>CM061040.1:106075615-106501857 GCA_030762985.1 Adelphocoris suturalis | reverse complement strand
TACAAGATGCGTGTATCTAAAGTAACTTTGTACTTGGAATACAACAAGCGCGCCTACCTACATGAATTGGCCAATGGGAAAACTTATTACTACTCACTGAGTCACAGGGTGATCGTCCAGGAGGCGGGAAGTGCAGCAGTACCATGTCCAAGGCGAAGTGACTGGTCACAGGGGAGATACCAAACAAATGGTTTTCAGTCCTAGCTATTTTATCACTTGTCGGCACTGGGAGGAGGTGAGCAAAGATGTAACTTTAGATACGAGAGTCGAGGTGGTTGTTACTACGTGCGGTTTGAATTGATACAGGGAAGTGACTAAATAGAAGCAAGAAACGCCCTGCCTTTGCTGCTGGAGTCTCACGGCGTGTTCTTGAGAGCAAAGAAACTAAACTGTACCAAGATAGGTGACAAAATGTGTTGAGCACTCTGAGCTGGGACTGTCCCCATTCTCCCCCCCCCCCCCCCTGGTGACAGGAGAGGGGCACCTCCCTCGATGGTGAGATGGGGGCGTGTTGACGTTGGTGTGTTGGGGCCCACGGATCGGGTCCCCTGTCAAGTCGAGGTGGCTGCGCCATTCCACACGGGATAGCTCTCATTCAGGCGTCATGAGAAAGAGGGAAAAGGCCCTCTCTCGCCTGTGGCTCAGTAGGCGGGAGCATACGCTAACATTTCATACTTTGCTGGTAACATATATATACTACTTAATGGGTTAACAAAACATTCATTCATGAATTATTCAGAACAAAAATATTCCTATCGTCATAGCCAGGAACCCTCAATGAGTGAATAGTACGTGCCATCTTATCTCAATAGAGCCATTTGGATAGAAATGATAATTAAATGAGTGGAAACAAAAAAAAATAAATAAAACCATCCGGCTCCAGAAAAGTACTTACACTTACATGTATTTTGAAATTTGTTGTTAGGCATGTAATAACTTTCTTAACTTCTGATTTTATGAACGTAATAGTGGAAACTACTTTCACGAAGGAGTCATAATTCGCATTATATCGCCGGGGGCATATATGTAGCTTGCCACACGTATAGTATCATATGGATTATGAATCATGTGTTTTTGAATCAGGAGGAAAGAGTATGAGTTTTCAACTGATTGTAGAATACTGAGGTTGTGTGTTTGGGTTTTCGCTCTAAAATCGCATCAAATTCGCTCGTTACTAGGTATGCGACGCAGTGCTTTTAGCGAAATAGAAATTGGAAAGAATTCTGTTATGAACGGAAAAGGTATGCGACTGAAAGGAAAGTTGTGCGAATTCGCAGTGAGTATACGCATTTTCCTACTACCTACATACCTACATTGCAAATGAAATAAACATGGATGAGGTACAAGTATTTGTTTTGTTTGCTTCGAGAGTGAGCATATTATTCTCAAGAATCACAATACTTCGACTATATCATAAGTAGAAAGATGATTTTCTGATCACCATATTTGAAGATTTTTGGTTGACATACATAGGTTGTACAATTTATTTGTGTATTTTACAATCTCCTGCAAATATTTTCGTGTGTCCACGGTTATTATTCAACAGATGATAACGAAAGTTTAGATGGGAGGTAGCCATATTAACAACGTATAAACCCATCATTCAATGTTTTATAATCTACCCTATTTGAATTCAAACTTGCTCTCAAATGAAAGCACGTAGTTATTGAACAATATGCGACAATTAAGCAGGTACCGAACTCAATTCTTCTTCAAACCAACGATTCCATATAAACCTTGTACAGATTTACGTATTAAATTTTATGTCTTTATTAACATAGCCTGACCTCTCGAAAGCCGTTTTGTATCGAGATGATTGTTCCCTAGGTTCTTACAACAGTAAACCATTAAATAATACACGGAAGAAGAATAACGAGCATGTTTGCCAAAATTAGGTCATCGAAGCTCTCACAAAATGCCTCACACTGCATGACCAAAACAGTTTATATTTCACGAACCGCATTTTGTACCAAGTGGTCAGGCTATAAAACGTTGTACATAGGTCAGTGTACCTTCTTTCACTGTGTAGAACACCTTTTTAAATCAAAAAATACTATTACAAAAATAACAAAAAAATAATAATTGTATTTCCTAGAATAAATTAATATTAAATACCAAGGATGTTGAGCTACTTTGAATTCGTTTCATTAATTCTTAAACAGATCTATGGTCTGGGTTTCTTGTAATTTCCTTGAATTTAGGAAGAAAAATAAATTCAAATGGCTGTGAAATGGTTGTAGCTGTTTACTTTATATAGTGCGCCCATGTTGGTCATTTTTAGTTTCCAGTTATTCCATTTCAATGGTTGCCTCGCTAATATTTTTTATCACGTCCTCGGATCTGAAATTTTGAAATTATGCTTCAAACATCGAACTCAGTGAAGTGATTACGTCATTCTCGACGTAATCCGAGGCGTGGCTAAAAGATTTTTTGTTTCCCTATCAATATTTTTATTTATGTTAGCTTGATGTTAAGAGAGGAGTGAGCTGTTCACGTGACCAAAATCAAAATCTCTTAAAATATACAACGAAAAATCCAGTTTTGTATGGTTAATAATCATATTATAATTAGGAAAAAAAATAACATTTTTCTTTTCTTGCTTTCAATAAATTGAACACTTTTATAACATATGGTAAGTGGTTTAATTCTAATGGAACCCAAACCACCAGGGCCCCTGGTGGTTCAGGTACCTTCCCAAATAGCAAGTCGTACATTTTTTCGGTTGTGATAGTTGAGTAGTAGGAATTCAATTCGTAGCACTCCATATATAAAATACCGTGTATTTCGGGAAATGGACGAAAAGAATTAGTATTTTTTGGCAAAAAAATCGTTTGTTCATATTGCAATAGTTCCATCAAACCTTGTTACGCTCGAGCTATTGGGCGTCAAGTAGTAGGAAACACAGTGGAAGTATGTCCGCTAGGAACGTGCGCTAGGCCTAGAAAAGCAAGGCAAGCACTAAAAAAGATAATTTTAGTATAGATTTCAACTATAAATTTTAACATATTTGTGTATGAAAATCGTACACGCTTATTCAACCACCAAATAAGATACATCAATATATAGATAACGAATTAGGTCATTTGGTGTTTTATATCGAATTCATCAGAATAAGCTCACTCCTCATTCGCTTCGCTGTTTCATTTTATTATTATTATTTTTTTATTATTATTATTATTAATATTTTTTTTTTTTAATTAGAAAATTAAAAAGTCACCCTTCTCCTACCCATCACGGATTTTCGAATGACAATCTACGGGGAAAACAATTATTACATTTTCATGTAGGATCCTGAAACGAACCTGTTTCCAACAAATATGTAATCGTATTTAAATTGACAAAACATTTTTGTCTTATGTCTAAAATGTTGCAGAGTGAAACATTTTGATGTGATTACTTTGTTATTCAATTCATATACATGATTAAGGAAACTGAACACGTTGCGTTCCTTCGATGTAAATAAACAATTACAACTTACAATAGAAATCATGAAGTATATAATATATATATAGTGTACATAAAACTCGGTAAACGGCATTTACAAAATGAGCTCGAAATACTGCTTTGAACTATAAAGTGTGAAAACTACTTGTGGTATTTTGAATAAACTGGATGCTGAAGCTGCAGTTTATTAGCATAATATTATAAAGTTACACATGGTGTACCAGAAACATCATCAGGAACTGTGTATATTGATTCAAGGACAAACATTTTCAATGTTGATTCTGGAAACTCCTCTATTTCTGAAGCCAATTCTTTCCATTCCATTGCTATGTTGAGCAATTTGGTATGTTTAGTCATTTCATGTTACTACCCTAGAGTCGGGATTTCATAAATTAGAATTTATATAATCACAGCGATGATAAATCAGGAAATAGGTCGTTTTATACCTACATACTAAATGGGCATTTCTGTCAGAAAAAACAACGATTTCAAATCCCAAACAATATAAATTTGAAAGTTCAGTACCGTAGCTGCAGGCGATTGCAGACTGTTGTTTTCGTAATGTCGATTTGATTTTCCAGTAAATCATATACGAAGTACACTATCTATCAATCTAACTCTCCGTAACCAACTAGGTTAGCCCTACTGACTTTTCATTAATTTTTCTAACTTAAGTTTCACAGCGTGAGTATCTCAGCGCATTTTAAATTATTGAACCCAGTGCCATCTCTATAAATAATGATATAATTTATTTGACTATTTGAACGGAATCATTTTGCCCTTCGCCTTTATCTGACAACTCCATAGTGTTGAATACGTAACCATCTTGGACCAGGAAAATGTCTGTACCTGACAAGAATCAGAACATTCATAAAGTTATCGGTTTGAAATAATTGATGATCAATGAACTCTTAAACGTGCACGATTCATACAAAAGGCAATACAAATGAGGTGCCGCACTAGTCTACGTGTTTAGGACGCCATTACGGGCACTGGCAGGTAACTGGAAAAATATTTGTATGTAAGTCTTGAAAGGTACGAAGATTCACAACACAGTTTCTTATTAAATTCGTATTTGAACCACCGTGATTCAGAAAAACTATTTATAAGTCGGTGGTTTTGCTCATCGGGAACATCCTTATCCGGGGAACAATCGTGTATCCTCAAAATGCACTTGATACAAGCCATACATCCTCATTTTTGGGGCAATGGCGCTCGCGCACCAAAAATGTTAGGTTAACGTTGTGCCAAACTTGCTCAAAATAACCCACTAAGATAAATTCGGTAGAAGCCGTTTACTTTGTTGTAGTTGGTAATCATTTTCGGGAAAAACCATCGTGTAGAATAATATTCCTTGAAAAGCTGAAAAAAAATTCTTTCAAATTTGTAAAAATTTACTAAATGAACCTGTATAACGAATAGGGGTTTCCCCTGATAAGGGAGCAATGCCTTGACCGATCACTCTAAGTAAAGGTCGTAGTTGAAAAATTCTTTATTAAATCTGCATGAATAAAGCCAATTAATAATAAAAACGATGTTAAAAATAAAATTAAAAAAATGAAAAATGGAAAAACCTAAAACTTGTGGTTGTCGATTGTGGAAGTTTTAATTTTTTCCTAGTAGAATCCCATAATTTAGACATAGAAGTTGGATTTAACTGTCACGAAAACAGCAATTGTATATGTGTGTTGATAATATATTTGTCAATGTTGAAATGTGTTATATAGTTTTATAAAAATATATATATGTATGAAGACTTTTTTACTAGTAACGAGCGTATTGCGCACAAATTAATGTTGTTAAAAAGCAAATTGTAAAAATGTGTGCTTTTACTATGAAAAAAAAAAAGAAAAAAACTAAAAAAATTGTATGCGACTCCTAATATTTGAGGGTTGTATTCTGAATAATTTAACTTATAAAGTGCACAGATGTGGGCGGTTGTTAACTTGTTGTGCCAAGAATTTGAAAACGAGTGAGTGAGTGGGTTAAAAACAAACCTTGAACATCAATGACCAAATTTCTGTTTTGCATATTTTTCGATTGATTGTCCAATATGAAGGGTAATTGATCATTTTTATCTTTCAATATATTCGAGGACTATTCAGGATTTTTCTTTATGGATTTTAATATAACGGTACCTGATGCAGATAAATGTGAACGAATTTTGTTGAAGCTACGAACATTAGAAGTTTGGGATGAGTGTAATGATGTTAGATTAAGGGGACAAAAATCATCTTGAAATTAGAACTTGATTTTTAGAAATCCACTATTGGTAGGAATGATTACTAAATATGTCAAACGTCACTTAGTAAAAGTGAAAACGATCTTTCCTCGTGTTTCCATACACTCTGTAAGTTGTATTTGGATTGTATACTAATGATTTCACTTAATTTTAGAAAACCATTGTTTGTTAAAAATTGGCATTTTTGATAATGACGATGAAGGATCAAAAAATGTAATAAGGTGGTACAGATTTTGCCATTGTACAGTTCTGAATATTGATTTGGCTAATAGAATTTGATAAATTTCCATTCCTCTTCATAAGAGGGTGACTTTTTCAAAAAATGTAGTTCGACTTTTGGATGACAAAAAATATTAGTATGCAACAATAATAAAAGTTTAACTACGCCGAAATAAGAATGATGGTTAACCAAACACATTTTCTGGCCTTTTCACTGAACTACTAGATGTATTCAAAGTTGAATGTAAATTTAGAAGACAATGCTATACCCAATTGAATATTTCACTTGATCGGACCTTGTGACTGATAGAGATTCTTATAGAATATCTTTACAGATATCAGATTCACTGTAGATCAATGATTCAAATCCATGTATGAGTAAACTTTTTTCCACCTGTTGAAACTGTGGTTAAACGAATTACAAATGATGATCGCACTGCCTCCAGAACTTTGATCAATAACCATTGTTGTATTTATTAACAAATATATTATAGGAACGTTTATATAATTTGAGACGTTATCTCTGCAGTTTCAGTTTTTTTGTAAAGAGTAGTTACCACACTGAGTGATGCCATCCACGCTGATAGCCAGGTCCGACCAGGATGTTCAAAAACCTCTTGTAAAACTTAACGCAAATTGATACTTGCAGAATTGATTTCGTACATCGATTTTAGAGACATAAAGAAATTGATTCCAAAAATGTTAATGTATAGAACTAGAACATTTCATTGAATGAAAGATTCAAAAAATTATATATTTGTTTGAATAAATGCCTGTTTGAAAAAAGATGTGTTCCTTGAAGCTGAATTCACAAAGCCCACGAATTACACCAAAACATATAATTACATAGAGAATCCGTTATACGTTATATATATATATATATACATAATGTACCTATACATCTATATAGGTCAGATACCATCAGATAAAAGGGGTACTCAGGACCCTTCAGCCAATTCTGAACCTAAGCCCACTGTCCCACGATATATTCAATTAGACACCTTGAGTGTTATACAGACAGGAAATTAATTATGGTGCCACACCATCGAATCAGCACCCACCTATTCAGAATCAAAATGTGTGACACCAAGGCCTACACCCTTGTCACCGGTCAAGATGTAAGCTCTGCGAAATTTCAATTGATGACCCAAATATCACTTCCCCAAACACAGCTCACTCCTATAGGATACCTAGGCGGAGCAAAACGACAATTCCGAATGTTTGTCTACCAATAGATCTGCAAGAAATGTACACAGAATCGATTGAGGGGCTAGTATGTAGGAAAAACAACTCAACTGAGCTTGTGGAAAAACAATCATAGAGCGCCATCGAACCAGTCCCAACCACGGCCAGAAAGCTCAACTCAAGAAACAGTCGAAAAGGGTCCATTTGTTGGTACCGGGATCCAATCGTCCCACTAGTCTCAACATCGACGATTGAGTAACTCCATCACGGAAAAACGATTATCAAGACAATATATGATGTATACAAGCTCATTCCCAGTAATTCTTCTAATTATAACAAAGAATCATTCGAAATATCTAGCCATTCTTTCATCAGAATTCTTTCAGCAGAATCCGTTGGTATCCCCCGGTCAAATACTGTGAATCTGATTGCGTACTGTTAGAATGATATAATCAGTCGTTATTGTTCTATATCTGATCTGATTTATATTTTGATTTGATTTTTAGCGCATTTTCCTTTAAGAAAGGAAAAATGAGCTATTGTGTTCACTTTGTTCGCTGATATTGTATGTATGTCCTCTTAAAATCACAGTAAAGATGTTAAAAAAGAGGGAAAATTATGCTTGAAGCGATTTACGTTAGCGCACGCTCATAATGAAACAATGAATTGAGAAAAATGAGATTGGTAGGGAACAATCTACAGCCTAACCCACAAATTCCCAGGAAATGTAATCAAAATATGATGAAAACAACCTTGTTTTCGGAGTACACTTTTGCGCATGCGCAGAAGCTAATAATGATGCAATCAGGTTGAAACCAACATGGAATAATTAAACCATTGTGCCCCTACAATGTACCAAATTTGAGCGAGATCGGGCGACTAGGGCGTAAAAAAATTATGCTTGAAGGAATTTAGGTTTGTGCTTGCGCCGAGTGAAGTATTGACTTGGGAACAACGAAACTCATAGGGGACCATCTTCACCCTGACCCACACATACCATGAAAATGTCATAAGAACGAGTTGAATATTGTGGACATTATGCTTGTTACAAGGATTTGCGGACATACACACACAGAGATAGAGAGAGAAAGACACGGAACGGAAGTTGTTCAGAATAGTCTAAAACGTAAAAAGCGAATGGAAATTTTACCACTGTAAAAAAAACAACCGCTCGATTTTAGTAGGGACCTTAACTTTTGAACTTCGCGAAAGTGAAAACAATGCTTCTGCTACCTATAGGTAGACATGGGAGCAGTTTACGAGATGAAATCTAGCATTTAGGTACCAATACTTCACTACTTATCGACCTCCCTATTCTGCTTCATTTATTGACTTCTTGGAGTGTATGGATCTGCTTCTCTCGGAAATCAGACAGATGAGCAAGATGATCATACTCATGGGAGACCTGAACATACATTTCGAAATTAACTCTAATAATCACGTTGAGCACAAAAAGGCCTTTCAACGCCTGATTGATGGCTATCGGCTTCATGTTACACTTACAGATTTTACCAGGTGGCCCTACAGTGGTCAATCTGGTAACCCATCATGCCTTGATGTTTCTATCACGAATTTTCATTGCAGCCGGTACGAAGCATTGGTTAGTGATACTTCTTTTTCGGACCATCGTGGCATTGAATTCAGGATATACATTAAACCCCCAGCTCCTGCTTCAGTTAATGTACGCTGTAGATTGTTCAAACCTGATAATATCGAGGCATTGCGTCTGAGCTTTTCCTCAACCTCTTGGTTCAGTGTTTACAAGGCAGTGGGTGTTGATGAAATCGCTGCTGAGTTTTTGCGGATTTTCCTTTCAATGCTCAACTATGCATGCCCTATGATCTCAAGAACGGTCCGCAGTAATCGTACTAAGCCCAAGATTGTTTTTAGCGACGAGATCATTAATCTCAGACAGAGATACAATTCTTTCAAAGATTTAGCAGCATTTACACGCAATCCTGACTTCGCTATATTAGCAAGAGGGTACAGAAACTCTTACAGAATGACCATATCTAACTTAAAGCGACAACAGAATGATGATAACATCAAAACTGCACCTAATAAATCAAAAGCCTCGTGGAAGGTAGTGAACAGTAAATTGAATGTGAAATCTCGATCCCTTGAAACAAACAATGATCTCGAAAGCAATGGCTTTTCTGATGAGTTCTCCCGTGTCTTTAGCCAAGGAGCACAATGCAAGGTAAATCCAATTTTTATGAGCTTTCTATACCAAGCCCCAAGAGTTTCAAATGTTTTTAATCTCCAACCCATTTCAGTTGAGGAGGTGCATTTAGCGATTCAATCCTTAAGCAATACATCTTCTTCCGATTATTTTGGCATCAACTCATCAGTCCTTAAAGCTGTATCACCCCTCATGGTCGAGCCCCTGGCATACATTTTCAACTCCTGTTTTTCAGAGGGATCTTTCCCAAATTGTTTCAAGATTGCTACTGTAACGACTGTTCCTAAAAAGGGTAAATCCAAAAGATACGAAGATTTTCGTCCCATCTCCAAACTTCCTCTCTTTGCTCAGGTGATGGAGCGACTTGTTTTGCACAGACTGAATAACTATTTGGAGGATAACAGCATTCTGCATGAACAGCAATTTGGATTCCGCAAGGGTAAGAGTACAGCTTCTGCAGCGTGCTCTTTGATAATGCAGGTGCTTCAAACCCTGGAGAATCATCAGTGCACCTCACTCCAGCTCTACGATCTGTCAAAGGCTTTTGATTCTGTGCCTCATGATTTGCTTATCAGGAAGCTACGCCACTATGGGTTTGGAGATCTGGCTCTGTCTTTCTTTGGGAGTTTTCTGCGAGGCTGGAAACAGGTGGTTATTTTCAATGGCGTCGAGTCCTCAGCAGTTGACATTCCATGTGGAGTAAAGCAGGGCTCAGTACTTGGTCCATGTTTTTTTCTTGATTTTCATCAATGATTTGGCTCACCAGTTCCACAACAAAAGGATATTCCTATTCGCCGATGATGTCACCGCTCTTTCAGCAGGACCTTGCCAGTCAGCTCTAGATTGTGACCAGATTAATGTGAATATGATTATTGAGGGTTGGTGTTCCGCTAAAGGTTTGACGTTAAACACCAGTAAAAAGCAGAGTATAACATTCCGCCTCAATCAACGACTTCAAGAGGAGGTGAACTTCCTTGGTCCGACCATTGATAATCGGCTGTCATGGAGGTCACACATTGATAATCTTTTGCTAAAATTAGCCTCTTGCAACTTCATGCTACACCGTTTGGCTGGCTCTGTGTCACGGGATGTCCTTCGGACTGTATATTTTGCCTGCTTTGCAAGCAGGGTTTCATATGAAGTTTTGGTATGGGGCAATTCGTGCCATGCGGGTGAGGTCTTCATCCAACAGAAGAGGGCTGTGAAGCCAACATGAAGCTTTCAAACATGAAGCTTTCCACCCTGGGAATCCTCACTGTTCCAGCCCTTCATGTCCTGAGGTGTCTCCAATTCGTAAGAAGTAATCTGGGTCAAATGGAACGGCGGCGTGATCTGCACACCTATGATACCAGGAAGAGAGATGACTTATTTCTTCCAGTGTCACGTCTCAGTGTGACGAGGGGTACGAGTCCTTTGCAGTCGGGTGCCAAGTTTTTTAATCACCTTACCAACGAGTTGCGTTCTCTTCCTGAAAAGAAGTTCATCGCTACGGTCAGGGAGAAGCTGTTGAATGCAGAACTTTATACTATGACGGACTTTTTTCAGGAGGGCTTTGGTCATTGATATTTTGTCATTACTGGGCGTTTTTTTTTTTTTTTTTTTTTTTTTTTTGCCTCGTTTGTTATTTTTACCGAACTTTAGTTTTAGGTCGTTTAAATTTTATTAACATTGTTGACAATAGTATTGCCTATCTGGCCTTTACAAATAAATGAATTATTATTATTATTACTAAGTACATTGCACGGACAATAGTTGATAAACCGGATTTCGTTAAGTTATAATAAATTCCATTCGAACTATATCACCTGATAGTTCCAGTTTTGGCATTATACCAGCTAATATTTACAAGGCAATTTTTATGTGGTCCAGTATTACTATTTTGCTATTTTAGATGGCATTTCGAGCTTGACCGTCTATTCAATATATTCGCTAGCAGCACGTGATTTCTCTATCTTCTGGCGCTTAGAAATTCATTGTTTTTTTTCGATGTTGAAGCCCTTGGGGAAAGCGAACTATTCAACGTACAGAGTTGCGGGTGGTCTTAATCGATTTTGTGGAATTAAATACATCCTTGACAAGCAGAAAATTATTACTGTTACTTGGCAAGTTTTCAAGATCTTATTTTTGGAATGTTTAGCGCTTCAATAAAATCCTTTAGGGTTGATAAAAATTGATGCTGAGCTTCTAAGACCATATTCTAGACCCCAAATGTGATTTTTAACACAAGTTTCATACAGTTCGGTCTGGTATTTTCGGAGAACGGATTTCTTTCATTCGATTTTTGGATTCTACGCATCTTGAAATGTAAAGCAAAAAATTTTCAGGGGGTGTTGAAACTTTTTTTTTTTCTTGGTCGATTTCAAAGGTTCATTATTGAAAATAATAAACCAAAAGACGATTGTTTGTTGAAGGTTTGCAGTAGAAAATGACCATTGGTGAACAGTGGTCCGAAACTCAATTCCAGTAGACCAAAACAGGGAAAGTTTTTATTTTATTATACTTTTCGATAAACCTTATGTTTTTAATAGGTTTTTTAATGTAGAGATACAGTAGTTTTTTTAGAAAAAAGTCGCGCTTCTTCATGGTTTGGTAAGGAACCGGAAACAAAATATATCGCCAGAAACAAATTCGGCAAGGTGGGAAAAAATCCCCAAGAATACTCAACGGTGGAAAAAAATCCCCCTCCAAAAAAAATCTCAAAATTGAAACAATGGCGGAAGAAATAGAAATGCATGGTTTCATACGCACGATTTAATATTACATAGTAGCACAATACGTTTCCGTAGGTCTCTAAAAGCTGTTTAAAAGCTGTTTCGTCGTCAACCAGCAATCAGGAAGTCGTCATGTGAAGCTAGCTACTTATTCTTCACTGGAACGGTCAACCGTATGTTATAAGCGAATCTCCGTAAAAACTCGTAAACACATTCGTCATCGGGAGGCTATTCGTCGTATCGGAGAAAAGACGGATGAACGGGACAGTGAAACCGACAGAACTTCGTGGGACAAACTAGGTAGGTAATTATTTATGGAAAAAAACTATCCAAGTACCTGTTGGTTCTTGAAGGCGTTCGTTTAAACGCTGTTACTTGGTCAGTTTCAGATAAAACATGCGACGTTGACCTGACCTAGCATCGAATCATCGAGCATAATAGAATTCTTAATGTTGGCCTCCTAGGACAACAAATGATATCTCCCGTCATATCTATTAAATCTAAGAGTTCCTACGATATTTAATCTTCGGGGATTTTTTTCCGTGAATCTCATGGTCCATAGCTCCAATCCAAGAATAGAATAAGATATCGCAATTCTGGCTTGGCCAGAAGATGATTGCAGTATTGACCTTCACAGCATAACCATGGTTTTCACCACTAAAGAATCATTGAAATAAGGTGTCACTCGGCAAAAAAAAAAAAAAGAAAAAAAGTCTGTCAAGTTGGGCCTGGCACATAGCTTCCTCGTTTACCGATCATGAATGTATTGATCATTGAAAAGTTTTAAATGATCTTGAAAAATTCCACAGCGGAAAAGAGTAAATCAAGAAGTAGCATAAAATGTCATAATCGGTGAATTAATGAAACTCAATGTAATTTACGTTTGTGCAAGCGCAGAATGAACTGATGAGTTAAAAACAATGAAATAGGTACAATACCATCTACAACCTAAACCGTGCATTCGCTGATAATTTCATCAAAATCGGATGAAAACTGGAAATTAAGGTCATTACATGTATTTCACATTGGCGCATGTGCAGCACCTAACTATTTATGATAAAATCATGTTGAAATTGATATGAGGTAATCAAATCATCTTCTTCCAACTATCTTTCAAATTGAAGCGACTACAGTGTGATAAAATGGAGCATAATGGAATTTACGCTTGCGCATGCACAGAATGAAGTATTGATTTGGCAACAGAAACTGATAGGGGACCACCTACAACCTAAACCGCGGATTCTCTGACAATTTCATCGAAATTTGATGAAAAAAGTGGAAATTAAGACCTATTCAAGTATTTCATAGGCGCATGCGCATTAGCTGTTGAATCATGTTGAAATTGATATGGGATGATCAAATCGTCACCCTGCTACCATCATCCTAATTTGAGCGAAATCGGATGACTAGGGCCTGAAAAAAAAGGAGCATAACGGAATTTACGTTTTTGCATGCGCAGAGTGAAGTAATAATTTAACAGAAATGTAACTGACAGGGAACCGTCTACCCCTAGCCCTCACATTCCCTGGAAATTTCATCCAGATCGGATAAAAACTGTGGAAAATAAGCTTGTTACAAGGATTTGATATTGTCGCATGCGCGGTAGCTACTAATTATACAATCATGTTGAAATTGATATAAGATGATCAAATTCTTATACTCCATCTATCATCCAAATTTTAGTGAGATCGGACGACTAGGGCGTGAGAAAATTATGTTTGGTAGAATTTACGTTTACGTTTACGGAGTAATGATTTGACAACGATGAAACTGATAGGGAACCTTTTATCATCTAGCCCGCATATCCCCTGAAAATTTCATCCAAATCGGATGAAAATTGTGAATAATAAGCTTGTTACAAGGATTTGCGGACTCACGACGGACACACACACACATCTCAGACAGTACAGTACACAGACAACATCCCAGTCGTACCTGCTACCTGCTAACATTCGTAATTTGCTTACATTCATGCTGAATGAGGGCGGGCGTTGTTATCAAACAAGAGGATTTCAGCAAGAATAGATAGTTTTTTACAGTTTTCCATTTGAGTCGTTGTACAAAAAGAGGTTTTTCTAGCGCGAGCAACCCAGAAGCTAACCACTGAGTCGTACTGTACGAATAGGGAATCGTTGTAAGGTTGAACGAAACGATTCAAAAGTCACACTAACGTGATTACACTACTCCAAATCTTCATAATTAAGCCCGAGTCATAGATTACCTAACGCGTAATGAATTCTTTCATAATGGAAGAAGTATCAAATTAGCAACAACTTCATCTGTGGTTTAATTTTTTCACCAGAAATGGATGTAGTAGAAGGAGGGGAACTAGGAATGGTAGGTAGTAGATGAGGCAACATCGAAACTTGCCTTGGGTTAGGAGAATCTCATTCGGGAACTTCAACATGATCAACGATCAAGATGTACATTCCTATATTATAAACACGTATCTACCAACCTGTACCCATTATCTACATAACATGAACGATATTTTATACTTTTTTCCCTTGGCCAATTACGTTTCATTATTGAAGATGTGGATATCTGCTAATATACGACAAAGGGTAAAGACGGCCGTTTCTGCCTCTGTCAATTTTCTCTGTAATGTGGCACATTCCCTACCCATTTCATCGAAATTGATCTATCAATACGGAGCTTCGTCTATAACAACCAATTGGCAGGTGCAATGGTTACCTATTTCAACAAAATCAGTGTGACGACATCCTGATATTTGTACCCGAATATCCTCGAACGAAATCGGACTGATGGTAGATCGAGAAGTTTTAGATATCCATTATAAGGTATCAGCATAATTTAAGTTAGGATAAATCCTACAAGCCAACCACCTTCTTTGAAAATTGCGAATACTACAATGCGCATGTCATACCACCTTGAAATAGGAAATAAAAAAATTGATAATAGCATTATTGGTTACCGTCATGGAAGTTTACATGCGTATTCGGAGCTGTATTCGGTTTCCCTTGACCTCCGAATAGGATTGTTCTATTCGTACGACGAATGGACCGCTAATCGTTAGCATTTTTTGCGGATGCGCAGTGCTCCATTTCTAATCGTAGTTCCTCCCACTCGACTACGACTCAGCGTTGCAAAAACTCCCTAATAACGCAAGATTTGCTTACCAGGTAAAACTGGGATGTCCCCCCCACCCCCACCCTACCCACCTGATCTCGTTCCTAATGACCTTTTCCCAAAATTTGGATTTTTTGTGACTATCAGCTTTTTTTTCAAAATGACCATGGTACAACAATGGTTTGAGCAAATTGTCTCAGCGCAGTTAAAAATGCTTAAATAGAAACGGCGACGGCGATTGAGAAGTAGCTATGATGTTACTCTTTCGAAATATATCCTTTTTTATATGGTTATTCCAATTTTTCATCCCTCATCAGTCATTACTTTTGGGATGACCCTCGTATAATCAGCAAAGTAAAATAAAACTACGACTATAATGAATATAAATGTATCACGGATCAGATATCACCGTTGGTAGAAGTGCTCAGCGCCTCTCAGGTACGACAGGAATTGGACATTGCCTGGTCCGGATAAATCGTCAACTCACTGAGGGGGCTGACGCTGGACCATACTGCTACTTATTGGATGTTATTATTGAATGAAATTTATTAATATTCATTATGATCATGTCACCTTTGAAGCATATATTACGTTCATATATGTACGTCACTTCAACAGTTTACTGGGACTGTTGCAGAACAGCAACACATACACACGTTCCATAGAGCGAAGCACATATTTAGTTCATAATCATACAACATGAAGTTTATTGTAATATAAAAGCTAAATAAGTATTATTTAAAAAAAATTATTTGCTTAAAACTTAGTATTAGGCACCCGCGAAAACGCCGATTTTTCTTCAATTAATATAAAGAAATGGTGACCTTGGAATAAACCCGCGTAGTCAATATGAGGTGCTCAGAACCAGAAAGGCAAACTTAAAAGAAAAATCGATTTTCTTCTTCTTCTTTTCCAAGAACCCGATTCTATAGGTTTTTTACAATGCTTGTTAACAGTCAGGGGACAACAGTTCGACTTTCTAGTCGTCAAAACGTGAATCAAATGTAACGAGGAGCGTTAAAAATCATAACGAACTGTCAAATCTGTTGAGAGCCGTAACTGAGCGAACTGAGCGAACTGAGCGCGCTCGCTCCCTCCTCCACCTACCTTAAAAGCGCTCATCCTTACCTTACATCATAATTACCGCTGCAGAACTGCAAGACATCAAAACATTTGCTGAATTTTCCCCTCAGCCATGGAAAACCTTGTTTTGAACTTCATCTTTAATCAATCGGGAGCTTCAGTAAAAGACAATGAGAGATCTGAAACAAATGAAGTCAAACCTAATAAAGATGACGATTTATATTAGATTATGGTTGAGATTTATGTTGTAAAGTACTCAAATTAGATCGTGCAGGAGTTTTGAACTTTAAACTTTTTTCTATTTATTTTGTTTTTATTCGTTACCTGTTTTCCAAATTTATTTTTGGCGTTAAATAAATATACTTTACAACGTTTCTTTATTTAGACAGTTCAAAAATAATAGCATAAAGTTTTCGGTTGTCTTTTTATGTAACTAACCCGACACAGGTAAGACTAAAATTTTGTTAAGAAGAGTAGGTCTGTATGGTGGACCTTAAACCTATATTTATCTCCATGGAACCTACCTATATTATTGGAATGTTATCCCAATTATTGGTACCAACCTATTTAATCGTTATGACGGTGAACGTTAGCAACCCATTGTTCGCCCTACTCGTAATTCCTAACAAACGTTTTTGGAAGTTCGCCCTTCTGGTCAAAAAAAATTTGAAGGCGAATATCTCACATAGCAATTTTGAAGATCGTACCTACTCCTGATTCTGAGCGCCTCATAAGCGTCCCTTGTAAGTTTTCTCTTGGTTCTTCCCAGTGGTGTAAAGGCTGTTTCGCAGGATTGTTTTTGACAGCACAGCATTAAGGCCAGGCAACTACCATGTTTTCAATTTCATTATCTATATTTTCCCAGAGCAGTAGGTAATGTCGAGCCAGTTGTTTAGTTTTATTTTTATTTTTATTATTTTTTTTCTCCATTTGGTTTTGTGTAGTTGTTCTAGAACTTGTTTCCTCTTTGAATTAGGGATTACGACTCTGTGGTCTCAAAAAAAAAAAAAAAAAAAAAAAAAAAAAAAAAAAAAAAAAAAAAATCCCTTGCTGCAGAGTGTATTTGGGGCCATATACCATTCCACTATTTTGAAAGTTCTTCCCGAAGCGAGCGAGCAACATCCCCTATACACGTCGGATTTCAACAGGGTTTTTCCTAGGAACTCGAGATGGACTATTTATATCTCATCTCTGCATTATTTCTCGTGTCTATTCGGATTTCTCGTGGCATTTACAATTTGGAAACCATTTTTCCCCCGTTTTTATAAGCCAAGATGAAGATTTGCTTGGCTAATACCCCCACACCTCTACCTACTGACATCAACACCAATGAATAACATTTTCCAATGTCATATTGAGCTTTTTTGTATTTTTTATATTATGAAAAAAATTTTTCCCGGTTTTATAAGTTGAGATAATTGTTTTTGTCATATCATTTCATTTGGGTCATATTGGGATTTCTAAAAGTCCAGGATCTTTATTAGATAAGCTTGCTTGAATAGATACAAGGGTAAAACCACCAAGACAGTTTAAGAAGAAAAGGATCTTCTTATATGTAAAGTGGGAGATAGAATAGACAAAACATCTGAATGTGATTGCAGCAAAGAAGAGTACAATAATTGTGGACGAGGCTAGTTAGAGAAGTATAACAAAGTTATTCTTTTCTACATCAGAGATGGGTTGGAAGTCCTTGTAGTGGATTTATATATGTTCTACTTGGTGTAGGTAGACCAAGTGGGACGTTGTGAAAAGTACCCATGTCTTGGTTATGCGGGTTATTCCCTGCATTATTTCCGAAGGAAATGTGAGCGAAATTGTCAAGGACATTTTGCTGGGTGTTTGAAACTCGTGGTTCGTTCGTTGGTAGGCCGCGAGGGGCGCCAGGTTCGGTTCGAGCTGTTTGGAAATGCGTATTCGGGTGTTGAACCGTTGTGTAATATTCCGGTCCTAGATTTACATCTGTAGGGGGGACGGAATGTGTTTGATTGAAGTACTGGAAAGTACCTTTTGGTCCGTGCGGTGTACGCAGGATAGGAGTGTGTTTAACACTCGGATCGTTGGTGCGATCGTGAGATGAATATTTAGTATATTCATGGGTAGAATCGTAAGAACTACCTTCCGAGAGATTCGGAAAAGAATCCTCGACCCCTTGCGTGTGTACGGGAGTAGCTAACAAACTTTTTGAGGGTTTATTAGGTAAAGCTGCGATCTCGTCGAGAGGTTTGAGCTTTGGGCGCGGAGCTGGCCCGAGTAGTTTGTCACTACGTTTTGAGTGAGAATCGAGTTTCGGATGAGGAGCTGGAGCGGGGCCGATGCCCGTTCCATCGCCAAGCTCTTCTTCCTCGAACCCGAGGAAATAAGAGGGGCTTCGCTCCATCGAGATCTCCGAGTGTGTTTACTCGATAGAAAAATACCTTTCCGTTCGGATGAATGATTTATGTAGAGGAGGGACTCGCTCGACAAAGCTCTCTCCCAGCTTGATGTCGGGGTCCTCTCCGAGCCTTTAAAAAGGCTTCCTTGGACGGTAAATTGGAGCGTATGAGCTGTGCAATTTCCCGGCGTGCCCCTCGGACAATCAAGAGCCGAAAGCTGCGAGATTCGGGCGACACGGCTAAGGTCTCCCTGCGGACGCGACGTTTTAGACGAAGTCTTAAACGTGCCGGGTGGGACCCTGACTGGAGATCTACGTTGGGCAATGAGTAGTGCAATGACTAGACTCGTAGATGCCAAGAAGATCGAGAGAATCTGTGAGGAGAGGAAGATATGCCTTTCTGAGTCTTGAATGCGTGTAGAAACTTCGTCGAGAGGTGAGAAGAGTCATCAGCGAGAGCAGAAGGTGGAATGAATTACGGAGGGCTCCGTGCGGGGTATTTATAGGGAGGTGGCCGCCTCCTGCCGCCCCCTGGTTGGTCCGCTTAATTTCATTAGTTCACCATGTGTTTCCTTATTGGCTCGCACAGTGTTTTCTCAGAATCTGTGAATATGATAGCTGAGTTGGTTTGCCAGTCTTGCCCTTGCATTTCGTAGAGGTCGATTGATCATTTCCTTGGGCTGTTGTTTTCAAGACAACTTTCGTGAGTTGTCCTGACGAACCCTTCTCCTGCAGTGGGTGTTTGGCTTGTTGCTTATTTGTGAATATTTCGTTCGTGAGTGAATATTTCGCATATTCTCTCAGGCGAAATATGTTATTTTGCTGAGTTGTAACTCGAGGTCTTTTATATGTAATTGTGTCGTGAGTACCTCTTTTTGGTAGCCCTGAAAAGGGCTGTTGAAAGTGTGTGGTGGAATTCACCACAGGCGCCCCCCCAAGACGTCGTGTTATCAACGACGACGTGCTCGGGGGAGAACTGGGAGGGAAACCCGGAATTCTCCTTAGCTTACCCTCACCAGTTGGGGCGGAGGTGGTTGTGCAGTCCTCCCGCCCCGCGCCGGAGGGGACCCCCCGCCTCGCCGGTTGCGGCGAGCGCTGCAGGTTGGCCTCCCCCGACCTGGGCCCTGCCGACGGGTACCAAACTCGCGAGGTTTGGGCCCGCGGCCGCGGCTGGGTGGTTGTGGTGAGGGCAGTTCGGGTGAAGACCACCCTGCTGCGCTCATCTGGTCCCAGCGAGGTACGGGAACGTCCCCTGAGCTTATCCATTTTGAGGGTGGAAGAGCTGGGGAGTGTTGTGCGACCTGTGCTTTGGGCGGAGCCTGTTGTTGGCTGGTGCTTGGTTGAGGAGCCTTCCAAATAATTTCTTTCGGAGCGGGTTGTTGCATCGTGGGGGTCGGAGAGGGCGGGAGAGGTTCCAGCAAGGCTGGGGGTTTCTCGCATAGGAGGAAGGCCTCTTCTTCTTCCATTGACATGGCTTCGCACTGGGTTGTAGGCTGTGTCATGGTTCGATGTGGTATGAGCGTCAGGGCGACTGTGCTCCGTATATATATCCCCCACTGTTCTAATGCGAGAAAAAGGGGCGTGGCTATGTTTCTCGATTTGGCGGCTGAGTGACGTCACCCAACTTTCGCCGAATTTGGTAGAGGGAACGCGTCCTCTGTCGGATTTTCGGAGGTTATCCTCCTGTTTGTCCGAAATTGTGCTTCGTGCCGTCGTTTCATTGTCGTCCAGCGTATAAGCTGGTTTAATTTGCTGTTTGGGAACTTTTTTAAAATGTTCACCAATTTGCACTGTGACAGAAACTTTATCTCGTTTTATCACTTTGAAAGGCCCTGTGTATGGGCATTGCAATGTAGACAATTGAGTAGGCACTCTTATGTAGACGTATGAACATGTATCCAAGTTTTTGGGCATATTCACAGCGTATTTGGTGTTATTATGCTTTATATGGGTGGAGCGGAAAAATATTGGTTCAGAAATATTCGTTGATGTAACGAAATCCCCTGGAAGGGGTACATCTATCCCGTAGACTTTTTGGAAAGCTGTTGTTTCCGTCGCTGGGTCCACCGCTGTACGCATTGCTAGTAGTACTTTAGGTAGTGCGTCGAGCCAATTTTCGTTTTGAGCTTTGATCGCTTCTTTCAGTGATCTGTTTCTACGCTCCACCATGCCGTTTGTCGAAGGTTTGTATGGTAGTGTGTGGGTATGTTTCACCCCTAGACGCTCCATTATTGATTGAAACAGAGCTGATTCGAATTGAGCTCCTTGGTCGCTGGTAATGTATTTGAGAACTCCTTTGGAAGATACCCAAATTTTAATAAATGCGTCAGTTATAGAGGATGTCTCAATATTAGTTAGGGGGACAGCCTCCACCATGCCGTTTGTCGAAGGTTTGTATTTTAGTGTGTGGGTATGTTTCACCCCTAGACGCTCCATTATTGATTGAAACAGAGCTGATTCGAATTGAGCTCCTTGGTCGCTGGTAATGTATTTGGGAACTCCTTTGGAAGATACCCAAATTTTAATAAATGCGTCAGTTATAGAGGATGTCTCAATATTAGTTAGGGGGACAGCCTCCACCCAACCTGTTGCTCTGTCGACCATCATGAGAAGGTATTGTTTTCGTCCTTTTGCCAATGGTAATGGCCCGGTTATGTCTATGTGGACATGAGAGAATTTCGTGGCCGTTTCGAATTCTGTGTACGGTAGTTTAACAGAGCGAGTGATTTTGGCTCGTTGGCAAGTTTCACATGCTCTTACCCAGTTTGAGACGTCTGTGCGTAGTCCGTGCCAGAAATACCTCTGTTTCACCTTGTATACTGTAGAGTGTATACCTGGGTGACCCAAATTGTGTATTTGGCTGATTATATCGTGTCTCATGTCTTTCGGTATGTAAGGCCTGGGGTGTCCTAAGTCTAGGTTACACCATAGCTCTCCTTGTGGAAACTCAACTTTTGACAGTTTCCGTGTGTCCTCTGACGTGGGAGGAGATTTCTCTTGTGCTTCTAGTACGTGGAGTAAAAGGTTGCACTCGACCGCGGCCGTTACTTTCGAAATTTCGGCTTCTGCCGGTCTGTCTGAGTTGAAATTGACTTGGTTTGAATTTCAACCGGGTCGAACGGTCTGGAGAGCGCGTCTGCCACGACGTTTTGTTCTCCGGGTATGTGTCGAATATCACTTGTCATCTGTGATATGTATGTTAACCACCTTAGTCTCATTTTAGAAAAATGAGCATTTTTCTTCAACATTGTGCCTAGCAGTGGCTTATGGTCTGACCATAGGTGGAAAGAGCGTCCGTCCAAGTCGTTATGCCAGTGTATGCAAGCTTGATATGCGGCGAACATCTCTTTGTCGAAGGAGGCTTTACTCTTCCATTGTTCAGGAATTTCTTTGCTAAAGAAACCCAATGGTTGGTATGTCTTTGAGCCATCCTTATTAGTTATTTCTTGCTCCAGAGCTGCTCCGATGTGAGTGTCGGACGCATCGCACACTATCCTCCATTCCGCTGTAGGGTGAGGATGTGCTATGTTATGCAATGTAGCTTTGATCATTGCTTGTTTTAAGCTATTGAAAGCTTCTTCCCTTGCTGGTGTCCATTCAATCGGAGTTTTGTCATTTTTCTTGTTTGATTGAATGGCGTCGTATAGGAGCTGAGCCATGTGTGCGAATTTACTGGAGCAAGCTCGGTAGAAACCACACATTCCCAAAAATCTGCGTAGGCTTCGTACGTCTATTGGTCGTGGGAACTGTTCAATGGCTTCTATTTTGTCTCTTTTAGGGGTTATCCCGTGTTTTGAGATAGTAAAACCCAGGAAGTCTACGGTGGGTTGAGCAAAAATGCATTTTTCGAACCCTACTCGGAGCCCCTGTTCTCCTAATTTGTCAAAAATTTTTTTGAGGTGTTCCAAATGTTCCTTGTAGGTTTTGGAAGCAACCAAAATGTCATCCAGGTAGACAAACGTGAATTCGAATTTTCGCATTACGTTGTCCATGTAGTGTTGCCAAGTCTGGGCAGCGCCGGCTAACCCCATGCTCATTTTTTTGAATTCGTACAGGCCAAAAGGGGTGATAATGGCTGTTTTATGAGCGTCATCGGGGTGCATCGGGATGTGGTAGTATGCCGATTTTAAATCTATAGTCGAGTAGATTTGTGTATTGTGCAAATTGGCTTGGAAAGAGCGTATGTGAGGTGGAGGATAGGCGTCTTTCTTCGTCTTAGCGTTCAAGAAACGATAATCGCCTGTGATCCTCCACGTCCCGTCTTTTTTCGGCACGCAGTGTAGGGGTGAAGCCCATTCGGAGTCAGACGGGGCGATTATGCCGTCTGTGAGCATTTTTTCGAAAGTGCTTTTTACTTGGGATCTTTTTTCACCTGCCATAGGCCTTGCTCGGAAGTGTACAGGTGAGCCTTCGGTAGTTATACGGTGGTAAACTCCGTTGTCCTTCCACTTGCCCTGGAGCTTGTCCATTTGCCGTTTATAAATTTCGATTATTGAGTTAATGTTCTTGTCCTCAATAATTTGTGTGCTATCTGAGCTTGAGCTGTAGTCCCAGTGAGGAATAGCCGCTTCGATTTGTTCGTCGGAGAATTTCTCTTGTATGACAGCTGTTATTGTTTGGTCGGCATAGCTCTTCATTTTTTGTCTATAAATGTATTTATGTTTGACCCTGATCCCGATGTCCCAGGACTCAAGGAAGGGAATACCTAGGATGGCTAGGTCGACTTTTGTGATCATGAAATCGGTGGTCATGTCACCGAGACCGATGTTGATCGTTGTGTTGGCTCGTCCCAATGTTTCGATTGGGGCGCCGTTTGCAGCTGTGAGCTTGATATTGGTTTTGAGAACCTTCAAACCCAGCTTTTTAGTGACATTTTGGGGGAGAATGTTCACTTCTGTACCCGTGTCAATGAGGAATTCGGTGCCGTGAAGTCGACACTTGAAAAAGAGCCGTTTAAAATCTTTGGTCTGCCGGCGTATAGGCTCTGCTACACTGGCAGTTACTCGTTTTCCGAGCACTCGTTGTCTGAAGTGGGAACGGTACTTTCGAGTACCGGTTCTGGTGTAGTTTCCTTCGAAACTATTTTATGTTTTGGCTGGCTAATAGCTGCGGCCTTTTTGGTTGACTTCGAGACGGTTGGTTTCCAACCACAGTGCTGCGGATCCGCACACTTACATGTCTCTGTGCCGAAACGAGTGTGGTTTCGGCAGATGTAGACGTTAGGTTTGTGAGGTTTATACTCAGTTTTTTGTGTAACAGACTTCTTAGGGCTTGAAGTGCTTGTTTTGTTGGTTGACTCGACTCCCCTAATGTTAAGGGAAGGAGTTTCTGATTTATACGCGTGTAGCGTGTCGGCCAGGTCAAGCCGGGCGCTCGTGCTTGCTTGTGCTGCGACGAGACCCCGTGCGTCGTTTGGCAGAGTTTCGATCCACTTTTGTGTGATCAATGCCTCCGAAAAGTACCCAACTGCTTTAGCATACATTTCATGGTACTTTGTGCTGGGTTTTTTGGCGAGAGATGATGGATCCTCTAGTGCGAGGAGTCTGTCTTGCATAGACAACCCATATTCTCGTGTTAGGCGTTTCTTAGCCTCGTCGTAAGGTGCGTGGGGTGCCATGAGATACGCTGAGTCAATAGCTTCTCTCATTTCCTCAGGTACCCACTTGTAAATGGCGGAGAAACACTCGTTTTGTGTTCTCAAATGCTTGCGAATGCAGTACTGATCGAACTCTGCGAGAGCTCGATCAATATTTTTCTTCTGAAAAATAGGTTTTTGATAGTCACCTATTTCCTCCAAAAGTGCTTTAAAGCCACTTTGTGGAGAGGGTTGAAGTGTGAGATGTGGGGCGTAGAGGCCCGGCGGGGGTCGCACGCCCGCAGTGGTTCCCTGAAATCCACTAGCTTCATAAGAGGGAACGTATTGCTCCGTGTTTAGCCTGTTCAAAGGCGGGGTCACCATTTGTAGTGGATTTATATATGTTCTACTTGGTGTAGGTAGACCAAGTGGGACGTTGTGAAAAGTACCCATGTCTTGGTTATGCGGGTTATTCCCTGCATTATTTCCAAAGGAAATGTGAGCGAAATTGTCAAGGACATTTTGCTGGGTGTTTGAAACTCGTGGTTCGTTCGTTGGTAGGCCGCAAGGGGCGCCAGGTTCGGTTCGAGCTGTTTGGAAATGCGTATTCGGGTGTTGAACCGTTGTGTAATATTCCGGTCCTAGATTTACATCTGTAGGGGGGACGGAATGTGTTTGATTGAAGTACTGGAAAGTACCTTTTGTTCCGTGCGGTGTACGCAGGATAGGAGTGTGTTTAACACTCGGATCGTCGGTGCGATCGTGAGATGAATATTTAGTATATTCATGGGTAGAATCGTAAGAACTACCTTCCGAGAGATTCTGAAAAGAATCCTCGACCCCTTGCGTGTGTACGGGAGTAGCTAACAAACTTTTTGAGGGTTTATTAGGTAAAGCTGCGATCTCGTCGAGAGGTTCGAGCTTTGGGCGCGGAGCTGGCCCGAGTAGTTTGTCACTACGTTTTGAGTGAGAATCGAGTTTCGGATGAGGAGCTGGAGCGGGGCCGATGCCCGTTCCATCGCCAAGCTCTTCTTCCTCGAACCCGAGGAAATAAGAGGGGCTTCGCTCCATCGAGATCTCCGAGTGTGTTTACTCGATAGAAAAATACCTTTCCGTTCGGATGAATGATTTATGTAGAGGAGGGACTCGCTCGACAAAGCTCTCTCCCAGCTTGATGTCGGGGTCCTCTCCGAGCCTTTAAAAAGGCTTCCTTGGACGGTAAATTGGAGCGTATGAGCTGTGCAATTTCCCGGCGTGCCCCTCGGACAATCAAGAGCCGAAAGCTGCGAGATTTGGGCGACACGGCTAAGGTCTCCCTGCGGACGCGACGTTTTAGACGAAGTCTTAAACGTGCCGGGTGGGACCCTGACTGGAGATCTACGTTGGGCAATGAGTAGTGCAATGACTAGACTCGTAGATGCCAAGAAGATCGAGAGAATCTGTGAGGAGAGGAAGATATGCCTTTCTGAGTCTTGAATGCGTGTAGAAACTTCGTCGAGAGGTGAGAAGAGTCATCAGCGAGAGCAGAAGGTGGAATGAATTACGGAGGGCTCCGTGCGGGGTATTTATAGGGAGGTGGCCGCCTCCTGCCGCCCCCTGGTTGGTCCGCTTAATTTCATTAGTTCACCATGTGTTTCCTTATTGGCTCGCACAGTGTTTTCTCAGAATCTGTGAATATGATAGCTGAGTTGGTTTGCCAGTCTTGCCCTTGCATTTCGTAGAGGTCGATTGATCATTTCCTTGGGCTGTTGTTTTCAAGACAACTTTCGTGAGTTGTCCTGACGAACCCTTCTCCTGCAGTGGGTGTTTGGCTTGTTGCTTATTTGTGAATATTTCGTTCGTGAGTGAATATTTCGCATATTCTCTCGGGCGAAATATGTTATTTTGCTGAGTTGTAACTCGACGTCTTTTATATGTAATTGTGTCGTGAGTACCTCTTTTTGGTAGCCCTGAAAAGGGCTGTTGAAAGTGTGTGGTGGAATTCACCACAGTCCTCACACAACTCTTACTCAGATTTAGTCTCTAGAACCAGAACACAAGCTTAACGTTGTGAGGCAAGTTGAAAAATTGCTGCGGTTGATCTAAACGACTACCAATAACTTAAATTTCAATGTCGACGTCTTCAACATTTTTTAAAAATTGAGATGACTTGAAGCAAACTAATTGATGAGTACAACCTGAGTCAACTACAAAAGATATTGTGTGGTCAGAAGAAACTGCATAAACCTCACTGCATTTGCAGCAACAATGGAGAAAAATGAAACGGGAACCATATTTTCTTCTGATTTTGCTGAACTGTTCTGGCTTTTAGGGCATTCCTTCTTTACATGATCCCATTGTTGGCATCTGAAACATTTGCACATTGATTTTTTGGATTTGTTTTATCCCTAAGCTTATTATTGATGAATCATTTATGACCAGCAAGTGTTGATGACACAACACTTGCACATGACACAACATCTTGCTGATGACACAACATCAGAATCTTCTGATGTTGTGCAACGTTCTTCAGAAAGCAACTGGTTCTTCACCAAATCAAAAGTAACCTTATCACGACAAGTATCTAGTAAAATTGAGAGGGCTCGGGCAACAGCTGAATTGGATGCAGGCATACGCATCAAAAGCTCTGTAACTAACTCTGTATCACTCTCAGTAACGCCAGCAGCTTTAAAATTATTTGTTTACAACACTATCAAACCGAGTGAGAAACTCCAGTAGTGTACACTGGTTACAAAATTTGAGTTAACTGAGTTCTTGTTTAAGCATAACCTGTACAGCCATTCCACAACAAGAGAAGGTTGCTTTGAGCAATACAATCATGAGCTTGGTCGTTGACTGTCCCCTAATTAAAGTAAAAATTGAGTCGTTCAAATGTTTTTCAGTTCAGTTGACGTTCAAAATTAAGCTCCTAGCTTTTATACATTTACCTAGTTCTATAAATACAGCCTTCACAACAACTTCAAAAGGAGGATCTAATGTTAGAGCATGTTTACACTTGTGTTGCTCCAGCAGCAGCTCTAATCCAAACAACCATTTAGAAAAATTCTTCCCAATAAATGGTTTGAGCATACTCACACACGTTGAAGCCATTTTCTTGCTGATCCACTCACTCGTAAATCTAATCATCCCCAACTGTTTTGAAACCACTTAACTTTTCCCACTATAGAAACGTCCACCTAAAAGCCCAAGATCTTTATTAAATTAGCTCACTTGAAAAGAAACAAGGGTAAAAACATCAAGGCGATTGAAGAAGAGACGGAATTTTTAATTTATAAAGTGGCAGATATCAAAATACTCAAAACACCTGAGTGTGATTACAGCAAGAAAGAGCAATAATTATGGAGGAGGCTAACTAGAAAAGTATAACAAAGTTATTCTCGAGGCAAGGAGTTGTTACAAACAATTTCTCGTATTTGAGCCGTTGTGTAATAATGTATAAGGTATCAAAGGACATGATCCATTATATTCTCAACTCCTTACTGCACACATATATCACATGAAATCTTGTCAACATATCTACATACAAAAAGCAACAATGTATAATTCTGATTTTTGTTATCATTGTGTAATAATTTGCTGACGATATATTCCTCTTCGTCATACATACTGCATGAAAGAACCAAATTAGTTGTTAATATTTAGCTCCAATTTGATCAAATCTACAAGTAAGACCTAATTCATATTAATGATTGTTGGTACCAATTGCATTTTTGCAGTACTACGAGGGCATTTGAAATATGTTTTCCATAACCCTTTGAGGTGTTGGGAAAGTGAAAAGTTCATCCATTTTCGAAAGACCAAATTTGGTATACGAAAAAAATTAATTAAATTTCAGATTATCTTGGTTTTTACAAAACACACTCATAGAGCTCTTGGCTTTCACTCTTCCGCCTTCAAACTGTGCATAGGCAACCACTAATACACATCTGATTCCAAGATAGCCTAGCAGACTATGTGTCCGGCATTTTTCGGCCCATCATCGCCGGTGTTCACTAACTGACGAATGCGTGTATATATTGTTAGAAACGTACCAAAAACAGGTAGGAATACAAATTATATTTCGGAACTCGAAATCACACACAGTAACCAACAGAAAAGTAATTTTTATGAAACAAAAAGCGTCTCTGTTTCCACAAAACTTCTTGGTCTCCAGGTGTCTCCATGTTTCCTACTTAGCAGTTCCCAACACCACATCCTCTTCCTCCTCGCAGCGTTGGAGCCGGTCGGCATGGACAACGCGACACCGGCCATGGGGTAGGCGGACCCTGAAAACGACGTCCGTTATCTTTTTCTGGACTACACACGGCCCCCTCCAAGGCCGCTGGAGCTTGGGTGTGAGTCCCTTCTTCCTCGTGGGGTCGAACAGCCACACGCGATCCCCGGCCACAAACCGCGGCTGCTCGGCTCGCACATCGTACCTCCTCTTGGCTTCTTCCCCGACTTTCCCGAGTGTCTCCCGTGCCACCCGGTGTGCCTCGTCCAACCTGTGGCGCAAATTGGCAGCATAGGCTGGAGCTTCCTCAGGGGTGGGCGCAGTTCCCGTTAATAGGTCTGCCGGGAGGGTGGGGGTCCTCCCACAAGTCAGCATGGCTGGCGAGAACCCAGTTGAACGATGAATGGAGGCTCTGTACGCCAGTAACGCCCAGGCTATGTGGTTATCCCAGTCCTTCTGGTGCGTGGCGACAACCTTCCGCAGCATTTCAAGCAGTGTTTGGTTAAAGCGCTCGACCGACCCGTTGCTTTGGGGCCTGAGGGGAGTTGTGCGCGTTTTGTTCACCCCCAGGATCCTCAGTGCGTCCGCAAATATTTCAGCTTCGAAATTTCGACCCTGATCCGTATGGATCTCTCTAGGAACTCCAAACCTTGACATTAGATTTTCCACCAATCCCGTGGCTACTGTCTCTGCTTGCTGGTCTGGCGTGGGAAAGGCTTCCGGCCACTTGGTGAACTGGTCTACAGCCACCACCAGGTACCGGTTCCCCCGGCTGGACTGCGGGAATGGCCCCATGACGTCTACAGCCACCCTTTCGAAGGGGGCTCCCACCCGATATTCTTGCAGCGGAGCTCGCTTTCCTCCCTGTCGACCCGCCTCCCTACAGGCCTGGCACGCTCTGCCAAACTCCTGCGCGTCCCGCTGTAGACCCTCCCAGCAGAAATTACGGCGCAACTCCGTGATGGTCTTCCAGGTCCCAAAGTGACCGACATCGTGCACGGTGCGGAGCACTTCATGCTGACACTGCCTAGGAACGATGATCTGCTTCACGCTTCCAGCACCTGTCTCAGTTTCCCATAACCTCTTCAATATTCCCTCTTCCACGATCAGCCTCTCCCACATGGCCCACAGGGCTTTTGTAGTAGTCCCGTATGCGGCTACCGACTGCCAATCCGGCCGCCTTCCATCCTGCACCCACCCTCGTACCTGTGCTACCTCCTCGTCCTTACTCTGCTCTTCCTGCCATGCAATCCCCCCTTGCACCTGCACCGGCCGCACTTCTTCTTCCTGGGCATCCTTTTCCTCCTGTCGGCTGCAGTACTTACACTCCTGACAGGGTCGTCTTGACAAACCATCAGCGTTTCCATGAGAGGCACCCTTTCTGTACTGTACTGATAGGTTGAATGGTGCCAACGCCTCTAACCACCTTGCCATCTGTCCATCCGGTTGCTTAAAATTTCGGAGCCACTGCAAAGACGCGTGGTCAGTGCGGACTGTCAATGGTATCCCTCCATCCAACCCATAGTGCCGAAAATGTTCTAATGTTAGTTTCAGGGCTAATAACTCCTTCCGGGTAACGCAGTAGTTACGTTCTGCCCGGCTTAAGCAGCGGCTGTAGTAAGCTAGGACAACTTCCGCTTCCCCTTGGCACTGTGACAACACACCTCCGACTGCCGTGCTACTTGCATCTACATCCAGGATATATGGGACATCTGGCTGGGCGTGGCCTAGTATTGGGGCAGTTGTGAGCGCTGCTTTTAGATCTTGAAACGCCTGCTCGCACTCGGCTGTCCAAACAAAGGCGTCCTTCTTGTTGACAACTTCGTACAAGGGGGCCGTGCGTCGTGCGAAGTCAGCTACGAATGGTCGATAGTACGAGCAGAACTGAACGAAACCATGTACTTCTTTGACTGATGTTGGCTTGGGCCATGTAGCTACCCGTTCCACCTTTGCTGGGTCCGTGTGTACACCTTCACTCGAGATTACATACCCTAAGTAGGGGATACTGCGTCTGAACAGGTCACATTTTCTGGCGTTCAAATTCAAGCTATTGGCACGGCACCGAAGGAATACCTCTCGTGACCAGTTCATCATTTCTGAGAACGTCGCCGCATCCACCCTCACGTCGTCCAGGTACACCGGAACACGTCCTTTCCTCACAAGAGCGTGCAACACCCGGTTCATGGCCCGCTGGAAAGTCGCCAGCGCGTTGGTTAAGCCAAACGGCATAACTTTGAATTGCCATAGCCCACGGGGCGTACAGAATGCAGTCTTCGGCTTGTCCTCCTTTTTCACCGGTACTTGCCAGTACCCACTCTTCAAGTCCAGTGAGGAGAACCACGAACTTCCTCTCGTCGCCACCAGGAGATCATCAATGTGGGGTAGGGGGTGTGCATCCTTCTGAGTCACTTCATTCAGCTTTCTGTAATCGATGCAAAATCGTGTTGAGCCACCTTTTTTACCCACCAGGACGACTGGGCTAGCCCAGGGGCTGCTTGAAGGTTCTATGACTCCATCACGCTCCGTCTCCTGAATGAGCACATCCACCTCCTCTAGCCTGTGGACCGGGATCCTGCGTGGGGCCTGCCGAATCGGCACTTCGGGTTCTACCACAATTTCGTGTTGTACTCCCTCTATCCGTCCTAATTTATCACCTTGTGCTGAAAAAACGTCTGCAAACTCCTCGATCAGTTTGGCCACCAAATCCTGTTCTGCCTCGGTTAACCCTTCCTTAGCTCGTTGGATCAGTTCTTGCACATGCGTCGACCCTCTGCTGGTTTCTTCCCTTTTCCCCAAATCTGCCATCCCTTTCTCCTCCCCGCTGGTCACCTGATCTTCCTCCTCTTCCTCGCCTGCTTCTTGCTCTTCTTCCTCTTCCTCGCCTGCTTCCTGCTCTTCTTCCTCTTCCTTCCCCTGTAGTTCCCGTACCAGGTTTCCTTCCTCTTTGCCTTCCGTCGTGACCTGGGCTGTCGCTGCGTCAATTTTGCATCTCACTTTAGCCAAAAAATTCATGCCAAGAATGCAGTCGTCTTTAATGTTGGCAACCCAGACCGTGTGCTCCCAAGCCTTTCCTCTTCCCAACCCCACCTGGGCCACCACACGCCCTTCCACTGGGAACTCCTGGCCTGTCACTGTGCGCAGTACCATCTCCCTGCCACCTTGTGCTTCCCTCGGCCCTACTGCCAGCAACCCCCGCCGTACAACTGTCACCATGGCCCCGGTATCCACTACCATTGTACAAGCCTGGCCGTTGATGTCCCCTGGCACAAGGATTGACGCTGCCGAACTGAGCCTATAGACCACAGGTGAACTTTCGTTTGTGCGGGGTTGTCTCTTTTTTCTTCTGGTCGTTATTTCCCCCTCCCCCTACGACCGTTGCCCGTTTCCCGCCTGCTGCTGTCCCTGCTGTCCCCTGGGGCAATCTGGAGAAATGTGTCCCATTGCCTGGCAGCGGAAACACCGCACAGTGGGGTAAAATCGAGCGACGTGGCCCGTTGCACTGCAACGCCAGCACTAATTGCTGTTGGTACGTGGTCTCTGGCTAGCTCCTACTGCCCCTAATTCCCCTCGGTCACCCTCCCCTTCCTCCATTACCCGAATGGTAGCCACGCCCAGCCCGCCATTGGCCCGGAGCAGGTTGGCTTCTGCTTGGACTGCATACTCTACTGCCCCACTCAGAGTGGTTGTGGGATATGCCAGTACGAGTTTGCGTAGCTCTACGTCTCTTAGGCCGTCGTAAAACTGTTGTAAGGCCATGGCCTCGGCGGCAGCTGGCGTTGCCCCTGGTAGAGCCTTACGAGCCAGGCTCTCTACCCCTGTCGCGAATGCCATGAGCTCCTCTTTCGGTCCCTGTGCACGCCCTCTGAGCTGGGCCATGTACAAGTGCTCTCGCCCGGCAGTACCATAACGCCGTTCTAGGGCGGCTACCATCAGCTGAAACGGGGGGTCGGGGCCCAAATTGGAAACAACATCCAAGGCGGCATCGTGCAAATTGGTCAATAGGTGCACTGCCTTATCTTCCCCTCCCCAGCCATTACTGCGACTTACCCTCTCAAACTTGGCCAAATAATTTCCCCAGTTGGAACTGCCATCATACCGGCCGGGTTTAATTAAATTTCGAGTGTTAGGGCCTGAATTTCGAACATTAGAGTCTGCATTTTGAACGCTATCTGAATTTTGAACGCTATCTGAATTTTGAAAGTCAGGGTCCGAGTTTTGAACGTTAGGGCCTACCTGACACTGAGGTGGGTCTCTGCTGGCTCCCTGGTTGCCTGTTTCTAGCCTCACGTGCTCACGCCACGCACGCATCTCCCTCATTATGTTCTCATAGAAACCACGTAGTTGTCCATCCACCGCCTGCAATACCCTCCGTTGTACCTCCGCTACTAGCACTTCTGCAGCACCGTCGTCTTCCTGGGGTGCGAGGATCTCTCTGTCACTAAGGTTTGGGACTGGTACCGAAACCACTCGGCCACTTCGTAATCGCTGCCCCTCCGACGTCGGTTCTTGCACTTCCTCTTGTTCACTCATTCTCAATTATCCCACTTCTGACACCACTGTTAGAATCGTACCAAAAACAGGTAGGAATACAAATTATATTTCGGAACTCGAAATCACACACATTGTACAATATATATATATATATATATATATATATATATATATATATATATATATATATATATAAATATGAAATACGTATTGAGTTTTTGAAGATAATCAATTGCCTCTTAATATAGGTGATATTAGGCTTTGTTCATTCTGAATCACTTTGTGATATTCATGTGAAACTATATAATTATATACAAATTCTAGTTTCACCTATCATAACAGGTAGCTGATTATCTTCAAAAACTCAATACGTTCTTTATGTTATTTTGCAGGTAATTGCTCAATCATTGTTAATATTTTCCATTACATGTTTCGTTGATTTTGAATCTCCAATGAAAATGATGGTCCAAGTGTTAATGCACAAAAACCACATTTGCACATTGCGCAGAAAAATGTAATTTTTGAATTCTTCGCGATTTAAATAAGGCCAACATTTAACATGTGTTTCTATGAAAATTGTTCGTTTTAATGAGCACTCCGTTTACTACATGCCTGTGTTCACACATTCAGTAAGGTGAATAAAATAAAAAATTTAACTAGATCATCCCGATTCACCTCCTTTTAGTTCCACTCTAGGGAAGAGGTAGGTATACCTAGGTATATGGTTGTAAAACATCGTTTAGGAATCAGCAACACAAGCACTCGTAAACGAAGACCTTACCTGCAACCATTCAGATGAAACTCGCATTCCTCCTTTCCACCATCACATTATATCACTTCACCTACACCTATTCTTCCTTCATAATATCCGTTTTTTCATCACTCCACACTGATTCAATATATTCATCAAGTTCTATAAACACCTGTTGATTCATTAGGGAAAAATACCATAACAATGATAAGCCGTTATCTTTCCAGTGCCTACGGGATCCCTTCTAGTAGTGGCAGCTACATGGGCTTATATTCTTCCTCCGTATATCTCTTTGTAGGGTCAACTTGTACAAATTATTTACATTTATCCTAGTTTATTATAATTTAAACTCATGTAGGAAATTTGTACTCCCTTTTTTTTGTATTATTTATATTGTTACAAGTTACTGTGAGTGAGTTGTGATTTTGTGTTCTCAACATCTGCATCAGCTGCTTCACCGTGCATCCCTGACTGGAACCTGCCATGTTCTAGCCGCCATCATACTTCTAGTTCAGCCGTAGCAACATTCAGACGTTTTTATCATTCAAATCATCGTATCCTATAACATCCGCGCATTATTAGAAATTATCCAGATCGATTTTGGTACCAAATCGCTGCATATTTCTTCAACCTTCCCGAAATATCACTGGGAATTGCTGCCGGTGTGGATACTGCCACATATCTATTGTACTTGGTTGGTTCATCATTTCCACTCAGTGCCACCTGAATGCTGTGTCCGGTCTCCAGCTCAGGATAAAGAGATAATTGTGGTGAGATCTTTCTTTATTGCATCTCTATCTTCATTTCACCTTAAGGTCTGTTTTGGCTGTATTAATTCTTCTTCTACCTATCTTCTACATCTACCTATCTTCTACCTACCTTATTTGGAGTTGGGCCTTCATTCTCTTCATCTACCTACCTACCTCTTCAGCTATGGGAATGAACTTTTCTGAAATTATCTAATATCTGTGATACGTATCTGTTACCAACATCTTGACTTTCAGTGGCCACTCTATAGGTAGGAAACTTAGTTCAACAAATTACCTCACGTAGGTACATACCTACTGTTTAATAAATTTTCCGAAGCTACTTATATCCACATATTTATTTAATTATCCTAATGAAATTATCACATCTAGTCATTGGTTATTATAGTGCAATAATATTTAAAAATACAGTCCACTTTAGGCACATGAGGTAGTATTAGGAAACTAGGTTACCATATTAGTTACCAGGAGCCTCATTGTGCTTCATTACCATTTTACCATTCGTACCGTAGGGAGGGTTTTAGCAGGAAACAAACAGCAGGCTCTTGCTTAGGTACAAAACAGTATATATAGAAAGTGATTTGTAGTTTCATGCTTATTTATTAGTATAATTGTTTATGTCAGTCTTTGTTATGCAGTGCACTGCACATTGAAATATTTACAAAAATATTGTATAGGTACTCAGTCACAAAACTGATCAACAGTATTCCATGATTTAGTAGTAAAGTCCAAGTCACCAGCTTTTATTAAAAATTTTATACAAAACAGTCAATGCTACTAGCATGCTTATTTTCATCGGTTTATATCGTACAAGGCGCGAGACATCAAACAACATGTTACATGATTTCGGTGGGCAGTAAAAAATTTGTGAGCGCTGCGCACGTCTTAAAAATCTCGTTGGATAAGCTAGCGTACTCTTCAGGGATGGCTGCAAGTATCTTAAAGTCAGCCATGCGATCAGCTGTTTGCTGAATATGCTGAGCGCCGTCTTCTGTCATATCATAACAGGTGATCTGCAAATCAAAGAAATTTTTTTCTTCATTAAATTAGGTTACTGAATTAAGTAATACTATTAATGAATTAAGTGATACTATCTACCTATGTTAATGACATGAACCAAACAAGGAAATTATTAGCTAATAACCGGATAACCGGAATAACTAATAAAGTGGGACCAGTTGCCGTCTATAGATTAAATATCCACAAACTAGATATGAATCTACTAAAGAACCAAAGTTGGCGAATTCGGAAATGCAGAGTTTCAAGTTCTTCGTGAAATTATCAATCATATGTGAAGCCACGCATCATTGAAATTTCCTCCTAATTTTTTCCTCGTTTTAATCTTTTAAAAGACAAGTAAAAGCCTCGTTTGCCTTACGGAAAAGGAATTGAATGTAAGCGACATTATGTAACTATGAATGAGCCCACATTTTTCTGAGTTCGTATAATTTCATGAATATTTATCATCTAGGGGGATAACCATTGAGGTGTGACGGTGAGGTTCTACTACTACCACTAGTTTCCAACAATGAATACCTCATAAAGACTTATCATCAAACGCTTTGTTTTCGAATGTTTTCGAGGTTTTTATTGTGGTTGATTACGTAAAAACCTACCCCAAACTCGTTGGTCAATAAATCACGCTGAATCGAATGGTTACACTTCTACATCTCAGCTAATCCAATATAACAGAGTTTTTTACACTTCAACTAACTAGTAAGCCCCTAAAAATTCGTAAAATTAAAATAATTCGGCATAAATCACCCATAATAATTAGAGGTGGAAAAACCTGATCCACAGGCACATGACAAATTGTGTCGTGTTGGATTTTTGCCGATTACTTACTCCGTTTCAGCTGATTTACTGCCTATTAAACCATGGGTTTTGCTATTTTACGGGCGTTTCCTAAATTTAAATTAAACGCCTTCTTCAGCGGTGTACTCCATTTTGATTTCAGAGTATAAAGAAGGTAAATTTACTTTTTAGGATCCTAAATGAAATCTTTTGACATAGGTAATGAAACTTGTGGTCAACGTTCCAACTGGGAGGAATCCAACATCTCTTTCCAAAGAATGGAAATCGTGTTTAAGGAGTCCTGAAGCATGATGCCTCATGGTCTTCCCCAGACTGAACAACCTGGGAAGAACTTCCTGAAACTAACTAACTGTAACTCAGTCTAAGTCCTTGGATGTGCTCAAGTTCCTGTCTTAACCCACTAGTGACGGGGTTACTGTTCTATCCGCACATCCGACTGAGCAGGTTGGTGTCCGAGTTTTTGGCACAGCCACTCAACTCCCAATGCAGGACCATGTACACCGCTGCGCTCACGGCATGTAATACTCCTCCCTCAGCATGCATACTGAATAGCATGCTGAGGTGGTAAATCACTGCCCCCGCAAATCCAACCTCAACATACGGGAGGTTGGACTGCGACAGAGTTCCAACTGGTAAACCATAACAGACAATAAGTAGGTATTTACATATGCATACTAATATCTAGATCCAAGTCAGTCCTATTAGACAAGTTCCAATCTAGCCGCATGAGATATGATCATATGTTTTGGAATCTGAGCATTTTGTTTGCAAAGAAAGTGTTCACCGTGTCTGACCAAATATCGAAATAACACTTCTTTCAACGAACAAAGTTATTACAAAAGATATAATTTTTACAGTAAACAATTCTTCGAAAAATGCTCCCCAGCAACTCATCCTTTCTTTCGGAATGAATGATTTGTCGGCGAAGGAACGATTTTTTATTTCTTTTTCATTTTTAATCTCAATCCTAAGGACAGTTATCGTCCGGGTTAACACATACGATAAATATATCTGTACCTCAGAGGTCGATTATCGTAAGTGACATTTTGGCGATTTTACAGGAGAGCCAAAAGAAGTTGTGGGCACACCTATTTTGATCCCTATGGCCCATTCTGATGACTTTATCATGCTCAAATTAATTAATTTGAGCATGATAAAGTCATCAGAATGGGCCATAGGGATCAAAATAGGTGTGCCCACAACTTCTTTTGGCTCTCCTGTAAAATCGCCAAAATGTCACTTACGATAATCGACCTCTGAGGTACAGATATATGCATTGAAATCGAAGAATCGTTTTAGATTCAGAACGCCTCTTGAAGAATTCGCATGAAGAAACTTTTGGGAAATAGTTAGGTAAATATTTTTGAAGTTCGCTTTGTACGAGTATTTGCTAAAATCAATATTGAACATCAATTGTGCGACCCACTGTTCTGGCACAATATGTAATCTCCTAGCAAGTTTATATATGTTATCATACAACCACGAAAGACCAGCCTCAACATAAATCTTGTTTTACCCTTTTTTAGAATTCAAGCCCCGTCTCCGGCTTGACCGGAAGGGTCATTAACGGCAATCAAGAAGGAGGGTGCCACAAAGACACTGCAACGGGCACGATTCTAAGGCGAGCCATGCTGTCTGTACGTCACTTAACGTATTGCAATCACGGACTCCACTGGCAGATCGGAGGGGAGAAATAATCATAATATTAACAATAAATAACCCGCCAAACGAGGCATCGCCACACTCTGCCTCGATGACCGCTTTGTAACCCCTTCAGCGGATAAATATACCCCATAATAAAAACTAAACTACGACTAGATGATCCTTAAAATACATGAATGATCTGAACATCCACCTCATGGTATCAACCAAGTATGTTGAATATGAATTAAAATACGACGATGACTCACCCCCAAGGAAGTGACGGCGGGTCTATGCTCCGAATATGCAAGGACGACATCGTGGTTGAAGATGGAACTTCGGAATTCACTCCTTTGAATGCACAATTCCTCCGGCACGTGCTCGCTGAGGAGGTTGCCGGCAAAGCAGAGGAAACCGTCAGAACGCAAGACGATGACCCCTCGAAGAGTTTGGTGACCCCCTTTTCGAAACTTTCTTGAATATTCTGGTACTTCACGGCATACCTGTTACATATAGAAATATAAAAGTTAAACATTATAACGCTTATCACATACATACAACGATAAACAGATGTTTTGTAATCGAAATAATAGGAAAAATGATAGAACATTCAAAATTATGGGATCATAGCCGAAGAAAACAACGTTAAACCTGGGTTCAGCTCATCGGCATGGGATACCGCTAGTGACATTTTATCATTTCATGGCCTGAGATCGAACCCCTCGACGTTTTCTAGTGATTTCAGTCTTCGTTACCAGTTGACGGTACCTGATACTGATGAGCCAATTAAGTAACAACTTTTTTTTCCGATTACAAACTACAATCAGTTTTTCACAATATCTTTCGTCCAAGTTCACTACAATTGTCCCGACCGGAGATCATTAGCGGTAGAAGTCGAAAATATGTGTGTCCTCCAAAATCAAAATGCCTACTTCCTATTTGCATTTCAGAGCTTGCTGATCAATTTCGGTTCCTTTTCAGTCTGTCTGTATGTTTGTGTCCGTGGTAAATCCTTGCCACGCCCAAAACTATACCAAGTTTTGTCCGATTCCGACGAAATTTTCTGAGATTATGCGGGTTAGCTCTTCAACGGTCCCCTATAATTTTCAATGCCGTCGAATCAACTATAGCCTGTGTGCATGCGAAAACGTGAATTTCTTATAAAGTCGATTTCCCATCATCTTTTGGTCCGATTTCGTTCAAACTCGGTAGTTGGGATATGTTCTAGATAAATGGCATATAAATTATATCGCGATTTGTAAAGTAATAACCATTGCGCATGCGCGAAACTAATATTGATTGACACGGGCAAAACTAACTAAAATACCTATACTTAATAACGATTCTGATGAAGTTTTCAGAGTGGAAAGTTAGGTAGTGAAAAAATGTTGTATATTTCAACGAAAAATAAAGAGTTTACAATGTTAAATCAATTTCGACAGTTAGACCATATCAGTAACAAACAATTGTAACTCAACAATTGCTCAAAATCGTAACTAACAATTGCAACCGTTATTGTTCGTTACTGATGATGGCCTAACCGTCGAAATCGATTTAACATTGTAACTCTTTATATTTTTTGAGGAAATAGACAACATTTTTTAACTAAGTTCCGTTTTGAAATGGGTTTCTACAACTTCGTCGCGAGTGATTTAGTTCGTAAGTTTTCAGAGAATCTATAGAATAGTTTTTAAACGGACTCCTATAATTGTCATTGCTGTCACAATAGTAGTCTGTGCGCAGGCGCAAAAGTACATTTATTATGACGTCGATTTCTTATCATCTATTGGTCCGATTTCGTTCTAATTTGGGGAGTAGGTGGGTAGGTATATTTTCCAGCAAAATCTGCCTTGAATTATATTGTAGTTGGTGTAGTAATAACTGTAGCGCATGCGCAAAACTAAAATTGATCATTACTGTCAAAACTCCGAGATTAATGGACCGATTTTTATGAAATTTTCAAGAATTGAACTCCCAGACATTTCCCCATACATTTCATTTCCGTTGGGTTATTAGTACGCATGCGCAGACATTAATTTCTTATAACGTCGACTTATCGATAATTTCGACTCGTACTTTGTAATTCAATTGTATAGGTCCATGTTACAATATGTGAGGGAGCTATACTGCCCACCCAACTTGGCAGAAGTTTTTACTTCAAAACGCCCGGGGATGTGCTTCCGATATGTAAATTTGACTACTTGAGTTTTTTGCTGTGTGCTCTCTAACTAGTTGACTCTCCGTTCCCAATCCAAATCTATGCTATCTTGGTTGGGTGATTAAAAAAAATATATATATACATATTAAAAAAAATAAAATAAAAATAAATATTTGTACACGGAATTGTTGCAGGTGAGTCATTTAGGTGCTCATTTTCCTTACAATTAACAGTTCCATTCAACTACAATATAGCCTAAGCAGCTATGACATTTCGTTTACTTCATTTTACAAATGTTCATTTAATATGCATAGGTATGTTTTTGGGTGGGGGTCTTTCAAAAATTTTCGTCTCATTCGTGAAACGAAACAACCAACCAATAACTTCCCTAAGTTCGTGTATAATGTGTAATGATTTTACAATAACAACCGACCAAAAAAAAAAAAAAAAAAAAAAAAAAAAAATGGTTTACTAGCATTAAACGTGGTGATATAACCCAACAACTTATACATTAGGGTATTTCATTTTAATAAAACTTTTCTCTTTTGATATTGTGGTCAGGATGTTAGATGGAAAATGAAAATACAATCCCCGATCTTTTAAATTGCGAATTGAGCTGGCGCTCGTCGTTTTGCAGTTAAAAAACGACTTTTCAGAAAACATGTTTTGTGTTGCCGATAAAACTGCTTTAACTCCCTAATTTCAACTAAGTTAAAATCAAGGGCACCGTTCGAAAGATCGTGAATGCTATTAAAATTCTGAGGATCATAAAAAACAATTTATAAAACTCTTCCCTAATAAATTGTGTTCACAGAATGAGATTGGAAAAGGGAACTAAGAGTAGGGAGTATCATTTATCGTGAGATACGCCGTGGGTGGACGGAGCACTTTAAAAAAATATTTACCTAGGTATTCAATATTGATTGCGAGCGACGAAGTCAGCAGATTTTCATCACTTCATCTATAATACGGCAGCAGAAGACCAAATTAACTATAAATACGTAGGTAATGACTTACATGTTGTAAAAAAATACCAAATACTTGTACTTACTGAACGAATAAATGAAAAATTTATGAATAATGAACGAATAAATCAACTAATGAACAGGTAGAACTATAAATCGCATAGACGCATTGAGTTCTATGGCAACGCCACATAGATATCATAATAGGTGAGACTTGAATATTTATGTATACGAAAGAAAGTCGTGTTAGTTACGCTGTTTATAGCTCAAGAACGGCTGAACCTATTTTCATCAGGGTGGGCGCAAATTGACGTGAAAGTTCCGGAACAGAACATAGGCTTTAGGAAAAACGTCTAAACTTCCTTCTTCATCGAGAACCCGGTCTTCCTTGGGAACATTGTTTATGATTTCCAAGGCCAATCATTAGTTCGGTTCCATAAAAATAAAGTGATCCATGATCTCTTTCGCAGACAGAAAATAAAGGCAGTTTGAAATGTAGGTAGTAGAATTAGGACTTAATTAGCAACAACAATGCCTAGGGCCCATCAGCTGAGTAGCTTCTGAAGCTATTTCCTATGATATTTACCCTATGAAGCAGGAATTAGGCATGTTGCCTCTGCGGGACTTCAACTTGAAAAATAAAATAAAAGAGAGTTAAATATTCTCTCCTGTTCACCCAAGGGAGTAGAAATTTGATAGGGTGACCTTCTGGGACATCAAGACAGGAATAAAATGATGGGCTCTTTCCCGATCAGCTGAGCGAGCTAAATTATCACCTTTTCACGCTAGGAATAAGAAATTCGACAGGGAGCCTTTCCAGGACAGTTTGCTAATAATGCAACGACGGGTTCCAGCCAAATCAGCTGACTTAGCTAAATTCTCCCCTATATACACTGGGAATTTGAAATTTGATAGGGAGCCTCTCTGGTACATCAAGACCGAATAAAATGATGGGATCTTTCCTGATCGGCTGAGTAAGCTTAATTCTCTCCTTCTGATTCTAGGAATGTGAAATTTGACAGGGAGCCTTTCTAGGACATTAAGAATCGAATACAATACAGAGTTCCAACCAGATCAGCTGACTCAACTAAATCAACTACTATCCACCCTAGGAATTTGAAATTTGATAGGGAGCCTCTCTTGGACATCGAGAAACGAATAAAATAATGGTCTCTTTCCTTGAACCATCACTTACAGTGTCCAACGTATCCTTCAATCACATCAACAGAAACTAATTAAAATACCAGTATCCACCCTTTATTCGTACTAGGTACCTACTCTATTATTCATATTAAACGTTGACTTCGCTCCAAATAACTGATGAATTTTAATGAATAAATTGTTATTTGTAACTATGACTGTACCAATAATATGTTAGGTGGGACAAAGTCCGCCGGATCACCTAGTAAATAAATAAATAATACAGAGATATTGTTTCATTGATATCACAGTGGAATTGGGTCAAACAGCAAGAGTGTGTTAGGAACATGCCTGTCAAATTTTGGAAAACGGTAGGTAAATGTCAATCAGAGAAAAAAAAAAAAAATGTTTTCAGTGTGCAACGTTTGAGTATATCTGTCAGCTATAACAAAAATTATAATCTGAATACAAATACACAAATAGATATACAGACAGATAGATAACATTAAAAGTGCAAATTCAACTCTGAAGAGAGTAATGGTGGTAGTAATGTCTTTACATTAGGTAGTTCTGCAATTGAAGATCCTGAGTCTTTTTTTTCTAGCAAGAATTGGGCCAAAGACCGCATATACCCCCCCCCCCCCCTCAAAGAAGCACTAATTGGAAAAATCAACCATAATAAAAAGTGTTATTATTCTATTCTACGAGGGCAATAAATTATGAACGAAGCGATCCTAACTTCAACGACGCCAGGTCCAGACAAGTCTTATGACACCCTAAACCACTCGATTTTCACCAAAAAACATATCAATTTCGCATTCAAATGGAATTTTCCGTCTCAATCAGTACGCTTCATTTCATTTGTCGAGGGAGCATTCGTCTGTCGTTGATGAACGACAGCAATGCGAGAGTCACGAATGACAATGTTCACATCTCCAGACTGATTGGAATCTCCTCTTTCTAACATTTAACTTCCGTTACATAGCGATTGTGATAATGAAGCATAACTTGTAGTTCTTTCATCAAAGCCAGATCCTCAGATTTGCTATAACTGCAACGTATTGAGGCCTAGGTGTCTTCATTGCCGACAAAATAAATTTGTAGGTATTTCTCGGAAGACTCATATATGTTGAAAGTAAACTTCGAACGCGATGGTGCTGCTGTCCACTTATTTTGAACGTAGGCATGAAGTTTTCCTCTCATCCGATCGACGTTACCGCCAAAGCATTATTGTAAGATCGGATATTGCTTAAAAACAATGGTTGAGAGGGTCATTGCATGTGAGAAGATTTGAAAGGGACGGTGGCAGTGCAGGGCGTAAATACAAGCAGCTCTACTCTTCATCTATCGTGTCTCTTCCTTCTGCCAATACAAATTTTTTTTTAGCTTTAGGCATACCTACTGTATTTTTGCATAAAACCTCTTTCAACTTTACCAGCGACTAATTTTTGGTTGAGCTGCACCTGGTTGCCAATAATCAACATAACAATCAGTGTCATTGTTGTTGTCATGTGTTGAACAGTCGCAGTCATGTTGCACTGTAATTCCAAGAAACCGATGCCATATACCTGTGCGTTGCACATACCCACTTGGACAAGACATTTTCACCTATGCCCTAGGGTGAACAGGAGACTATTTAGCTCACTCAGCTGATCAGGAAAGCCTATAATTTTATTCGTATCTCAATGTCTCAAAGAAGCTCCTCATAAAATTTCAAATTCCTGAGATGAAAAGGAAAAAATTTTCCTCACTCAGCTGATCAGGAAAGAGCCCATCGTTTGTTCGTTTCTCGATGTCCCAGAGAGGCACCCCATCAAAGTTCAAATTCCTAGGGTGAATAGGAGAGACTTTAGCTGAATCAGCTGATCTGGTTGGCAGTTTAAAAAAAATTCTTTTACTCAAACCTTCTCCGTGCGATCCCGATCATTTTGCAAAGAAATCCCGTTCAAATCCGTCCATGAGTTTGAGTGTGAGGGTGCTGACATTATTCATTTATAGAATATATATATATATTGACTCTCCAAGAGGTAACGGGACCCAGCAAACGAAGATAGAGAGCTCTAAAATTTCGCCTCTGGGGCGAACAAATTTTGATACGTCGGGTTATGCAAGTTTCGTTTTATTTTATTTGCAAACGGGCAATGTCCAGTTACAAGGATAATACAATAATATAGCTGTCGACATTAAGAGTTGTTACATTGAGAAAAAATACCAATTTTGAAAATGAATGTCTTTGGATATGGAATTCAGATTAAATCAACATTTCCGTAACTCATTTATGTGGCTGAATAGCGGAGAATTTCAATTCGGGTGAATCGTAGGTAATGGCTTTCAACGGAAAAAGTCTAGTGCTAGGTTTATGTAAAGGAGAATGTTGGTCTGTTGTAAGATCCTATTGAGTGGCTGGTTGTACAAATAGTTCGTTTCTAAGAGCTAAGCGTGTGGAATGTGCAATTCAATTTCACGAATGAGCTCGGAGGAACAGTCTATTCGATCATTCAAAATATGGTATAAAAACATACCGTCAGTTAGAGAGTGACGCACATCATGAGTGTTTTGACCACAGCGAACTACTTATGTTTGTGCGTCGAATTCATTTTGAGGGATTCCCATCTTCCAACCAACACACCTCAAAAAGCTTTCCTGGACTCACGAGCTGGTCCTTGCGATTTAACAAAATATGGTGACCATACAATGGATCCTTACTCAGGCAAAGGTCGGAAAATCACAGAGTACAGAGTGACCAAGCTGGGATCCTATAAAACTAGGCAGTATTTTTCTCAAGGTAACCCAACCTGCTCATCGCCCGACATACTAAAAATCAATATGTGCGGTGAACGAGAGGTGGGTACCTAAGTGAACACCCCATTTTAGGCTACTCTGATCAAAAACGATGAATTTGACTACGTCAATGCTGCGATACCAACACCTCTGATAACGAATCGAACAGGATCTGAAGGAGATGCAGAGAATTCATTAAGATTGCAGCAGCTGAATGATTGGACCAATGAAGATACAAAAGCAAGAACAACAAATTTTTAGCTATTAATCCAAGTGAATTGAAGATAATCAAGGGATGAAGACGTCTAATGAATCTGGCTTAAACTACATGAAATCTAACCAATCCATAGGGCCAGTTCGGAAGGCGACACATCTCAAAAGACTGATACTACATATAAGTTGACTTCGGGTAAGTACGTTAACAGACAAGTTAAGTAACTACTGGATTTGTCTACACAATAAGTAAATTGAATGAAAATGATACTGAAATAAACTACGATTTTATAACAATAATATTGTTATATTATAGTCTACCCGAAGAATACGATACTTTTCGAGTAGTTATAGAATCCAGGGATGGATTACAAAAGGGATTCCACGTCCTAGAAATGAAATCTGCTAAAGGAGTATGGGATTGACAACCTACACTTGAGAGGGCGTGATGAAAGTCAAGTTATCATTATTGGTTGTAATTATTTCGGTGTAAATAAGTACTTATTAATTCGGTTGGAAATGTTCAACAAGTGTAGTTAAACATTTTATAAATTTGGAATATTAAGATCCTCTGAATCTTCCGTACCATCCTGAATCGGGAGGAATTGAATTGTATTTGCTACCTCGTAATGCATCATCATAAATAAGAATAAAGTATTAAACTTAAGTAAACTAAATACCTCAACGACGTCAATGACTTTGCTAAATGGTTCTGTACTGTAGGGGACCGGATTGCGATACAGATCCGCGCATGCAATGTAAATTGCCTTGTGTAGGGCGGGAACCCAAAGCCTCAAGGTCATGTTGACGATGTACGGCTCGATCTGGAATCTCTCTGCGAGTTCTTCATCAGTCATACCCAGGCGGAGCTTCATTAAAGCCATCATAGTATGAGTCATGAATCCATGCTGAAACACGAATAAAATAAACATTACCCGATTGGTTATGGAGATAGTCAGTAGGTAAATATGCCCTTTCCATTTATTTCTTTGAATAATAATAAATAAATACATCGAGGAAAAAGCATAGGAAAGTCGATATTCTTGAATACAGATGCTCACCTTTTCCCTGTCGTCCCATTTTATGTAATCACGGAAGATGAGCCTCTGCAGCATGCTGCTGACATAGCAGAACTGAGTGGCATCAGGGAGGCCGGTGTAAAATTCGACGAGAAGCATACTGTGCTGTATGACGGGAAACCCGAAGTACTGGACGCAAACGTTTCTGCGCTCTTGCTCCAACAGCTCATCAGCATCATCGAAAATAAACGCGATCAGCTCAGTCATACTAAGGTAGAGATTTTGGGCTTTGGCATACTCTTCCCTGACGATTTGGAGAGATTCTTCATTCCTGAAAATCCAATGATTTAGAACTGTCATTCAGTTTCAATAGATTAACAACAATGTTTATTGATTACATTGATCATTGAATTTTGAGGAAATGTTTCATAGAATCGTTTTACTATTATTTTCCACCGAACATCTAATAATTCAAACAGTATTTTCTATGTAAATTTAAGTAGTCAACTTACAGAAGAGGGGCATGAGCTTTCAAGGGTTGCTTCGGCCTGCGTTTCAGATATGGTTCGAATTCTGCTGCGTATTCGCCGTCGTAGGAAATTTCACTGAAATTAGAAATAATCAATGCAGAATATATTTGTGAACATAATGTATGGGGGGGGGGTGGCGTATAGAGAAGTTGTAATGATAGAGTGAACGTATAATTTACTAACGAAATGATTTCATGAAAAATTAAATGAAGGCATGTTTTTCCAGCAAAAAATGAAACTAGTCATATCTCGAAAAAGATGTAAATTGCATTTTGTCATAAGTTCCTTCATGGAAATCCTTGAAGCATTCTGAAGCGATTTCTCGCGTTTGAGCTTTTTCATACAGGTAGAGGTTCCCACTTCTGATTTAGAAGTGAGATTAATTCTAAATAAAAACAGTCAATTTGATAATCACTTTTACGCACTGATTTATTATTATACAGAACGTAAGAGAATTTTGAATTAAGAATGACAAATTATTCCCGAGCATGCCAGACCTCTCAAAAATAAAAGAGCATAGGACCATTCAATTGATTATAATAATGACTGCAGATTTCATCCAAGAGTGTCTTGCTTGGTAGGTATTTGTAATTGTTGATTCTCTTCAATTGATATGGGATGTACGCGACATGGGCAACGTTTTGTATAACCGATTCGAGAACAACCTGAAAACCTGAACAACCTATATGTAGGTAGAGATAAGTAGGTAGAGGTAACCACCTATATGTGACCGAGCAAGGGAAAAGAGATCTTAACTTGCCAGAGGTCATATCTAAGTTTTTGTTTCTCCATATTGCGCTGAACAAAATCTTTTTCTATAATTTTCCTATCAAAATTTATAATTTTTCAAAGTTTGAAAAAAGCGGGCGCATAAATTGCAAATTTTCACAGGTTTCCGCAGATTTTCAGAAGAGCAATCTTTCTCGATTCAATTCTTGAATCTTGAAACGAATAACTTAGTTTGAAAGCCGAGTTTTATTTTTCTACACTTTCCTACATAGGTATTTTCTACGTGCACGAAAATAAGCCACCGAGGGTTCATTATAGCATTGGTGTTTGAGACGAACTTGATGAGGAAGATGAAGACTTTACTATTAGGCATCCACGGTGGATCAGTGAACGACGGAATTCGAACTCAATGAAATCGGTTTTGTGACGAGGAACATACTCCTAAAAATAATTTTTGGCGTAACAACCCCAGATCATCTGAGTAACATCTGGAGCTAATTTCATTGTCATTCAACCTATGAAGCTGAAATTTGAAATGGAGGCATATTCGCACATTTAGAAACGGATCATAAAGTCTGCAGCTCCCTAAATCAGCTGGATGAGCTACAAACTATGCAGCTCTCATTTAAATCATGTAGTCTAGAGCCCCCCAGAGCAGCTGAGTGAGATCTAGGAACTAAGTTCTATGCTCTTCTACCTGTGAAGCTACAATTTGGACCTGAGGTCTCTTGGGGCGTCTAGAAACGAATCAAAAGTCTGAGCCCCCAGATCAGCTTAGTGAGATCTGGAGCTATGTTCTTTGCTATCAAATCTGGGAAGCAGAAATTTGAAATGGATAACCCTTGAGATACATAGAAACAAATCATGAAGTCTAGAGCTCCCCAGGTCATCTGAGTAAGATGTGGAGCCAATTTATTAGCTATTCAACCTATGAAGGTGTAATTTGAGATGGAAGCCTCTTGGGACACCCACCAGGTCAACTCAGTCTTATCTGGAGCAAATATCTTTGATATTCAACTTATGAAGGTGCAATTTGAGATGAAGGCCTCTTGAGACATTTAGAAACGTATCGTTAAGTCTGAAGCTCCCTAGATCAGCTGTGTGAGCTTCAACCTATGCAGGTGGAATTTGAATCATGAAGCCTGGAGCCCCCCCCCCCCCCCCCTCCGATCAGCTGAGTGAGACCCGGAGCTCATCTTTGCTATTCAACCTATGAAGCAGAAATTTGAAAAAGATGCACCTTGGGACGTCTAGAAACAAATCAACAATGCTATACTCTGCCCAAGCTCTCATCGCATTCCGACTACCTGAGGCGACCCTTAGTCCGGCAAGACTGTGCAGTTTAAGGTTCTTATCACGGACACGGTTGAACTGGGCCCATGTTAAAAATGCTCCTAAGCGGATTACCGTCAACCCTCCAAGGGTCGGGATTGAATCGGGCCCCTGGTCAGTTGGGCAACATTTATCATTAGTTATGTACATTAGTTGTGTTAAGTGATCAGACATTCGTTTTTATTTTAATGTACGATAGAATTAAAAACATAATGTAAGCAAATAAACACATTAAAAAAAGTGCTCTGGATGCCCACAAGCTCGCATCTCAAGAATACTTAACATGAGGTAGTCAATCACTTAGTTAAAAAAAAAAAAAAATTAGTTAGACATTTAATTCAGAGTGATCAGTGTAATGTTTGAATGTATTTTAAACTAAGGTGGATGCGAGCATTCAATTTTGTAGGTCATTACTATAGAGGTATGGGCCCGATTCGACAATGCCTCCGAACTGAACATGGGCCCAATTTAATTGTCATTTTTACGGCCCTAACAGGCCGTGGACCCAATTCGACATCACCCCTTCTCACCTCCTCGATTATCTTCTCGAGTACTGTGTCTGTCTCCTCTACGATTAGCCAACTTTTTTGGACTACGGATTTGCATCAACAGCCATTGTATCATACTTTGCAATTTGGAGTTGAAAAATTCATTAGTCCTTAGCTGAACGGTCAAGCTCCCAGTGTTGCCGATCCATGGCGGGGGACGAAGGGGATCACGACCTGGGCAACCTGCCACGAAAGGGTGGACAGAGTATAGAGCCCCCCAGGTTGGCTGAGTAAGATGTGGAGCTAATTTCTTTGCTATTCAACTTAGGAAGCTGAAATTTGATATGGAGAACCCTTAGGAAATCTAGATACGAATCATGAAGTCTGGAGCCTCCAGATCAGCTGAGTAATATCTGGAGCTAATTTCTTTGCTATTCAATCTATGAAACTAAAATTTGAGATTTAGGTCTCTTAGGACATTTAGAAACGAATCGTTAAGTCTGAGACTCCCTAGATTAGCTGAGCGAGCTTCAACCTTTGCAACTGAAATTTAAAATGAAGGCAACTTGAGACGTCTAGAAACAAATTATAAAGACTACAGTAAGTAGTAAGCTGAGTAAGATCTGCAGCTAATTTCTTTGGTATTCAACCTATGAAGCTTTAATGTATATTGGGATGGGTTGAATAGAAACAAATCGTAAAAACTGGAACTCTAAGGTCAAATGAGTAAGATCCGAAGCAAAGTTCTTTGCTATTTAACCTACGAAGCTGATATTTGAAATGGAGGCACCTTGGGACGTCAATAAACAAACATGATGTCTCAGCCCCCCCCCCGCGGTCAGCTGAGTAAGATCTGTCCTATGAGGTCAAAAATAAAAACAGAGGCCTCTTGCAACGTCCAGAAACGAATCATGAAGTTTAGAGCCCCTCCAGGTCAGGGTTGTAAGCTCCGGAGCTAATTTCACTGCTATTGAGACTAAGAAGCTCAAATTTGAAATGGAGGCCTCTTGGGACATTTAGAAATGGATTGTAAAGAGAATTAGTTTGTCTGCTCTAAATTTCCAAACGGTTGTACCCATTTCCATGCGGGTTGGAGCAAAGTGACGAGCAAGTTAACACTTAGACCATATTGCAATCCTCTAGCCTTACTCCTTCCCTAACGATGTCACCCCAGTAACAACTTCGTAATAAATGAAGGGAAAACTGGTCATGCGTTGAATTTTTATCGTCAAAAGTGAATGGGATGGGTTCATGCGTAAAGAACATTCGATAAAAAATACAACAACGACTTTGATGGGTTGAGCCGAGTAGTCAAAAATTGATAAATCATATTGTCTACAGCAATGTTGGTCGGAAATATTTTTAAAGTACCTAACTAAGGTTATCTTGAATTGGTAATATTGAGGAGACGTTTAGTTGAAAAATTAGTTTGGTACAACTTGAAACTTGATTGCTGAAATATATGCATGGAAGCCTTCTGGTGACTTCTGGGTAAAAATGAGAAGGTACTCATTAGGTTTTACCTACTCCCACTCTCCTCCATCACAGATATATCTTTCATCAATCTCAATAACTACTTCTTCCGAACCTGTGACGTTTTGAATATTATTCATTGAATACAATGAAATACAGTTGTTGGAGATGGGGCTCATAGAGTCTCAGCCAGTGGAATGTCTCCGAGTGCTACGACGCCAACTCCAACCACTACACCAACAGCTTGGATGGCTCATGTTGGATCTGATGTAATAGCTGATATTTACGGATATTTGGTTCGCGCACTATTCACTGGTATTCCAAAATAGTAGAGTTGCTTGTTCATTTATTCTTGAAATAAACAAAAGCAACTTGTTTCTATAAACAAAAATAACCTTTCGATTCATCTGCTGGCCTTTTTTTGACCAGTTATGGGATTTTAGGGAGTTATGGGATTCCAATGAGATAATGATAAATGTAAAATAAATGGCGGAAATCAGCACATTCAGCAATAAATAAGCAAAAGGATCCATAGTTCCTTCATCCATAGGTTCTTGTACGCAAGGTAGTTTGGGCGACCGCGCTACATAAGCTATAGGGATTTTCTTCATATAAATCTGTTTTGAGACATTCTGAAACGATTCCTGAAGTGTACGCTTTTGCATATGTATTTATATGTGCATGTGTCATTCCAGACGATAACTATGTTTAGGATTGAGATATAAATTCCATCCTTGCACTTAAAAAAATCAAGCTTTCTATTGGAATTAACTCCACTTGTGTTTATTGACAACTAAACATGTCATAAAAACACATGTTGAGAATGTTCCAAACAGTCTTGTGTTGTGTTGTGAAAAGTTTACGAAAATATATTTTATAATTTTGTAAACACGGGATTTCTAATTATAAGAGGTTATAGACTCAGCGTGCTTGTGAAAGTGTTCAAGAACCCAAGATGAACAACATCAGAATTGAAACACTTGGGAAGGACAATTATGACACTTGGGTGATCCAAGTTGAAGCCCTGTTGAGAAAGAACAAGTCGTGGGATAATGTGTTTGGAAAAATCGTGAAGCCTGCGGCAGATCCTCCCCGTGAAACTTATGAATTAGAAGTTGCGAAATGGGAATCGGACGATCAAGATGCAAAGGCAGATATTATACTCACATTATCACCATCCGAAGTGAAACATGTAAAACATTGCAGAACTGCAAATGAAGCATGGAAAAAGCTCAAAGAGGTTCATCAATCTACAGGTCCTGCTAGAAAAGCCACTTTGTTGAAACAGCTAATATTGAGCAGAATGACAGAAGGACAAGACGTTCGGGAACATCTGTCACAATTCACAGATGCAGTTGAAAAATTGCAAGATATGAATGTGCAAATTCATGAAGACTTGCTCACGATCATGATGTTGTATAGCCTTCCTCAGTCGTATGAAAACTTTAGATGTGCGATAGAATCTAGGGATGAATTGCCTAGACCAGAAGCCCTTCGAATAAAGATCGTTGAGGAAAGTGAGGCTAGAAAACAGAATCTTGGACAATGTAAATCAACACATGACGATGCTCTGATAGCAAAGAAACAACATAACAAACCGAAATTCCGTAAGAATGAAGAACGATTCAAATTCAAATGCCATATCTGCAAGAAAATCGCCGGACACAAAGCTATTGATTGCCCTGAAAAAAGGAAACAAAAAGAAGAAAGAGGGGAAGCCAGTATTTCATGTGCACTGATAGCTGGTGAATCGGATATGTCAAAATGGTGCCTAGATAGCGGTTGCTCATCACACATGTGCAAGGACGAGGAAAGTTTTGTTAAGGTGGAAAAAACAGAACAAGATCGCGTAAAACTTGCCAGTGACGACGTAATAACTGTTGAAGGAATAGGTACTGTACCAGTAAATGTGAAAAATGGTGAAAAGAATCGTAACATAATCCTGGAAAAGACATTGTTAGTGCCAGATCTAAGGATGAACTTAATGTCAGTTAGTAAAATAGTTGATAGAGGGAATACCGTTGTTTTTGACAAAAGAAGTGCTACAGCATACGACAAAAATGGTGAAGTCATACTGTCAGCAAATCGGAGAGGGGATTTGTTCTATCTGCGCACTCACGCTAACGAAGAAAATGCGTGTGCAATGAACGGAAGAAATAGGAAAAATAATATTGACGTTTGGCACAAACGCTTCGGACATGTGAACGAATTAGATTTGAAGCAAATGGCTAAAGGCAAAGTAATGGGACTGAATTTAAAAAGTGACGTGAAAATGTCCTCATGCAAAACATGTATCCGAGGAAAGATGTCACAAACTCCATTCCCAAAGAAATCTGAAAGAAAAACTACCGAAATTCTTGAACTGATCCATACAGACATTTGCGGGCCGATGAGAGTAAAATCCATTGGTGGGTCTTCGTACTTCATCACTTTTATTGATGACGCAACTCGATGGTGTGAAGTAGATTTTTTGAAGAAGAAATCTGATGCTTTGGAGCTATTCAAGAAATTCAAGAATAGAGTCGAAAAACAGACGGGGAAAAAGATCAAATGTATTCAGTCTGATAATGGTCTAGAGTATAACAACAATGAGTTTAACAAATTTCTTCAAGAAGAAGGAATAACGAGAAGACTAACCGTTCCTGAAACCCCTCAACAAAATGGAATAAGTGAAAGAAAGAACCGAACTCTCGTCGAAATGGCACGTTGTATGATGTTGGAGGCGAACATGGCACCAGCGTTTTGGGCAGAAGCCGTTAATACTGCAAACTACATCAGGAACAGATGCCAATCGAGAAGTATCGGGGATAAAATACCATTTGAATTATGGAAAGGGAAAAAACCATTTGTAAAACACTTTAAAATATTTGGTTGTAAAGGATATTCACTGGAAAAACGGAAGGGTAGGGAGAAATTCGAATCGAAAACAAATGACTGCATTTTCTTAGGCTACTCAGACGAAACAAAAGGGTATAAAGTGTGGTATCCAAAATTACACAGAACCGGAATAACGAGAGATGTCGTGTTTCTCGATGAATTTAATTCCGACCCCCTGACATTTGAAGAATTCTGTGAGGAGCCGAAAGTATGTGAGATGAAAAGTGATCACGGGGCAGCCATTGAAATCGAAATTCCAACGAAAACCTATGAGAAGTCCGAAGATGAAACACCAATCATAAATGAACGTACAAACAATAATTTAAATGAAATCGAGAATGAAGATATATCAAGTGAATGCTTGAGTGAACATGAACCAGGAAATGAAGATTTAGCCGGAATGCCAGAAACAAGGAGGGGAAATGAAATTGAGGTAACCCAAGAACCTGAAGTACATGAACTAAGAAGATCACAAAGAATCCCGAAACCTAAAATATTTGATTGCTGCGCTGTTCCAAACTCAGAAATACAGACAGTTGGAGAAATTAGGGTGAAGGATGCACTTTCAGGACCGAACAGAAATGATTGGGAGAAAGCAATAGAAGCTGAATACCTAGCACTTCTGAAGAATCGCGTTTGGGATATCATTGACAAGCCAGCAGATCGTCAAGCCGTTGGAAGTCGATTGATTCTTTCAAATAAATACAAGAAAGATGGCACTCTCGAACGACGGAAAGCAAGACTGGTTGCAAAAGGATTTAATCAGCGTGAAGGAGTTGATTTTCACGAAACATTCAATCCAGTTATTCGAATGAATTCAATAAGGATTATCATGGCAATCGCTGCAAGGAAGAATTTGACTGTACATCAGATGGATGTAACCACTGCTTACCTGAATGGGGAAATTGATGAGAGAATAGTGATGGAGATCCCAGAGTCATATGAAAAAATCCTAAATAGGATACATACAAATGAACCGAAGGGAAGTGAAATCCAAAAGCTAGCCATCAAACACCTAGAAAAATTACAAGAAGGTAATAAAGTATGTCAAATAAGAAAAGCATTGTATGGCCTACGGCAATCAGGTCGAATGTGGTATAAAAAACTCGATGACACACTGAAGAAGATTGGTCTAAAACCGACCTCAGCAGATCCTTGTGTTTATACTGGTGAAATTGAGGGAAGCTTCGCAATAATAGGTGTGTATGTCGACGATTTGATCCTGGCAACTGAATCTATTCAAATTATGAACCAGTTGAAAGAGAAGCTAAGAAAAAGTTTTGAGATGAAAGATCTAGGAGCAGTTCATTACTGTCTAGGAATTGAAATAGACTACTCCCAGAAGGAGGGGGAGATCAAGCTTTCTCAAAAGAAATATATTAATGAAATCCTCCAAAGATTCGGAATGGAAAAAAGTAATCCAGTGAAGTCACCTGCCGATGTGAGTGTGAAGTTGAAGAAACCAGAAACAGCCGATCACGCAGAAATGAAGAGGTATCCTTACCAGAGTCTCATTGGGTCACTGCTGTACCTTTCAACTTGTACACGGCCAGACATCACACATGCAGTTAGTATGTTGAGTCAATTCAACTCTAACTACACACATGAACACTTCATAGCAGCAAAGAAAGTCTTGAGATACCTCAAGGGAACTCAAGACTACGCCCTACGATATACGAGAAAAGGGAGTGACAGGCTGCTGGGATATGTGGATGCTGACTGGGGCTCATGTGTGGAAGACAGAAAGTCATACACCGGGTATGCATTTACTCTGGCTGGAGGAGCAGTAAGCTGGGAATCAAGAAAACAGCGTACTGTCGCACTCTCCAGTACAGAGGCTGAGTACATGGCGTCAACAGAAGCGACAAAAGAAGCCATATCTCTAGGCAAACTTCTGAAAGACCTCCGATTCGTCAAAGAAGAAGGGCCAATCACTCTAATGAACGACAATCACGGAGCAATAGAATTGGCCAAGAACCCAGTACACCACCCCAGGACGAAACATATAGACATTCGTCACCACTTCATCAGAGGCGCAGTGGAAGATGGAAAAATCATCATCAAGCACATGCCAACGGAGAGGATGGTGGCTGATATTTTGACGAAGCCGCTCCCGGGGCCTCGACATTCTATGTTGAGGGCAAGCCTGGGAATAGTCCAATCCCAGACTTGAGGGGGAGTATTGGAATTAACTCCACTTGTGTTTATTGACAACTAAACATGTCATAAAAACACATGTTGAGAATGTTCCAAACAGTCTTGTGTTGTGTTGTGAAAAGTTTACGAAAATATATTTTATAATTTTGTAAACACGGGATTTCTAATTATAAGACTTTCCAACGGATTAGTTCGTTAGCAAGAATTTTTTGATCACATCAAATTGGTAAAATATAAAAACATTACATGAAAAAAAAAAAAAAAAAAAAAAAAAAATCACTAAAAATGGCTAAAAATCGTAAAATTGATATTTTTATATATATAAACTTCATCAACCATAAAAAAAATCAAAATTATGCTGAAAAATGCGCTTAATTTTCATCATAATTTGCTAAAAAATCGATAAAAATCCAAAATTCTTTTTGAATGGCAGATGGTTATATAGAATACGTTCTTTGCACCCACAAAGGTCAAACTTCAATAATATTTAACATCATACAATGTGATAATTTACGAAAATTCGCTCATACGATCATGCTGCATGACTGGAACTTTTTCCAACATTAAAGTATAAATTTATCACCTAATTAGCTTAGTAAAATTCCACAATACATTGAAGTGCGAAATGGAAACATCCTAGCCCGGGAGTTACTTATCGTCTCTTTCAAATCGCAGGATTTTTTTTTTTTTTCCCGGGAGAAGCTTCTACTTTGGTGTTTTCCCTCCGGGAGTCTCTCATCCTAGAATCTGTCTATAGATGCAACACAGATCTAAACGATTACGTGACTCTTTCTACTTGCTGAAGCTACTCTTCCCCAATGGATAGCCCAAGATGCGAAGTGAACAACTAAGTGCACACTAAGAATACAGTACACTGAACACTAAGAATACGAGAAAATAAAAGTTACTGAACCACCAAGCGTGATTTTTTAAATTACGAGTACCTATTCCCAACCATATTGAGAATAGCAAAATCATTAAGAGTCCTGGTTTACGTGTTTAAATTGGTACCTAGTATAGCATCTCTTTATATAATAATTTTCCATTAGACAAATAAGAAAGATTTTACTTACCGGTCAGTATTATTTTATGATATATCATTATTTCTACATTAGGAATAACTGGTGTCAAATCCAAAATAATTTGAAGTTGGAAGTTTAGAAAAATATCAGAGATTGGAGATAACATTAATCAGACCTATAGCGTCTACTTCGACCGTTGACTACTTTTTCCCAAAAGTAATAAATTTATGAACTTACTCGATCACCGGGAACAGTGGATTGACCATCGTGTCAAGCTTCCAAAGAGAAGTAGCAGAAAAGACTAGAGGTGTAGACCGGCCAAGAGTTCGAACTGTATTGGTGTGAAGACGCAGGCTACCTCCTGGTTTTATAGGGTCAGCCCTTGGAGGATAAATTATAAATTGCCCACTTTTATTTTCAGAATAACTATACAATGACTAACGAAGCTCACAAACAAGATAAGCTCCTTACGCTCAGCGAATGGAAGAGGAAGAGAATGGCATGGATTATATTCGGGGAATGTCAGGAAAGTTCTTCAGGCAGGTACCTGCGTAAAGGCGATATGGTATTATGACGGGAGGTAAACGCACTCGGGAGGAGCACGTGTGGTTGACCAAAATTTCAGAAAACGTAGCAGAAATTGTAGTTCATGTCTATGACATAGACCCGTCGTCTGAGATTATTCGGAAGTCCTAAACTTGAGAGCAAACTTTGCGAATCAAAAAGATAAGTAGACGGAATGTATCAGTAGGTATTTCAAACTTGAAATACGATTTTCCATTGCCAAGTACGCCTTAGCGAACCTACACTTATTACAACACAGAATATAAACCTTATCGTGGCTTACCTGCATATTTCATAAATAAACTCTAATGTCTTGGAGCGAACAGCCCTGGTACTGATTAGAAGGGATACGCGTAAATACCTTTCTTTTTAACATGGAATCATGTTTTAGCGATGGATCCCCCGCCGAAAAATGAGACTATAAAGTGACATGAAAGTAGCGCCAATAATTGTGATGATTTCCGCTTACAACCGAGTCGTTGCTAGGGATATGATACTTCGTCGTTTTTCATCCCACAAAATTCGTTGACCATTCGTTTGAAAGCTCTCGATTTATCCAACCATACTATATTAACTACTGCGAAGTGCGTGGCCAACAAGCTGAGTTATGAGCATGGTTATAAGAATAATTGTTTACACACAGGTGATCATTCTCAATTATTGATATTGTGAACATGATTGCAACCGCTTGTTAATTTCTGATGAGCTAAAACATGATTCCATGTTTTTTACATTTTAGCAGTCAGGCTCAAAGTAATAACATCAAGGGGCGGAGCCTCCTACAATGAGTTTTTTTCTTTGACATAAAAAAATAATAATAATTCGAATAATAATTCATACACGTAAGACGTCAATGTGGGCAGGGAAGGTCCTCGCCAAGCTAGAGGTGCACTGTTACATAGTACATATTTCTTTAAAACCTGAAAAATCATTATACTAGAGCGCAGTTGGTGTAAAAAGTCACAGGATTAAAAATTTGTTAGTATTATCATAACAAACGTCAGCCCCCTTGGGTGTGGGACGTAGCTTCCCCGTATTGGTTCCTTGGATGTATAGATCATTGAAATGCTTAAATCTTAAGTTAGGAAGCATTGGATCCCTGAAAATTTGATCGAAATCAGATGAATACTGTAAAGTTGTACAAGGATTCACGGTAGCTATATGAGCAGCAGCTACTGATTCACGATCGAGATGAAACTCAGATGGAGTAATTATGTCACCAATTCCTAACAACTCTTCGGATTCGATCGATAATGAACGAGTAGTCCATGAGATGAATTATTGTGATGTGATGAAATCGATAGGAGTTGATTGATTCGTCTCTTTTCAACTACACTCCAATATTGAGCGGGATCACTTGACTAGAACATGAGACATTAAATTAGTATTGAATTCACGTTTGCACATGTGTAGTATGGATTTGTACTCAATGAAACTGATACAGGATCATGTACAGCCCATCCGCACATTCCTGAAATTTTCATCAAATTTGGATGAAAACTGTTGTGCGCGTTGCAAGAGTTTGCGAACACTCTGGCAGACACGGGAATAAAGTTGTTCACAATGATCTAAGACGTTAAATGGGTGTGGGAATTTTGTGTTTGGAGAATAACATTTTCCATCACCCATAAGTGAAAACAATGATTCGGATACCTATAGGTGGACTCGGAATCAAAATAATCTAGGTGATTTTTTGGAAATAAGTTACTGCCTAGGTTCGATCAATGTGATATATATATATATATATATATATATATATATATATACAAGCGTTAAAATCCAAGCAAGATTCTTTTAGGAATGTCTCAAAACGGATTTCAATGAAGGAAATTTTCGAAAATTTAGATTTTAATGTCTTCGGAGCCATTGCAATAGCTCAATTTATTTACGAAAATTCGCTGATAGAAAAATGTTATTACATTTATCAAATTCCACTACTCCTTGTTTATTTGACAGTTTTACATCCATTTCATGAAAAAAAGAGGGTGAAAGTAAAATTAAAATATGCGAAATCGCTCCTCTGATAACCTGGATGATACTGCTATCGTTTCGCTCTTTCGTGTGACTTCAACTATCGTTTTAACATACTTGTGCGGATCGAAACAAACTGATGTTTGTCAAAAGATGTAATTAGGATGTTCACAACATGAAGTAATATTTACCGATGCGATTTTAAAGTTTTGAGCTCATGCCAACCCAGGTAGTCCATGGCCTAACTACGAAAAGAAAAACTTTAGGAACGCTCTATTACCTTCTAAAAACCCTTATAATGAGAGATATTCCGATATGGTTTGGATTCATTAAATCGTTTCAGACTATTTCCAAAACGTGATTTTTAACGTTTTAAAGTTTCATGAAGTTTGGTCTACCATTTCAAGTTTGGTTATTATTTTCGAAGAAAAGCTCGGACGGCGGATGGACAGATTCATTTATTCATTTTTTGTAATTTGATATTTTTGAATTCTAAAAATCTTGAAACGTAAACCTCCAAATTTTGAGGAGAGTGGAGGGGGGGGGGGGGTTAAAAATGTGTTTTTCTTGGTCGAAAATAAAGGTTCATTATTGAAAATAATGGGCGTCGCGGGTTTGGGCCCGCAAAGGGTGAAAGACCCTCAAAGTGTCAACGGGTTTCGGCCCGTGAACCGTCTCGCCTTTGGGCTTGTGTGTTTTGATGAGATAAGCGTGTCCTGTGTATTGCGACATGGATTCCGTAATGCAGTAGTCGCGTATTTGCCTTCTTGCATTTCACAATAGATTTGGTCTTTTCAAACAGGTTTTCCAGTAGGCGTGGTAAAAATGTAATTGTGATAAGAGAATTACACGTTTTCCGAATACCGCACGGTAAGTGATGGAAGTGTGAGGTTTCGGTGTTGCTACCGCAGACTATGAAGGGTCTGAATGAGACCTTGTACGTATGAGCCTAATTAAAATACATTACTCTCATACCTTCATGAATTGTAGTAATAGGTAACATACATACAGACTCTCTTACAGCCATGAATAGTAATGTAATTTCTTATTTGCAGGGATATTACATACGACTATGATATATACATGTATCAACAACTTATATTTATCGTAAGCATTGACAAAATACACTCTTGTGATGCAATTAAAGTATGGTTTTCCGAGGGGCCCAAACCAGTTGCGCCTTTAAAACCCAACGGGCCCAAATCCGTTGCGCTGCGGACCCAAACCAGTCGTGATTTCTCTCTTGCGGGCACAAACCCGGACCGCCCAAAATAATAACCAAAATCGCCTTGTAACTACGACGCTTGTATAGCTGATGTAATTTCATTGGAATTTTTACCTCACAAAATTGGGTTTATTATATCTATTGTCACATCTAAATAGTTCTGCATCGTGGGAAGGTGATTTACTTAATATAACTAATTTTCAGTTGGTGGGTCAGCTCGTGACAAATACTAGGAAGTGTAAGTAAGTAGTGTGTTCTAATAAATTTAACTTCGGTGGGCCAATACATCAATCAATGCCGATATATTTAGATAACCATTGTACAATAAACATTGTATAATGTATGATGAATGTATTATAGACCTAGGTCAATAATTAGAGACATGTGTTCTGCGTAGAAGGGTATCTAATAAAGAATTGATAAACATTTGTGTAAACATTTGCAAAGATTTTTCTCCAGGGTGGGCTGATTTGATTATTTGAAATGAACAAAGAAAAAAACTCGGAGAAACTTTATTTCGGATGCTTTCGAGATCTCTATTATATATTTTTCAGCCTATCAATGTTACCGTTCAGGATTGATCAAATGTGATGCCGAGAACTCAGTCACAATCAGTTTCGGTGGAAAGCTCCGAATGGCGGACCTAATAAACCTTAGTAGTCGTATATACAAAAATAAGTATATTAGTGCTCACGAAGTGAGTCACATGATAGCGCATTTTCTTTAAAAGAGATCCGAGCGTGAAATATACGCTTCCTTCGTCGAATAGGAGACAAAATGGCTTTGGAGCAAAATCAGCTGATGAACGACCTCTCAGTACTTTCCCTTGAGCCTCCCTCTCAAATTTCAGCTTCCTGCGTTGAACAGAGTAAAAATGGCTTTGGAGTTCACTGCGCTGGTCAAGACCTCTTGCGCGTCAGCGGCCCCTGCTGATACATCTGATTTACGGAATAAAAATCCATTGAAAAAAATTTCCGAAAAAAAAAAAAAAAAAAAAAAAAAAAAACACGGAACAAAATCCTCAATATTTTCCGATCTCGAAAAGAAATTCCTGGAAAAAAAATCCCCCAAGATGAAATAGCGTTGTTACTCTTAGATTGAATAGAAATGACGGGAGGTGATATTTGATATCGCAACGGGCCAATATCTAGAATTCGGAGACTAGGAGAATCGGTGTTGACGATGGCTGGGATGACTCATGTTTTATCAGAATCGCTTGAGGCCGCTTGGCTCGGAGAGTTTAGCGCGTATTCTGTGCTTTTAAATTATATTAAATTAAGTTATGCCCCGTCGTCCGTTGGGAAATTGATAGAGGACATTCTGCATGACGTTTCATAATAAACATAAGGTGTTTGTGTTTAATAATAAAACATAAACTTAAGATGCTTATGAGTTTTTACGGAGAATCGCGTATATCATTCCGTTGAACCCTGGAGTGAGGAACATATATATAGCTAGCTTCACATGACTTCACTTCCTGACTACTGGCTGACAACAAACAACCTTTGGAGATTTAATATACGTATTGTACTACTATGCACGATTAAAGCGTGCGTATACGACTATAAATTTCTATTTCTTCCACCATAGTTTAATTTTTTCGGAGGGATTTTTTTTCTGGAGTTTTTTTTCCTGGGATTTTTTTACCGATACATCTTTATCCTCGCCATGTTACAGATTACATCCATTCCGAATTTCATTAAAATCAGACGTCGGGAAGTGGCATACAAAACGATTTTAGGAGGACATACATATTTATGCATCCATCATCTTACAAAGTGAACTTAATAGCTCATTTTTCCTTTTTTTAAAAGAAAAGGCGCCAAAAAGAAGAAGTTGACCTACCCTAAAAATATGTTTGTGTAAACGTTCCAAGTTGCGTAGAGTAAAATAAATAAATATAAAATTAAAAAATCCACCCGTCCGCTGTTCTGAGCTTTTTTCCGAAACAAATTAAACTTGAGTGACAAATCTCATACTGGGTCTAGATGGGTCTGAGTTTTCAGCATTACTTTCATCAAACCTGAATGGTTCATAAAATCACGTAAACTTTTGAAATAAGAATTTTTTTGTCGTCAAAAATAAATAAAATATATAGGTATATACAATATCATGCCAAATAATTGAATGAGACCACCCGGATCGCTCTAGGTATTCGCTTTCCAAAAGGGGTAGAACATTAAAGTGGGCAAAGATCATCAACATGAGTAAGGATCAAGACAGGTGTGAAAACAGTAAAAATTGCCTTATAACCCACGACGATCGCATCTCATTAATTTTCAGTTGGAGGTGGCCTATCTATGTCGATATAGGTACTAAGATTTTGATGTATTATAATATCTAGTTTTAGCTCTTTTTACGTACAGGAGGACTAGTAGAGTTTATATTATGTTATGATTAATTTCTTTATTTCTTTATATCAGTATTTTGACAACGTGGCCATAGACTACTTTCATATTGTAGATTAGTGACCTGCATGTAAGGGCTCTCTGATAGTTTAGATGTGAACTTTTTTTTTACGAAGGTTACAAAGTATATATAGAAAATATTACGCGAAAATTGTCCTCTACCTATATTCTGTTGCCCAGGTAATTATATATTAGTTACGATACCGTCCTTAGAAGGATATAAACACTTGTAATCATTCTTTCGATTTTATATGTTGATCAATGTTATGTTTTAAGTGAATGAGTGTATAGTTAATGAATGAATGTATATACATACGATTATAAGGGATGTATATTATTGTGTGGAGGAGGCAAAATGCTAAGAATGATCAACTAGTGATAACTGGTAAGTAATAAATATTACAGATAAGATTTTGTTCTGAATAAGGCTATAGATAATGATCAATCACTGTCTAATATTACATAAAATGTGCATTCATAAACCGGTGAATTATTTACACCCATCTAGGAGTGAAACTTCTGCCCATTGCAGGAAAATATGACATATTCTGTGATTTTTCTATTACTATTGAACACTTTGCGTTCGAGGGCGTTGTACAGTAAATAGAAATCGTACCTACATCGCCCTCATTTCTTATTTGTGTGAGCTCTATTCAAACATTGTGAAATATATAGCTCGAGAGCCGTACCTAATGATATAAATGCTTCAAGTGAAAATGGCAATAGACGACAATCGGAATCTGCTATCTATGAATGTGAATGAGATGAAACCCCCTTAAAAAAAAAACTAAGGAAACTTGTACGATTACAGCGAAAAATTGTAATAACTTTCTGCAAAGTTGAGAGGAAAAAAGAAGGACAACGTTAATTCAAATTTAATTTTGTCTCGCCCAGAGAAATCACTCACTTTTCTCTCCAAGTTTTGATCAAACTCCGCTCATTGATGACACAATATAGAAGTATTTAAATTGGAGAAAACATTAAAAATCTTTTGGTGAGAAGTAATAATATCAAATCATCAAAACATCGCTTCCTTTTGATTATATTATAGACATGCACTGTCATCGTAGAACAGCATTATTGATCGATTTTGTGCTTTTTGAACAATATTATTTAATTACAGATTGAAGAAATTTCATAGAACCTCGAAAAGTGTGCTAAAAACTCGGCTTTCTAAAAAACGTAAAATATAGTAGGTACCCATAGAATCAGGTTCTTGAGAACTATCCATTAGGGCAAGGGTGTCCATTGACTTCCACCCGAGCATTCGGGGAGATAAAAAGTGGCTCAACTCCCGCCCAGGAACAGCTCAACTGCCATCCGTTTCAAGTCCAGACTATATCAACTCCCAACCATCGGCCTGAAAGCAAATGTGCTAATTTGGCCAGAGCAAAAACTAGGCCTTGCAATGAACTGCTGGATGAGACAGATGAGATTGGAATTTGGCTATCCGAAATCGTTGGGGGTCTCCGCGATAAGCACGAGACGAGTGGCAATACTCGCCAGTAGGTTTACTTATTATGTAATGTTATTATGTTTTTATTATTATTATGTTATGTTCCTAACGACTGACGATTCGATCGACTCTCATAATCATTCTCAATTTTATAATTCATCGCCTGACTAGGTATATACTTATATTTATTGATATTGACTGCGGTGCTACTGGTTGGGATATTTCTAAGAAAATATAACAGATATAGAGAATCTTTTTTCTTTTTTTTTCTTTAACTGACCTCCCCTGGGTGGGAGTTGAAAATACACTTCCAAGGACATGGCACAGAAGCTTCCTTGTTGCTTCAACGTGACTTCAACAAGAAAGTTACGTTCACGCATGCGCTGAGCGTGCCGCTGTTTCAATCACGATGAATGCCGTAACGGACTTCAAGGGACCTCCCTCGCATCATCTCTGAAAATTTTACTAAAATCTGTTCAACATTGAAGGAATTATGACTATTTCAAGAAAATTACGTTCACGCATGCTCAGAGCGTACCACTGATTCCATCATTATGAAACGGTTAGTGGACCATCTAGGGCTAAACCCACACTATTTCTGGGAATTTTATTAAAATCCAATCTAAATTGTGGAAGTTATGGCTGTGGGAAGGAAATGTGCACAGAAAGACGGAAGGATGGGCTGACAAACGCGAAACCAAATTTGTTTAGGAGGCCATGAAACGCCAAATGCGAGTTGAAAATATGATTTCGGAGCACAAAATGTGTTTTCATTTCGAAAGTGAAAACAAAGCTTCCGCTGCCTTGCAGACTCGGAAGCAAAAATAGGGGTAGGAGTTGAACAAAAAATTAGCGGTAGGAGTTGAAAAATATTAGCGGTAGGAAACGAGCCATGGGCGGGAGTTGATCATTCAAGAGCGGTAGGAATTGATGCTTTTTCGGGCTCTGGGTGGGACTTGATGAATCCCCTCCAAAGTTATCGATTGTTGTTAATGATGATGTTGTCAGATGTTCGACAGTTTTATATTCGGAATACAGTTTTCCATGGTATTTATAATGTGGACCAATGTTCATATCTATATTAATGTTTATAAATTCATAATATATTAGCATGAATATGCTTTAGCCGTGACCTAACTATCGAAAAATGTCCCACGAAAGTGCAACGAAAGTAGCGCCAATAATTGTGATGATTTCTGCTTACAACCGAGTCGTTGCTAGGGATATGATACTTCGTCGCTTTTCATCCCACAAAATTCGTTGACCATTCGTTCGAAAGCTCTCGATTTATCCAACCATACTATATTAACTACTGCGAAGTGCGTGGCCAACAAGCTGAGTTATGAGCATGGTTATATGAATAATCGTTTACACACAGGTGATCATTCTCAATTATTGATATTGTGAACATGATTGCAACCGCTTGTTAATTTCTGATGATTTCATTGAGCTGGTGTTTCGATTATGTGATTCATAGCAGGGGATCCGAATATTGCGAGAACGGTTAGATTTGTGAAGCGGTGGTTAAATTATTTTAATAGGTAATTTCTATACTTTACACTATAGGAAGCTGTAATTTCGTATGTAGCCTCTTTAGCCTCTTTCTATAATAAAGTGAATGTTTACTCGCGAGTTTCTATTAGGAGATCATCATCTCACAAGAGCTCAATGGTCGTGATCATTTCTATAATAAAGTGAGAGCGAGGAGCTAAAACATGATTCCATGTTTTAGGATTGATGGCAGAATGATAAACAGAGTTCAGAGGCTGATGGGGGGTCGGGTTCAGAGAATCGACGAGGAGTGAGTCGTTTACGGCTAAAGCATATTCATGTTTTTTAATTTTAGCCGTCAGTCTCAAAGGAACTGTTTTTTTTTAAATATAAAATTATATTGTTTTATATTATATTTATATATATTATGGTTAAACGTTTACATATTTATTTACTCATGGTTATGTATTTTGGTGTAATTTACGTTTCATTTCGTTTGTTTCCTACAAGTCGTGAAATTACTAATTTCCAACACAGGATATAACATTATAAGATACTTCCACAAAAGCTGTCATTATAAAGACCAATTTCCAAAATATTATGGTATAAAATAGCTGAGATTATGAAAATTGAGAGTAAGCAATACTTACTTGCATAGTAAAATACATGGCAGTTACCTAAATTCGCTACTTCCTACAGCTGAAATCACCTAGTTATATTTTTGTGAATTTTCGAATAAAATAGAATTGAGCTATTGGTGGCTTCAAAATTTTTAAAAATAAAATTTTTCAAAATGTTCTTCATGAAAATCCGTTATAGTATGATGCATAACCATTTTTAATTGAATTTCTTTGAAATATACGGTTAGGTATATGCATATTATGTGTCATTCCAGAGTCAGGAACTTTTTTCTTTCGAACTATCACATACGTTAAAACTAGAATATATAAGTATTGTGCATATAACTTCCATTTCTAGGCTTTCAATTTTATTGGGTGGTGAAGCCTCCACATAAATAATGGTCACTAATGGACCTTCCAGCTTACAGGCCCTGACTCGACGAAGATACAATCGACGCCTTGTGCGAACGACGAGACGTGTGGATAATACGGAACGATCGTCGCGGGGTTGGCGTCGCAAGTGGTCTGAGTGGGGTGAAAACTTGGCCGAGAATCGAAAAACGATCACATCGCGTCCGAGTTTGGTTTTTAATCGTTTTGGAGGGTTTGAATAAAGATTCCAAAGCCAAATTGACAAAATTTTATTCTGGGGCTGAAATTATACCATGATTTTATGTTATACCAAAATGGATAACAACTGAGGAAAACAACCGTGTTGAAAATGTTGCCTAACAAATTATATCGAGAAATTATACTCTCAAACTCAGCAAGCAAGTTGATTGTCAATTGTTCATAATGCAATTTATTGTTTGAAGAGCAAAAATATCTAAAATCTTAAAAAGCATTTACATCTTTTAGTTCAACACTAGGTTTCAATCATTGGTTGTTGATAACAACATGGTTGCGTCACAATGAACGTTCATCTGTTGATTAATAATAACTCCATAATAACTTCTATTTATTTACACAAGTGTATTCTTATTTATTCAAATATTTTTTCTATGGATATAATCATTAATCATCGTCTACTCAATGCATAAAGAAAATGAACGCTGAGGTCGCCTTCCTGAAGCCATAGGCGTTTAAGACGAAAAGCTAACTTCCCTATTAACCACTCCTTTAAAAATCTGTCGAGTTTTCTACTGCATTGTTGCCATCGGCTGTATAAATTTGATGAAAATATTGTCAGTCACCCTTGTCAGTCAAATACCAAAATGTTTTGGAAACTTTTAGCTGAAGAGGTAGGTACAATAAATCATTTTGCTGGGAGTAAGTACCTAACAAATTACAATTCTGTGAGTTTTTATCAAAAAACCACCATGGGTGTTGCTAATTTTACAGGCTACTTTAGAGGGTTGAAATACCTATAAATGAGACTAGAACGAGGAGGTAAAAAAGCTTTATTGGAGAAAACTCTCTAGAAGTTGAAATCAGCTAGTGAAATTTGAGATCACAATGACCTCTCGGAAAAAATTATTTGAAAAAAAAAAAAAAAAATTAAAAACACTTTCCACTTGTTCTGTTCTCTATTTGTAACTCAACAAAGCAAAACATTCACAGAAAAAATGAAAAGTACGGGGGAATATGGTGTTTGACTCTTAGAAATATGTATATCTGAATGAACATTTAAAATCACCATTGGTTGACTCGACTTCGAAGTGTACTCCGAGGCTAATCGCCGCTATTCAGCGGGTTTAAACAGGTGCGCTCGCTATATCCATTATTATCCAAGCATTGATTCTATTCTAATCTAAACCAATGAAAAAACATTTATTTAATTTTTCGATTTTCGGTCATGTTTTTGCCACTCCCTGCGTCGCCCCGTGTGCGGACGGTCTAAGATGTGGAACTTTGACGGAAAAAATATCGTAAACGACGGGGTAAATCAAAATTAACGGAACGTAACCAAAATCGACTGATAAATGACGACGATCACATTTGGTTTAAATGACGATCACAAACTTTTGGTTTATTATCTCCAATAATAAGCCTATGTGATCGTGTAGCAAAAAATTTTTATAACCCCACTTCAAACTTTGTCACTTTACTTTTCAAAGTGCGTGGAATCCAAATTTGAAATGTCCGTCTGCCGTCCGCCGTTCACCGTTCGCCGTCCGGGCCATAAAAGCCTAAGAATTGACTTAAAACACACGTTCTTTCGCACATAGACTCCATTTGGGGTATTGTCGGTCCTAACGTTTAACCATCCCGATCGCTTTACTCGCATAGATGCTATGGGTCATAAACGGGCGAAAAAGTGTCTTTTTCGAGCTTTGAGTGTTAGACTTACGCACGCACGCCTGGCACGATTGGCAGAGGGTCACGGTTGGAGGTGAGGGGGGGGGGGGTGAGCGGGGGGTGGAGTGAGAGGAGGCGCCGCGGCACCTTATGGTGTATGGGGTGACCAGGGGCGTAGCAGAGGGGTGTAGGAGAATGGATATTTATTACTTTTACATGTTATACCCATATAATACACCGCGGCACCATGAGGTGGGTACCGACGTTCCTTCGAGGCATGAATATATGTTTTTTTCTAGGTCATATTTGTGTGTTAATACCAATGCTTTTCCTACGCATATTTAATAACATATCCTCTCGACTTTTCGTACGTACTTAGATAATGCCTTACTAGTAGTAGTAATAGTACCTGCTTATTCAATAACTATCTGAATAGATATGAGCTCAAATCGAGAAATATAAACATGCGTATATAATTATAGAATTATAGGTTGTGGCAACTCGAAATAGGACACGCCGAGGAGTCTGGACGGGCTTTATGACGTACGCAAGCCAACTAAAACTACGATCATACTCAATTGAAAAAATAATAAACCTTTGTGAAATAATTTGCAGCGCGTTTCACATAAAAATGGGATAGTGAAGCGTCGGTAAGGGGGTGATTTATTTTATTTCAGTTGTTGGTTGCTACGTCAATGTCTATATAATCGGCTTCAAATGCACTATTGTACTTAGATAACAGATGTTGTTAAATACAGATGGACTGGTAAAGTAAAGGTGTTCAATTCAATTTGATTAACTTCTTCTCGGTAGGCGTTTACGTTTCTGCAGTTATATTGAGACAATGTACAAATACCTACTTCGTTTTATAATTTTATTGTTGTTTAGTAAAAGTGTTCACCGTAGAACGGCTATCTAATACATCAATCACAAAACTTTTTGAAAAAATATGCTTCGGTATTGTTTTTATCAACATGTCCCGCTTCAGTTAGATTGAAAACTCATCAACTATGGATTAAAAAACGAATATCTAAGTGACATGGAATACTTCAGAAATGTTTAAATCATAGTTCAAGGACCTAACCTAGGTCAAGAACCGTTGAAAATGGCCATCTGATAACTTCTGCTGAGGTTTTAAAACGGTTACATTATCCCCAGGGTCGAAGTAGGTCGGCTCGGTATCAACCTAATTCGTTGGTGTTCACCTACCTGAAAGAAGATTTACCAGAATGAATTGAGTTACCGTTACATCTATGAACGGGATTAACTTAAACTGTTGGGAATATTCTCGTTTCCCACGTTGTAAAAATATTTGACAGTTCACCCTAATAGTCCAAGCCTATTCCTCCTTTCCTGCCTTCCTCATTATAATAGGGTTGGTATGAACCTATTCTGGGTGATGTACTGCACAATGACCCCCAGGAAGTGAAAGTTTCAATATAGCTTTCGACCCCGACTGATCTTAAACTTGAACCATTATTCAAACCTTTTAGTGCTTCGTGGGTTACTTGAGTCACTTTCGAATTGGTAGGTACCTACCTGCAAACATCCTACTTAGTAGTTCAATGCCTCATCAGTACATTTATGTGTTCTACCGAAGTCGCATCAACTGCCCCCGTATCAGAGTCCATACAATATCAACTTCATCCCATCGGCCTCAGAGCAAACGTGATAATTTTACCAGTACAGATATCTGTCAGAGATGTGCAAATCCTGATTTTTGTTGTAACCTTTACTATAACTTCGTTGCGGTTGACTTGGTGTACCCCCCTCATATTATACGGCCATCAGGAACAAGCGACATCTCGCGTGGTAATCGGAAATTGTTTCCCCGGAAGAGGACCTAGTGGGAAATATTTTACCGGCCAAGTTTGCCATCCAGGAAAAAATTTCTCCAAGCAAATATTGAATGAAATAATAAACAAAACTAGCATTACGTATATTGTAAAGCAATTCATGGAGAGCACTAAATAGGATAGTTAAATAGGCCGTCCCTAAGTATATATAGGAAGGTTGATGATTGTATCATTCTCAGTCATCTGTCTGAGACTGAGTAGATACACAACCGACCAATTACATTTGATACATACATACCAAAGTGCTCCCAGCTAGTAGTTTTGAAATTAATAGACCAGTGCTAGTACCAAAAAGTGAGCTCTGGATTGGCTGAGATGGATTCTCCTTCTTTTTGATATAAGAATGATTCCGAGTGACTCCACGTAGAAAGATGAGAATGTAGGCAGTGGAGAATTAGAAATAAGAATGTGTAATTTTTGATCTTCAAAGTAAATGATGGTTTTCCTATTCAAACGTTTAGTATTGGATGTCAAGCAGATTATTAGCGAGAACCTAATTAAGGAAGGATGCAAGTCGCCACTAGATTTCGCCTCCTCCACACTTGTGGTACAGACAAAGTAGCACTATTTGCTTTTTGTCTCAGTATCGGACATTTTTGGTACTTCATATCACACCCTTTCGAAAAGCTCCAATAGATCTACGATTTCAGAGAATACAGAATGAAAACGCTCAATGATAATTTTGACCGACCTCCAGGTATTAATCCTTGAACAATAAAACGCTATAAGTTATCACACAATGGTTTACTATGCCGATCATTGGTCTACAATTATTTTAACCCCGTGAGTAATATTATATGATTAGAGCATGACACATCGTGCCCCCGAGAAGGGTTCACACTTTTACAGTTACAAGACCCTGCAATTTTAAGCTTTACAGTAAAATTTTTAAAAAGAGGTCGATAGGTAAAGGACAAATATAGGTTCAGAGGCCCCTCGGCTAATTAGTGCGCCTCCGTACCTCATGATCGATTCCAAGGAGTCCCAGAGGAGCTCCATTCAAATCACAACACCATGAGTCGAATTGGAAATAAATTAGCCCCAGAGGTTCCGAAGCTGATCTGAGTCCCTCCATACTTTGTAATTGTATTCCAGATTTCCAAAAAGGAGCTGAATTCCTGGTTTCAGCATCATAAGTCGATAAAAAACACATCAGCTTAGAGGCCCCACACCTGACCAGTGTGCACTGATATTGAATTCTTTATATGACGAAGGAGGTCCATTCCAAATTGCAAATCCGTAGGTTGACATCAATATACCTTCGTAGATATAGGCACTTGCAGTGGGAAAATTAATGCAATTAATTAAAATATCTACATTTTACTAGTTGAAAATAACATAAATATATAGATGATTAAAATTATTTTAATAATCATTAAAAACTCCATAGTGGAATATGGTCAAACATGTTGCAGGTAACGTAAAACTTTGAAATCGGTCATTTAAGAAACGAGAAAATGATGCTCGAAGTAATTTACGTTAGTGCATGCGCAAAATTATGTAATGATTTGAGAAAAATTAAATTGGTAAGAAACGATCTTCAGCCTGACCCATAAATTCCCAGAAAATGTAAATAAAATCTGATGAAAACTAGAAATTAACGTTGTTCCTGAGAGTGCTCCGTAGCACAAGCGCATGAGCTAATAATGACGCAATCATGTTGAAATTAACACGGAATAATTAAACCATCGTCCCCAAACCGTTTTAACCAACATTACTTACACGGTCTTCGTCCGATTTCGAGTAAAATTTCAGGGAATGTGCGAGTTAGTGTATAAGATACTTACCTCATCTCTTTCATAGTTACCAAATCAATTCTTTACTCTACGCATGCGCAAACGTAAATTTTATGAAGCATAATTTTTACACCTTAGTTGTCTGATCTCGCCCAAATTCGGAGGATAGTCGGCAGGAGACGATTTATTCATTCCATATCAATTTCACCGTGATTTATCATTAGAAGTAGCTGAACATGCGCGAATGTGAAACCCTTGTAACCAGCTTAACTTCCACAGTTTTCTTTCGATTTCAAGGAGATTTTTTGAGAGTTTGCCAATTGCCTTGTAGGTAGACGGTCGCCTATTAGTTTCATTGTTTTCAAAACTACACTTAACAGCAAAAAAACCGGCGCACCCTATATTTTGTTATTTTTTCACCTTAGCTTCAATTGGTTAATTTTTTTTTTTTTTTTTTTTGCATGTGCCAAGTAAAGTCGGTATCTTATGAGAGAACAGCAAGAAACAGAGTGGCAAATAAAAAATACCCGTTCGAAAAAATCAGCTTTATTCACAAAACTTCGATGTTTGGACAAAAGTAACAAAACATTCTTCTGCAGTTCTCGCGTGAAAAAAAATTGAAAAAAGAATTTTTTTTTTTAAATAAATTTTTTTAATATCGGGTGGTACCGTCCCTTTCTTTTACCACCGCCTGCATTCTTCTCGGCATGCTGCTGATCAAATTTGAAACCGTTTCTTGTCTGTTGAGGTCCCATTCTGCGACCACCGCTGTCCTGAGGTCTTGGAGGTTTACAGGAGGGTTCGGTCGCCTTCGGATGCACCTCTCTAGCTCGTCCCATAGATGTTCTATGGGATTGAGGTCGGGGCTGCGAGCTGGCCATTGTAAGGTACGCATGCCCAACCTCTTCGAGGTAGTCAGTAACCACGTTTGCTATGTGTGACCGCGCGTTATCGTCCATAAAAATAAAATTATCGCCGGTGTAAGGGGCGAATGGCACTACATAATCTTCCAGGATGTCAGAAATGTACCTCAGTGTGGTTAGACTCCCTCGGGGGTACACATGGAGTTCCGTATTCGCCTCTGAAGTGATTCCACCCCAAACCATTCCAGAACCTCCCGCGTAAGGCACCCTTTCAGAAATATTGCACTGAGCGAAACGCTGCCCTCGTCTCCTCCAACCTCTTACACGACGATCTGAAGCGAAAAGTGAGAACCTGGACTCATCGGAAAACATTAAGAGTGCTGAAAGGGTGCCTTACGGGAGTGGGTCTGAAATAGTTTGAGGTGGAATCACTTCAGAGGCGAAAACGGAACTCCATGTGTATCCCCGAGGGAGTCTAACCACACTGAGGTACATTTCTGACATCCTGGAAGATTATGTAGTGCCATTCGCCCCTTACACCGGCGATAATTTTATTTTTATGGACGATAACGCGCGGTCACACATAGCAAACGTGGTTACTGACTACCACGAAGAGGTTGAGCATGCGTACCCTACAATGGCCAGCTCGCAGCCCCGACCTCAATCCCATAGAATATCTATGGGACGAGCTAGAGAGGTGCATCCGAAGGCGACCGAACCCTCCTGTAAACCTCCAAGACCTCAGGACAGCGGTGGTCGCAAAATGGGACCTCACCAGACAAGAAACGGTTTCAAATTTGACCAACAGCATGCCGAGAAGAATACAGGCGGTGGTACAAGCAAGGAAAGGTACCACCCGATATTGAAAAAATTTATTTTCCAAAAAAAATTCATCTTTCAAATTTTTTTCACACGATAACTACAGAAGAATGTTTTGTTATTTTTGTCCACACATCGAAGTTTTGTGAATAAAGCTGATTTTTTCAAACGGCTATTTTTTATTTGCCACTCTGTTCCTTGCTGTTCTTTCATAAGATACCGACTTCATTTGGCACATGCAAAAAAAAAAAAAAAAAAAAAAAAAAAAAAAAAAATTAACCAATTGAAGCTAAGGTGAAAAAATAACAAAATATAGGGTGCGTCGGATTTTTTGCTGTTAAGTTTATCATCACTTGGCGCATACACAAACGTAGATTCCATCAAGTTTAATCTGTTCATACCCATATCGTTCAGAAAAGATAGTTGGAAAAAGGCACTCATCCCAAATAAATTTTTACCTGATTGTATCATTAGTAGCTGCTGAGCTGCGCAATTGTGAAATCCTTGTTACAAGCCTAATTTTCACATCCTGATGTTGATGACATTTTTAGGGTATGTAGGTACGAGTTGGGCTATAGTTATTCTAATATTAGTTTCATGGTTCAAAAATTGATACTTCACTTAGCATTACGCAAACGTAACATCGATCAAGCTCTATTTTTTCGTTACGTTATTGACCGCTATTGACGTATCACGCCACGCCATGATTCACTATAAATTCATCCAAACCATCCAACCAACATCGTATCTGTAACATGAATTGGTGTCATTGAAATGTTTCAATCATATTTTCTGTAATTTTTTCTTTCTCTTCTTCTTTTCGAAATGATAACTATATTTTGTTATTATCTTGTAGAGATTCACCAGTTGAAGAAATCGTTGTTCCGAAATGATGTTCGCCAACTCCCTGGTGGTTTCGTTCTTTTTCGACTTGGTCATGGGGCAAAGCCAACGATTTTTCAAAGACATAACTTTCCGTGAATTGATTGATAAGAGTGATAATTGTAAAATGTGTACAGCCGATTGGACGACGACACCTGCATTCTGTAACATCGTAGCAATCCCGAAGCCGAACTACACAATAGGCCAAGGGACAATATACGATGAAGATGTGAAAGATGACCCATGTTATTGTGGAAAAATTGGTTCGAGTAAGTTCAAATGAAATAATTTTTAGTGATTAGTAATTATGAGGACCAGAATTAAAGTTGCTATATCATCCGGAAAACTGTCGGAATATTCTTGTGGGGTCGGTGTGTTGTCACAGGGATCGGGGAAAGGCTCAGCAAGTACCAACTAATAATAGTCGTAAAAACGCTCCGAATCAGACATGCTCGCTGATGTTTGATCATACTCTCAAAAATGTCGATTTAAATATATTCAAGTAATAAATTATAAATGATAAAAATTACGTAAAAGTAGTAACCCCACAGGTTTCGAAAAATGCAAACATTTAAGCCTTGTTGATGCGACGGAAACAGGATAATGGCTCGGTGGGTCCTGCGATCCGGGACATCCAAATTTACCTGTTCGTATTTATTGATGACTAGCCTAGTTTTCTCGCTCGCTTCGCTCGCTCGGTATGGCTGTATAGATCCGATGGTCATTACTGTTAAGTGAGACATGCAGAATGATCGGAAACGGTGGATCACAATATTTGAAATGTGTAGGGGATCTTGCTCGCTTCGCTCGCTCTCTGTGGGACATATAGATGCGATGGGATATATATATATATATATATATTATAGTCCATCCCGAGTTCGTAGGGAAAACTCCGTTGAAATCCGACGTGTGTAGGAGATGTTACTCGCTTTGCTCGCTAGGGGTGGGTTTTCTCGCTCGCTCGATGTGGGGTGTGTAGATGCGACTAGATATAGTCCCCATACCAACGAGACCTACAGCCCATGGTTCGGGTGGGGGTGGAAAATTGGAAAATTGCTTAAAATCCCTTTCTATAAACGATTCTAAGAGAATGGCAAAATAAATAAATAAATCCTATAAAAGGGGCAAAACAAAAATAATAAATTGCTGTGTAATAATTTGCTGCGTTTTCTATGTGGTACCACGAAAAGTTTATTAGGTTCAATAAATAAAGGCTAGGGTAAATGAACCAGTAGCTGACAGGGGCACCAGTACCTGACATCCTCCCCGAACAATTGAAATAATAAGGTTTCAGGGCTTTCTAAACCGCTTTTCGAAAATTGGCGGCTTCTGTAGGTATTTCCTTCTTAAGTAGTTAGTAATACTAGGTACCTCAGTACTTTTCTCAGTTTGTCAAGCGTTCCAGAACCAGACACCTACTAGCTTTGGACTCAGTGGTGAGTTTTTGTATCTGATGATTTTGTATTTCATGTTATTCCAAAACTTTTGTGTTGTTTCTATTACTGAGTGATTGTAGATTGTGTTTAACCTATTTTTGATCGTATTTTGCTATAGAGTTTATAATTTTAATGAGTGTCAGGTACTGGGTACTTAAAATGGCTTTTTCACTAGTAAACATCTCATAATTTTCTCCAAACAGCCAAGGACTTTATTTTTTGTTTATCCCTTGTTAAATAAATTACACCACTGATCGTTATTTCCAATGCTGATTTTAAATTTCAATAGCTGACAGGGATTGTCAGGTACTGGAACAGAGCATGTCAGCTATTGGGACGAAAACTAGCCTCTGGTTTTTTTTTCTTCTTTGTCCCAGACGGTTTCCTATGGCTCCCAAAGCCAACAAAATTCTCCAATACCCTTCTGAGGCTATGGAGAAAGCCCTTGATGATGTCCGTAGGGGAGGGTCAATAGCTGGTGCTGCCCGCAATTATGGTGTTCCACTAACGACACTTTTATACAAAGTCACAGGGAAATATCCGGTACAGTGTAAAATGGGGCCACGTTCTGTTTCTGTTGACGAAGAAAAAGTTATAGTTATGTGGATTCAACACATGACAAAAGTTGGTTTTCCTGTCGCTCAAATCCCGGTGCTTGATAGTGTTCAACATATCCTGATAGAATAGAATCGGAGGAATCTTTTTAATGATGATCGCCCGGGACGTAAGTGGTTTGAACTTTTCAAATTCAGAAATCCAGACTTATCCTTTAGAACTCCTGAAAACATCACTTTTTCCCGAGCTTCTGTGGCTCAAGAAAATTTGAGACAGTGGCACTCACATTTTCATAAGGCCATAGAAGAAAAAAATGTGTTACATGTCATGGGTGATTCTAAAAGCGTGTTCAATGCAGACGAAAGTGCATTATTTTTGAATCCAAAGGGAAACAAAGTTTTGGCAGGGACAGTGGATAAGAATGTTTATCAACGAGTAAATCCAATTGAAAAGGAATGTCTAACTGTTTTTTTGACAGCTAGTGCTGCAGGTGTTATTTCTCAACCATCCGTGGTACTCAAGTATGAGAGAATACCCTCGGGCATCGCTTTCAGCATCCCAGCAACCTGGGGAATAGGGTGATCAGAAAGTGGGTGGATGAATGCATCAATTTTCTATGAGTACTTGGCCAATGTATTTCACCCCTGGCTCATTACACAGCAAATTCCACTTCCGGTGATTCTTTTCCTAGATGGGCACTCCTCTCATTTAACTGTGCATTCCAGTAAGTTTGGCGATGATAATGGCATTATATTAGTTGCACTCTATCCTAACGCTACCCACTTGCTTCAGTCATTGAATGTATCTGTCTTTCGTACTTTGAAGGCTGCATGGAGAAATAAAGTGTATCAATTGGAATCAAAAACTTGAGTGATCCTATTCTGAAAGAGAAGCGCTTTGCCCCTCTGCTAAATTAAGCCTTAAAAGAAGTTCCACCATCTGCTATCATCAATGCAGAAAATGTGGGTTGGTGCCATGGGATCTTAAACATTTGTTATCTTCCATCTCAATTCCACAAGAAATGAACAGTGCTCAGAAGTGTAATAGTGACGAAAAAGACTCAGAGACTCAGATAGACTACCAGATACCAAAATTGCAATAAGAATCAAAGAAGAAACCATTGGGGAGAGAGAGAGAGAGAGAGAGAGAGAGAGAGAGAGAGAGAGCTGCGTTGCTGGAAAATTCAGAATTCTGGCCAAGTGGAGATGATTCAACTCGCCCAAACGGTAAGAATTCTCAGCTTACAGCCAAACGATATACAGTCAGCTTCTTTGATCATAGAAGAGGACATTGAAATAGCGGATAAGAAGTGTGAAATTCGGGCTGCTGATGATGATCAACCCAAAAACCTACTTCACCAAGATGAACCTACCTCCTCTCAAACCCATGAGCCTAATTCAAGGAATACTTCTATTCCTGAAACTGCTCTCAATGACTTCCCAAGCCCTTAATTGATGAAGATAGGCAGGCTACTTATCTTCGTGGAAGGGCTATCCAATATGGATTATGGGAACCACGAAAAGTTGAGTTTTAAGAACATTTCAAAACTAAAAAAAAACTGCCGAATGTTAAATTTTGGTTTATAATTTTCCATTTGGAATCCTTTGTAATTTAACCAAGAAAAAAATTCAACACCACCTGAAAATGTTTTGGTTTACGTTTCAAGGTGAGTAGAATCCAACAATCGAAAAAAAAAAAAAAAAATCCATCCGTCCGCCGTTCGTGGCTTTTTTCCGAAAATGTTCATGATAGCCTGATTTTTCATTATTAAATGAAATTATATCATTTATTGTTTTATTTGATAACGTTTCGTTCTCTTACTGAGGACATCTTCAGATCTTGCTTTCTTGACATTGAGTTGACTTGGTGAGCCACTGTTTTATTTGACAAATCCGTTATATTCGGATGTTTATACATTTTTTCCATGACACACCAAGATCTGAAGATGTCCTCAGTAAGAGGATGAAACGTTATCAAATAAAACAATAAATGAAATAATTTCATTTATTTTCCCTGGGCCGCATCCCGACTAATTCCAACAAAACAACGGTTTACTTATAGAAATGTAAAATGTTGAAAATAACTACTGTGGAGAGAAGTCACTACAATGAGTTGTTGTTTACAGTCGACTGTTGTCAAGAGGATGATAATGTTTCCTATGGAGTGGAGTAAATAATGCTACTGCTTTACGTTAAGAATATTGTAACCGGCTTATTAAAATTGTTTATAGTCCAATCAACTTAGTTTAGGAATGTAGCCAGGTACGTAAGGAGGGGGAAATTGGTAGCTTGAGATGTGAACATTTATCACATAAATCAAGCGCTTTCCAACGAGTGGCGAACGATTTCTGTGCGATGGAAACTACGGAAGTTCCATTTCCCTAGCAACGGATTGGTTGTAGGTGAACATCATTAGAAATTGTGACATATTTTTTGTCACACATTTTTGGTTGACCCCCCAGAGCAAAGACATATCCATGTCAAAAAAAAAAAAAAAAAACGCGCCAGAAGATAGAGAAATCTCGCGCAGCTAGCGGATTTATCATGAGTAGACGATGAAGCTCGTAATTCCATCAAAAATCGCTAGATAGTAATACAGCAATACATGAAAATTGCCTTGTAAATATCAGCTGATATAATGCCAATATTTTAATTATCAGGTGATATAGTTCGAATGGCATTTATTATAACGTTGCGAAATCGAGTTTATTAACTACTGTCCGGTTCGATGTACGTACTAGTGAAGTATTGGTAACTCCGAAGTCTACCTATAGGTAGCGGACGCATTGTTTTCACTTTCCAGATATTTAAAAGTTGTGGTCTCCACTAAAATCAAACGGCAGTTCTTTTTTTACAGTGGTAAAATTTCCACTCGTATTTTACGTTTTAGACTATTCTGAACAACTCTCGTTCCGTGTAACGATCCCTGTGTGTGTACCTATCTGTGAGTGTAAGTCCGCAAATCCTTGTAACAAGCTTGATTTCCACAATATTCAACTGGTTCTTATGAAATTATCATGCTATGTGCGAGTTAAGGTGAAGACGGTCCCCTATGAGTTTCGTTGTTCCAAAATCAATAATTCACTCGGCGCCATCAAACATTATTATCTCACGCCCCCGATGTCTGATCTCGCTCAAATTTGGAGGGTTGGTGGGAGAGGGTAATTTGAGCATTCCTTTGCAATTTCATCATATTCATATAATTAGTAGCTATTGCACATGCGTGAATACGTATTCCTTTTAAAACGAGCCTAATTTCAACAGTTTTCATCTGATTTTGAAGAAATTTTCAATGAATGTGCAGTTTAGGCTGTATATGGTTCACTACTACTTCCATACTTCTCAAATCATCACTCTATTTTGCGCTTGCGCAAACGTAAAATACTTTAAGCATAATTTTTTTACGCCCTATTCGTCCAATCCCACTCATATTTGGTGCATAGTTGGGGGACAATGGTTTAATTATTTCATGTTAATTTCTACATGATTGCATCATTATTAGCTTCTGAGCATGCGCAAATGTGTACTCCGAGAACAAGGTTCAGTTTTCATCAGATTTTGATTACGTTTTCCGGGAATTTGTGGGTTAGGCTGTAGATTGTACCTACCCTACCAATTTCATTGTTCTCAAATCATTACTCCTTTCTGCGCATGCGGTAGGAGTCGAAGGAGCAATTCATGGGATCTCTGATCACTAAATAATAGAAGATAGAAAACGGGTGCGAAGTGGAAAACGGGGTGCGGGTAGAAAACGGCGTTGCTCAACGAGCCACGATCACGCCAGTTTTTTAACTCGTTTAATTTAGTGATCCCATGAATTGCTACTCCGACTCCCGCTATTGTTCCTCCGCACAGTTTGCCTGCACCACATTTGTCTTCGAGGTCCTCTATGGTCCGGGCAGCCATTGTCTTTGCGCACAATCCATGAGGGACTTCTACTGCTACTGGCTGAAGGCCTGGGTTTTCGTTCAGACGCCTCATCGAGCAAGATGAGCTTTAATGAGGGTCCAGTCAACAATGATGTGTTTGATAGTTTCCTAGTGAGGGCCACTACTGCTTCTCTAAGTCGTGCGCAGTGGTTGCCAAAGCGAAGAAGGAGACTTCTCCATTGTTCTGCATCTGTTCCGCTTGGTCCAGCGCTTCCTTTGAGGCGTTGGGTAGCTCGCTCTATATGTTCAGCTGAAACGTAAACATCCACTAACAAGGGTATTTCTTCTGGCAGAAATATTTCCTCTCCAGTTGAGATTTGATAGGTAGACTTTGTGGGACACTAAGAGACTATTGAAATTATTGGTTCTTTCCTTATCAGCTGTGAAAGCTAAAATCTCTCCTGTTCGTCCGAGGAAGTTGAGATTTGATAGGGAGACTCCCTGAGACATTAGGAGATGGTTGAAATGATTGGCTCATTCCTAATCAGCTGTGTAAGCTAAATTCTCTCCTGTTCATCCTAGACAGTTAAAGTTAGATAGGAAGACTCTCTGGATCATGAGATATTCGCGTCTTTTCTGATCAGCTGACTGAGCTAATTTAATTGAAACATTATTAACTAGACACAAAAAACATATTTCGCAGGGGAAAAAATAAGACATATCCATGTACCGGTGTATCTATATGTTGTGTAGATACTCAACATCAGTTTACTGGTTTTATGTTGTTGACTTGCCTTTTCTTAATGCTTTAAACTACGTAATTCTGTTAGTACATATGGCATTATTATGTTATATTAAAATACACTGGTGCCTTTCTTCATCTCAAGAGGCTTCTTCCTCTCTTCCTCCAGGAGCCTTTCCCCGTTCTGAAAGTGTTCCTCACTTTCCTTAACGGAGCGTTTCCACGGAATTCAGCGGCGCCAGGAGCCTCTAAACAGACTCCCTATCATCCAACTTCATTTACATTATTCAGAATAACATGTTCTAAATAACTGCATAACCTTCGTTGTTGGACAGTTACGGCTTCGGGATCATAGAAGGTGAAAGGGTCGCGAAACCTCGCAGATTCTGGGATCATGACAGTGAGTGAATTTGAGTTGAGTTTATTCTTCTCTTGATGTCCAAGAGAGGCAGGATTTCAGATTCCTAGGGTAAACAGGAGAGATTTCAGTCACATAGCTGATCAGGATGTCACCCCTCATTTCATTCGTCTCTAAATGTACTAGGAAGTCTTTTGAAAAATTTCTTCATTGAAATCGGTTTTGAGGCATTCTGAGACGAATCTTGGAGTTTAACACTTTTCCATATATATATATATTTAATAATGACCAATGTTCTTGACCACTCAGTATTAAATTTTCGTATTTAGGTACCGACCCTCAAGAACCTAAATACGATAATATATATTTAATTTGAAGTATATTGATCGTAGAATATTAAAGTAGTGGTGGAGTTGTTGAGGTTCGATCAATGAAACAAGTGGGTGCCAACGTTTCGGAGAATTTATTTCTCCGTCTTCAGGGCCTTAAAAATCAGATAAAAAGTTTTTTGAGTAAAGGTAGATTGATGACTTGGATTTATATAATGCAAATGATCTCTTGTGTTCTAAGAATAAAAACAGGGGACAAGTGATATACATTACGAGAATAGGCTTATTGAAATACAAAATTAATATTATACAATACAGGAAGTGTATATGAGGTTGAACTAGTAACACATGGGTATTTTAAACTAATCAAAATTAGAGTGACATACATTATGAGAATAGGTATATTGAAATACAAAATTAATTATACAATACAGGAAGTGTATATGAGGTTGAACTAGTAACACGTGGGTATTTTAAACTAATTCAACCTCATATACACTTCTTGTATTGTCTAATTAATTTTGTATTTCAATATACCTATTCTCATAATGTATATCACTTGTCCCCTGAATTTATTCTTAGAACTCAAGAGATCATTTGCATTATATAAATTCAAGTCATCAATCTACCTTTACTCAAAAACTTTTTATCTGATTTTCAAGGCCCTGAAGATGGAGAAATAAATTCTACGAAACGTTGGCACCCACTTGTTTCATTGATCGAACCTCAAAAATTCCACCACTACTTGCGCAACCGACATCAACTTTGTTTTTCCAAATGGAAACCCCTATTTTTTATTGCAGATTCGAATTCTACGCTAAATTTCATGAATTTAGGACCCCTCCATCGATTTTTTTCATGGGGCGCAACCCGCTCAGCGAGCGCTCAAAAATGCGCAACCCCACTGTTGCGCCAAAAAGTGAATGTACGATGTACCCAAGTGTTGCACATGATATTTCTGTATTTTTTCACCCTGAATCACGTGGTAATGGCCGTTTTTTGATTTGACTACGTTTTCATCGAATTTTCAACGAAAAATCAATTTTATTTTTAAAGGCTGCTTTTTTACCTACAAAAGAAAAAAATTCAACTTTCCCTCCTCCTTTCTCAACTCGGGCTGGGGACCGGCTATGGCGGAGTTAAAAGAAAAGAACATTACACATCTGCTAAAATAAAAAGTAACCTCCCGTGGAAATTAAAAATGAAAAAAAAAAAATTATCTTCTAACTAGTTTAAACTTAGAGCAACTGTTCAAAGTGGCTCCCTTCTTGTGACACGCAGAGCTCTGCCCGGCGCACCCACTCTTCGTTGAGGGCTCTCAAAACGGACTGGGCCTCCACACTTTGCGCAGCTGAGTCAATCCGTCGTTGGAGTTAAGCGACGCTGTCGATTGGGGTTAGATCCTCGTACACCTTATTTTTCAAATACCCCCAGAGGAAGTAATCAAGGGGTGTAAGGTCCGGCGAGCGAGGGGGCCAAAGTATGGGTCCACCACGACCAATCCACCTCTGTCGAAAACGGCGGTTCAGGAACCTCTGGACGTGCCTGCTGTTATGAGCTGGAGCTCCATCCATTTGGATCCACATCTGCAACCGAGTTGCGAGCGGCACACCTTCCAAGAGAACTGGGAGATTTTCTCGAAGGAATTCGAGGAACCTGTCCCCAGTAAGTGTTCCATCGTAGAAATAAGGTCCTACGAGTTGGTCTCCCAGCAAACCGCACCAAACGTTTGTTGATATAACAACTTGATGCCGGGTCTGATATGTTATGTGGGGGTTTTCGGAAGACCAATAACGATAGTTCCATTTATTTAGAACACCGTTGCTGGTAAATTTTGCCTCATCAGTCCAGAGACAAATCGATAGGAAATTTGGAATTTGTTCCCGTAGTACGTCAATAGAGGCGAGGAAGTCAAGCCGGCGACCTTCATCTCCTAGACGCAACCCTTGCACGGTGTGCACACGGTATGGGAAGTTGTAGTGCCGGAGAACTCGGTGCACTGTTGTTTTTGACAATCGCAATTGGCGCCCAGCACTTCGGAGTGAACAACTGTGATTTTCCTCAAAGAACAAGAGAATTTCCAATTCCTTATCGAATGATGGGACCGATGGACGTCTCACCTGAGGCCTAGGTCTAATCACAGACCCACTCCGTTGGGATTCTCTCACCGCACGGAAAATAGTTTTTTTGTCCGGATGTCGTCGATCTGGAAACTCCTCACGGTATGCTCAAACGGATCTTCGAAACGTTGTTCGATCGAAAATAAATTTCAACCATCGACGCTTTCTCTTCTCTCGAATAAGGATTCATAAGACGCCGTGGCATGATGCGATAAAACATAAACTAGCATTGACTGAGCTCGTATCATTTGGATCTGAACTACAAGCTCGACTTTTTACTTATCTTAAGCGACCTTTTGCCACTTCCGAGTAGAAACAAGGATCAGGTGATTGTTTACCTTCTCCACACACTCTACTTTTAATTTCTCAAACACAATAAAATCTAATGAGAGATGACCCCTTGGAAAGAGGTCTCCGAAAAGACAGGACGGTTTTGCCCTTAAAAAAGCAGCCTTTAAAAATAAAATTGATTTTTCGTTAAAAATTCGATGAAAACGTAGTCAAATCAAAAAACGGCCATTACCACGTGATTCAGGGTGAGAAAATACAGAAATATCATGTGCAACACTTGGGTACATCGTACATTCACTTTTTGGTGCAACAGTGGGGTTGCGCATTCTTGAGCGCTCGCTGAGCGGGTTGCGCCCCATGAAAAAAATCGATTGAGGGGTTCTAAATTCATAAAATTTAGCGTAGAATTCGAATTTGCAATAAAAAATAGGGGTTTCCATTTGGAAAAACAAAGTTGATGTCGGTTGCGCATATTTGCGCAATTGCGCACTGCGCAATTTTTTCATTTATGAGATCCTTACAAAAAAATATTAAGATTCAAAAAAAAAAATTTTTTTTGGCCCACACACAAAGATTTTAGCAGGGGGGGGAACGTTTTTGGGGACACCCTGTATATATATATATATATATATATATATATATATATATATATATATATATATATATATATATGTGTGTGTGTGTGTGTGTGTGTGTGTGTGTGTGTGTGTGTGTGTGTGTGCGTGTCGCGCGAGGATAACTCTCATTAGGATTGAGATAAAAATCCCGTTCTTGCGCTAAAAAATCTAGCTTCCTGAATGAAAGAATTTGTTTGTTGGCCAGCACTTTTTTAGCACATTAAATTGGTCAAATTTATAATAATGTGCTAAAAAAATCGATAAAAATGGCTGAAAACGGCCAAAAACCGTTAAACTTATCATTTTTAGCAGAGTTTCAGTCAAAACAAGCTTATCAACGATTAAATAGGACATTGAAAAATTGTTGAACAAAATTATGCCGAAAAACATACTTAAATTTCATTAATATTTGCTGAAAAATCCAAAAAAAATTTGAAAAAAAAATTTCAAATTCCAAAATTTTTTTTGATTTGCTAGTGCGAGGTTTTTGTCGTAAAATTGGTAATATTGGTCTCTTTGTGCTCAAGTTGCTCAAATTTCAATACAATAATTTAACAAATTATTTACCTACCTAATACGGAAGGTGGTAAATCGAGAAAATTTGCTCCTACGACCATGCTACATGACTGGGACGCTTTAAAAATCGTTCCATGTTACTCGTGTTCCGCATGTTTTGTGTAATACATAATAGATACTATACAATGTAGTACGTAGCATTCACATGTACGTCACTTTTTATATTCGTAATTCACATGTACGTCACTGGTCAAAGTAAAGTGCCTGATCAGTCTCCTGGATTCTCGATGACGACCTAGACGCTAAAGCGAGTGGACGTATCTGCCATAATATAAGATTGGATCCTTGTGGTGCTGGAATCCATCCCACTGTCCAGCTGGAAAGCGGTATTCTCTTGTCGTGATTCTCTCGAGCGGATTTGTCGTGCCTCTCCCCAAACTATCAACTTTCAAATTTGTTCCGGCCTGAATCAGTGCAAGTGTAGTTGTGACACTGTGGATGTTTGGGTGTGCTGTATAAAATTGTTTGTTATAATCGGAATGGAACGTCGTCGTGAAAATCGGGATGGCTTTGACATTTTTAATGAAGCACCATTTTTCTCCACTGCATAAAAACTCACGTTGCATGTCAAATATTTCTTTCTGATATTCATCAAACGGTTTAGGAATGGCAGGCATAACTTTCATACGAGCTGAATACATGTTCTTCCGAACACAAGTAAAACTAGGGTGAGAGAGAGTTGTGGCAGCTCGTGAGCGTTGCAGTTCCATTCGGATTAGTTCATTTGGTTTAACTGCAATGTCGTCCATGGTCTTCCGTTTGACTTGGAAGCACAATTTTTCTCGTTCAATTTGTCCTGAAATTGAAGAAAGAAGGAATAGGGATTCGCGGAATTTACGGAAAAAAACTATTGCATTAATTAACTACCAAAGAAAGAATTAACAAGTCCAAAAAACAATTGGATTTACACAAATACAACGTACCTGCTTTTTTATGGTGTGAATGTGTCTGTTTTTCATTGATAAAACCCTTGACATAGCTCTGTCCGTCCACAGCCCAACACCACACTTTCGGTTTGAACATCGGGAGTAAATATTACCATCCTCATTAGTTCCGAATTCAGTAAACTTGTATCCATGCACGACAATTAAATTTTTTCCCCGTTGGCTCAAGTATCTAGCTTGAATGATGATCCATCTCATTACACACTGAAACACAGCTGGAACGAAGACTCGAACCTTGCACCCGGTCGGGCTGTCGCGCCCCACCGGCCTCCCGCCCTCTTGTACCCAGTCGAACATCTCCGTTGCATTAAAATCGAAGTGTTTTCAAGATTAGAGTTCATCCTGTAGTGTAAGTTCCCATTCGTGGTGGGTTCGGAAAAAGTTGGCTCAGTACTGGGGGATGGCGCAGTTGCAGGGCCATCGAATGTGTTAATGTCGACGAGAGAGTATCACTATCAAATTTCAACTTCCTAGAGTGAACGGGATAAAATTCATATTTACCCCCTCCCTTACAACACCCCCCCACCCTACCACTTGGTCGTAGCGGCTCCAACGCCCCGAAAGCCAGTCCACCCGGTCAAATGTAACCTACATTTCAGATTTCTACAGGATTGGCTGATGAGCACTGGTGACTGGTAGAACAGGGTGAATAATGAGAAGGGAAAAGAAGGAAAAATGAAGAAATCCCGAAAACATGCATTCTGAGGCCTCATTTTATCTAATATGTAGAACGATCCACCGTGACATATTTGGCTTTAGACGGCTGAGGGGGATCAGATCAGCAGAGCTGGAGGCATCAGAGCATGTCTCCCACGATATGCAAAGAAAGTTAAGTTTGAGCCGTCAGGGTGAGGTCGGGAGGGATCCAATATTGGTCTGAAGTTCTACTTAGTTACTTACCTATCTCGGCCCGTCCGTCATTCCAGTGTCAACTAGTCGGTTTATTGAAGGTTGGCTGTACTGGCTTCTCGCTGGATGCCTAGAAATCACCTTAGTACCCGAACTAGTAGTTGTCGGAACGTAGTATATTATATTTATGAACTTCGGGTTCACGTTTGACTTTGATTTAGTATAAATAATTACACTCATTATGATTCACTCTATTTTGGTTGCAGTCTTTTACGCTAAGGATCTCAAGCTTCCAGCATGCACACTCGTTCCTGATATCTGCCAAAGCCTAGATAAGGCAAGCATTTGTGGTGCATCTGGATGGACATGTAACGGTGGACAATGGTCTACTTTCCATTGCGTATGTCCAGAAGGGCTACAGGGGCAGCTGTGCAACGTCCTAAAGAGTAAGCATGTCTGGTTATAAAATCATTTTCGTTGAACTATTTTACAATACAACATAGAAATTTCTTGTTGGAACTAGATGGTGATAACAGCACACTGATATCCATATTATTCGTATTATCTTATCATCCGGGTGCAAGAATATCACTGTGGCTAAGCCCGATTGAAACAGTTATTTTGTGAATCGAGGAGGAGAAAATAGTTTCCAGAAAAACTACCGATAACACCGTCTATAATTTATTATAAACGAAGTCTATCATGCATTATGTATCTAAATGTATACTGCGGAATATGTAAAGACACCTACCAAAGAAGAATAAATTAAATTGATCCCTCCCTCTGAAAATTAATTATATTAAGGGCCTTCCAAAGTCATAGGGTAAAATTGTATCTCCTTTGAGACCCGTTTTCTCAGCAACTATATGACCTAGAATCCTAATTTTTGTTTTTTGTTTCCTAAATCTAGATCTGCTGTGTTTACTGAGTTTTTTCATATATAAACAATAATAGGTTATATTTTTTATCCTCATTTGCCCAAACCCTTATTTTGTGATTCAGTTTTCCAGCCATTTATGCCACTAACACAATTTTTAGGGCGATGAAAAAAACTCAATGTAGAATTTAGCTATTTCCCAACAAAACAAAACAAAAATCAGCTCGATTGGTTTGGTAGTTTCGGAGAATTAGGGGCGAACGTGTATAAAAACGTAGTTTCGAGAAAACGGGAGAAAACTACGGGGGCGTGGAACTGCGTTGTCCGCGTGCTTCTGGCTCTACTCACACTGACGGCTTCACTTTCACAATGAAGAAAATATATCCACCCACATCTTTAGTCCATTATTGTCAATTCATGGAACTGTGATGGATGCTATGTACTCCTACTATCCTAAGAACAACAACAACAATAATTGAAGAATTCACATGTATGGTTATCTTTTCCGTCTGAACGTTGTTTTGCTTTTTTCTCAGCCTTTCATTTCATCTCATTGCTTTCTTCCAATCGAATTGAGTTTTATAAAATAATGCTCAAAAGTGGTCGTGTTTTCAAAAACCGAAAAGAGAAAGGTGGGCGGAGAAAAGTGAATGTGGAAGGTAGAAGAAGAACCACTAACGCTTCTACTTTTTTTCCAATTTTGTTTATACATACGTAAATTTTCTATGTAAATATATTTATGTACATATCTATGGTTCATGTTCATTACAGTTCACTCATTATTCACTCATCGAAAGTTGGGATCCCGAGCAAAAGCTCGGAAGAATAGAGTAGAGCAGGGCGTTCGAAAAGGTGCTTCTAGAGGAGCGCTCGAGTGAAATGCTCAACTTTGAGAGCTGTTTACAGTAATTATATAGTGCCAAACCACCAAATATTGGTATCAAACGATTCAGCATTGAATAGAGAATTTTTTGAGCTAATGAAACCCCCCCCCTTAAATAAATCAACTACCTACGCTTTATAACTCCAAATACAGGTGACAGAAGTTATAATTACTCCCGGTTTTTTGAAGTGAAAATTCCATTGGAATTATATCAGATGATACAAGCATCGTATTTATAAGGTGATTATTTATTGCTATATTCCATCAATTCTAATTTGCTCTCATGTTGTTAATTTTTTGTTGCCAATGTTTAAGCCCTCAGCAAGATAAAACAGATGAACTTCAGCAACGTGGTTGGTTTCATCCGGTTCTTTGGGCTGATGTCAATAAATAACAAGACAAATAATCAGAAAAAACTGTTACATAGGTATTTGAAAAGTTTTCAAGATCTTAACTTCTTGAAAATACAGCCCTTAATCACTACCCTTTTGGGTTCATAAATGTTGATGCCGATGTCACTGGCATAGAGTTAGCTCTAGTAGTTTCTGAAAAAAGCTTCTGAAGACGTACGGAGGGAAGTACGGATTATTTTGTTGTTCGATTTTTAGGATCTAAGTATCTTGGAACGTAAAACCACAACGTTTGTGGCGGGGGGGGGGGGGGGGTTATACTTACATTTTTTCTTGGTCAATTATTGGAGAGTGGGTTAATACCGCCAAGTCGGGGAATACCACCACCCCATATAATTATTTAACCACCGGAGTGACAAATCTTAAAACCAAAAATCGTCATCTTTAGATTGGCAGTAATGTTGGGAAACTTGGTTTGGGGTCATTAATTTGTTTTTATCAATGATAAGCGATTTCACAGTTTTTGAAGGTGGTCGTTCTAGTTTTACTGTTGTCGAGTTTTCGTGGTAAGTATGTAATAGTTTTTCATACGTTTATGTAAATTGTCGAACATGACGACGAAGAAAAACCATTTAGCTCTAATTTCCACCCTTCAGTTCATTATTTTTTACGAAAACTGTAGTTTTTAATGATTTTTGATCTCTAAAAGTTTACTGGGACAATATCGCCACACCGAATTCAAGGTAATTCCGCCAAGGCGATATTGCCCCAATGCTCCAATCATCAGTCTTGTTGGAAGTTTTGTTTGGTAATAATCACTTACTTCTATTGATTCTAAGTAATTAAAATATAAATTAATATTTAAAATACGAATTATATTGTGATAGCTTATCTCCATAAGCACCTCTATATTTACCTAATCTTGATTTAATATTAGATGTTTACCTACCTATGAACTGAAGTATTTATTTTGTTCCAATTTTACTATTCGATGTGGACATTGTTTTTCAACCTTTAGCGAATCCTTTTCTTTTCAACTAAGTTCCCAATATGGTAAGAAGCTACCCAAGAAGAGTTTTTGAAATTCAATAAATCGTTATTCCGATGTTCTGATGAGACTGTTCATTTCCTCTTTGTTTCAATATGGAGGTATTACTCTACCCCATGGCGGTATTTCCCACAAGACGCTCTCGAACGAGCAAGTTTGTCCCCCACCCCGGCAACTACTTGGAACCGTTCCCTACAAGAAGAACTATGAGTTCATCAATTCCGTTCAACCTGTTTAGTGGACATGTAGGTTAGAATGAAGTGTATAGTTTGGTGGTCTGGATGCTCGCAAGCTCGCATCTCAAAAATCCATAACATCAAGTAGTCAATCCCTTAGTAAAAATGCAGATTAGTTGGATATGTAGATCAGAATGAAGTGTATAGTTTCGTGGTCTCATAACACGATCACATAACAGTTTAGAAACGTAAATGTGACTTTTCATTTGTGACTCATGAGCTGCTCCGCGTTGAACGGAATTGAAGAACACATAGTTCTTCTTGTAGGGAACGGTTCCAAGTAGTTGCCGGAGTGGGGGACAAACTTGCTCGTTCGAGAGGGTCTCGTGTATTTCCCCAGCTAGCTGGAGTAACACCGCCATTTGCATTTACAAGGGCCTCGTAAATTGCTGTTTACTAATCTAAAGTTGCTACGAAACCAGCAAAAACTTGTAACCTACTGGAAATGTTTTTTTTTTTCTTTTTAATTTGCTTCAAAATTTGAAGCTTGTGAGTGCAAACCTGGGCTGTGATAGACAAATATGCTTAAGGTATTACCCCATTTCCCCCTACATATTGAAAATAATAAAACGAAGAGTTAATTTTATTTTTTTTATGCACATTATAGGTACATATTTGTACTTAATATAATATTCAAATTTATTTTAGACCGTCCACACATGGGACAACGGGCAAAGTGGTCAAATTTGAGATTAATAGCCTACAAATGAAATTCAATAAAGCATTTTTCTGTTAAAACATGAAAGGTTCAAAAGGGAAAAATGAAGTATGATCATATGAGCGAATTTTCATAAATTATCGTATTATATTTATGTTATATTGTTTTGAACTTTGAGTGCAAATGAAATGTTACCTACCAATTTTATTTAAAAGAAACTCGTTCTAAATAATATTCAGCAATTGAAAAATAAAAAATAGATTTGTAGCGGTTTTGCAGTTTTTATTGATTTTTCAGCAAATGATAATGAAATTTTAAAAAATTTTCAAAATAATTTTGTGCATACATTTTTTAAAAGTTCTGGTGGTTATGTACATCTTTTATCATTTTTTTTGACTAATGTTCTGCTAATATATATATATATATATATATATATATATATATATATATATATATATATATATATATACATAGATTTTTTTTTTTTTTTTTTTTTAAGGAATATTTTGAGATTTGAGCAATTCAATGTGCTTAAAAAGTGCTGGTGATCAAACTTATCCTTTCGGGAAGCTTGATTTTTTGGCATTTGGTTATCTCAATCCTACAAAAAATAATAGTCTCAAAACCTATTTGAAGGTAGGAAATCTTCGAAAATTTTGACTTTAAACGTTTTGGAGCCATTGTAATAGCTTTATTATTTTTGAAAATTCGCTAAAGGTTATCCCTTCGTCATCCTTGAGGTTTCATCTGCTCCAACATATTTCTTAATTCTAATTATCCAAATATGTACAGAAGCTGCATCAATACCTTTCAAACTACTCGAACCGTCGATCCGTCGTCGGCTATGTATCGACCCGTGTGTGGTCGCCCTTATAATTATGTCAACAGAATCTGAAGCCATGATTTTTGTGATAATAATATTGCATTCATATTAGATTACAATGTGAAAAGTATGTTATTCATTATAGTGGAATTATTATGAATGATTCACTCACATAGCAAATTTATCATTTCAATTTGTATGCAATTATATATGACGACTTACCATTATTAGCATCAATCATTTATTTATAATAATTTTGTATCCTAGTCTAGCTACATGGAAACATTGTTTCCTCTACCAGGAGATGAGATGTTGTTTCCTCTTCTACAAATTAAAATTTCCACTCGTGTTTTAAGTATATTATGGTCTACTCTAAACAAATCTCGTTTCGTGTCTGCCTCTCTGTCTCACTGTAAGTGTCCACAAATCTTCGCAACACGCATAACATCTATAGTTTTCATTTGCATTTGATGAAATGTTCAGGAAATGTTCAGTTTAGCCTCTGCATGGTCCCCTTTTTGGCATCCACCACAACTCAATACTAAACTCTATGCATGCGCAAACGTTATTCTAAAATGTATCAAGAATTATTTTCTCACTGTCTATTTGTTCGAATTGGTTAATGACGGAAAATTGTAGAAAACAGATAATTTTCAGGGGATTTATGGGTTAGGTTGAGGATGGTGCCCTATCAAGTTACATATTACTCAAAAATTTCCACTGAGCATGTGCGAACGTGAAATCTACCAATCTTCCAAGCGAAATCCATCACAATCGTATCATTACGAGCGCATTCGCATGCATGAGTCTCAAATTCTTGCATGACTTAGTGAAAATAAATAAATAAATATATGGTAATAATAAAATAAACTCGCTCCTTCGGGCCTTGTCAGAGGGGCACGTCCCTCTCGCCCTCCCAGAGCTTTCTGGTAAAATTATAAAAGGAAAAAAAAGGAAAAAAAAAAACATGGAACATGCTATAAACAGTGGTAGGTACATCAAGTTAACATTACTAGTTTGAAACGTTATGAGGATCGATTTTACAACTTTTTCCAACAAAAAGAAAGTTCCATATAGAAATTTTTTACGTAGAAATCGACTCCAAAATCGTTGGTTCTTGGAGGGTAATTTTTCTTGAAAAACCTAGATTTCTACATTATTAGATTACAAACATGACATTTTCTACCATTAAAACAGAGTTCTTTTCCCTAATTGGCAAAGTAAAAACAAAATTGCCTACACTATTAGAAAGCTGGTATTTTGGGGGAAACATTCCGTTTTGAAAACGGGAACTACAAGTTTTCCAAAGGATGTAGAAAGAAATGGTTTTACAAATATAGTAATTTATTAATAAAATGGAAATTTTCAATTCTGACCCACATTCGTCCCACTAAATGAGTTTACAGTGAACGTGAGAAGAGACATGGCCATTTCTACTACATTTAGCCGAAAACACGAAAAAATTTTAAACGGGAAATAACTCAAAAACGAAATGTTTAAAGAAATCTCTAGAAAGAACTTTTTTCAGAAATTAGTAGCGAAATCGATCCCCAAAAGGTTTTGAACCAGAAGTGTCAACACCCAGTATAACGAAGAGTATGTAAAGCAGGACTTGAATCCTCACTGAATGTCATTGCAGAAAATCATAAAACTTAATTCCCAATAACCACCTTGAATGGATGTATTCTTGTTTTAGATTATTATAGAACAGAAACAATAAACTTTTTCCATATATTGATACGGCTTCGTAACCTGATGAAAACATACCTATCATGCAATTATAACCCACCCTTTGTTTCACATGGAACGTAGGTAAGTAACTAGCGGAAAATCGTATGACCACTACTTTGGGTTGGCATTTTCGCTACAAAAATCGTAACGGTTTTGAGCAGTTAGGACATGGCTTAAGCGGTTCTAGGACTTTTCTTCCCTGGACTTTTCTTCTCCGAGATTTTGACATCCTGGTACTTTACTCCCCCCCCCCCCCCTCCTCCCAAAAAAGGGGAAAAAATAAAATTTACATCGAGGATAAAATTGAAGATTTTAAGAATTGACTGGATGAGTTTAATCACGACTCAGACCAGGTAAGGTAATATAGGTATAATTACTGAGATGTGGGAAAATATATCGTCAAATCAGTCGTCTAAGTTCCGCGAGGGGTCCCCAGGGAAGGGATTCCCAGTCATCATTAGGCATTCATCCTGTTCATGTCTGTTATCCTGTGTGAAAAAAAGTAAAGGATAAGCTGGTATGACACTTAGTTTTTCTTCTGTTAAGCCATTGAGGGTTAGATTTAATGCTACTCAGAGTTCTGCGAGGGGTCAGCCTAATAGACCTGCTGTTTATCAGTCATACCCAGTCATCATCAGGCATTCAGTCAGTTATCATGTGTGAAGAAAAAGGTACAGGATACGTAGGTATGACAAATAGTTTGACTGACTCAGTGACGGCGCAGGTTGGCTTCCCAAGGTTGGCCAGGTTGCCTTGTCTTGTCACTTTGAAATCGGCGATGAACAAAACGATAACACTACTTATGTATACATACACTCACCTCACATTGATCATTGATATATAAGATGATCCAATCTGCCCTCCCGCACTGGCTGGCGAAACATCAAGAAAACGTATCTACCATTTTCCAAAACCTTGGGCGGCTTTTTAGCGTGGAACACCCCCCCCCCCCCCCTTGATTGATTTTCTATGTGTTTTTTTCCCTGGGGGGGGGGGGGGGGTTAGGCTGACATAATCTCGGGGAAGAAAAGTCCGTTTCCCGGTTTAAGCATGTTCCATGTTAAACATGCGTACCTCCGCCGTTCGCCATCCTCCGTCCGCCGGTCGAAGCAATTAACCACAGGACCCTGTTGAGACCAAATCTTCTTTTGGAAGAATGTACCTAGGTAACGTCAATGAATCGAAAAGAAGCAATACACTCAAATACCACTGAATCAAATAATACGATAGGTCTTGCAGATCCTCTTCAAATAACGAAACAGGAAAGGATCTTGCATTCATAATAAGGAAAAGTTCCATACTTGGAATGCAATTTATCAATAAATTATCTGGTGTTGATAATATCCACATTTTTAAACTAATTATTTTATCCGAACACGTTGATGCAAGAATGTGCAATGCACAATAGTGTTTAGTGACAAGAACTTTTTTGGTATTATTGTAGGTGCAGGGAAAGTGGTGAAAACTCCCATCCTCGTCCACTATCTGTACACGCCTTTGTATCAACGACAGCTGACGGTGGAAACACCACTACTTCCCGGTTTATACTTCATTACCGAGAACTTCGGGGATGATTTCCGTCTAATTGTGGATTTCAATGACGGCAGGAAAATTCGACTAAGTCCTACTTATTTTATTACGAAAAACTACCGCGAGGAATGCCTGAATGATATCGAACAGAAGATTCACTTTATCGGCAGACATCACTGCAATCTAATTCCTGCAGGTACACATAAGTGATGTAACTACTTAGTTATATGTGAGTAAGTAAGCTGACGGAAGAGAGCATAACTATTTAGGGAGATCTAGATGGTAATCATAGTTATACATCATCAGCTTAATCTGAAACATACAAATATTTACAACAATACATATAAATACAGATGTTTATTACATATAGTAGGTACAAAAGTAAATAACTCCCAAACATTGGTCATTAATAATTGATTCTGACCTCAAAACCTAAGTAATAATGGACATAAACGGTAGCCATTATGGCCTCATTGTTTAAACCCTACTTCTTTCAAAACAACAAACAACACCTGCAACGCTCAACGGTGACTTGAGATATGTCATATTATATGACTGGTCTTATAATGTGAAGCCCCGAGTAATAGACTACTCATCGCTATCAATGCTTGTCATTTTAGCGAATTTTCGTTTGCAATGAGTCGGAAAATCTTAAAATCATAATTTTTGGGATATTCCTTCACTGAAATCCGTTTTGCGTCACTCTGATACGATTCCTGAAGTTTGCGCTTCTTCATATGTATATATATATATATACCTATATATATAAACTTTGGTTGATGGGTTTGGTGAATGACCAAAACTAGTCTGGGTCATTCTAGTCTAGTTATTCACCAAACCCATCAACCAAAGTTTATAATTATATTGGGCTGGTCATCTCCATCACCAACAGTATATATATATATATATATATATATTGAGTGTCATTCCAGACTCTCCTTAGGATTGAGATAAAAATCCCGTTCTTGCGCCAAAAAATCAAGCTTTACAAACGAAAAGATGAGTTTAGCCATACATTTTTGAGTTAAACTTTCAAGAAATGTATATAAAATTCACTAAAAATGGTTAAATTTATGATGTTATGCAGAGTTCTAATAAAAAAGAAATTATCAGCAATCAACTAGGTGATTAAACAATTTTTGCACCAAATTATGTAGAAAAACATACCTACCTACTCAAATTTCATATATTTTTGCTTAAAAATCTATAAAACTAAAAAAAAAAACCTTAAAAATCCGAAATCTTTTTTAATTACCGGAGTGAGTGATTGAGTGATGAGGTTTTTTTTTTTTTTTTGGTAATAAAATGGGTTTTTTTACAATTTCTTTGTACTTGAATTGCTCAAATTTCAAAATACAATTTAACGCATTATAATACGATAGATGATCGAAGGGAATTCGCTCATACGATCATGCTGCATGACTGGAACTTTTCTCGGACTTTTTACTATACTTCTATTCAACAGAAAAACTTCAAGAAGCACTTTCAAACTAAAGGTTTGATAACTATCTAACTAAATGACTTTAATCCTCAGGAATTCTATTCCTAAGGACCCGTCAACCCACAATTAGACATAGCATATCTATAAAGGAATTAGAGGTGACTGGTCATGTTTTCCTGTAAGGATAATACAGACTTTAAGGCAAGTTGACCCTCCCAGGTCCACTTTCACTTTTCCTTGGTGACCAGTCCCATACAACATAATTAGGTACCTCTTTATCTTCTCTGGCTCAAGCTAGATGGATGAGATTCCCCAAGAACCGTAAAATGATGAAGGTAGTAATCCTTATTGCTATGTTGGACAATTAGTCACTTTTCTACTGTAGAGGTATCCAACTTCCAAGTCAGGTCTAGTATTTGTCCACTTGATGCCTAATTGTGCAGTTTTTGGTAGTAATAATAATCCTGAAAATTCTAGGTAGGTAAAATTGTATAGCTTCTCAAGAACAAGGGCCCAAGTGAGAAATGGAAATACTTGCACCGGAGAAAAGACAGTATTAATTTACGAACTTTAACTGTGTGCTCGATCCACTCTTCCAAGGATTGGGATTATTTTGAACTACCACCAAGATACACTTTACAGAAAATATACCTAGTTGATTTTTTGTTCTTAAATTTAATTGTTTTGTTTATTCTAATGTAATAATACTTTCATGTGGGTGCCAAGCCATGTGGGTATTCATGGCAACGAGTGTGCTGATGCCCTTGCGAGGAGAGTCATTGGTGATAACTCCATCGATATGCTGCCTATACGCATTGAGGATCAAATCTCTTACATGTAACATAAAGCCAATTCCATCTGGTATGAGCAATGGCAGGGTGAGGTCACTGGTCCACGTGGTGTCCTTCATGATTTGTGCCCGGTGGGCCTATTCGTAACCCAACTTCCAAGGAGGGACCGAATAGTGGTCAACCGGGTTGCCACTGGCCATACCCGTCTTACTCACAGATACCTGCTCAGCACAGGAGCTGGAGATGTTGTATGCGGAAGGAGTGGGGGTGATCTGTGCCTCCGCCACTTCCTGGAGGACTGCCCATACCTTATGGACTTCCGAGTCCAGCATCGGTCCCATCAGGGTTGACGTTTTATCTGGACCAGTCAAAGTCCAATTCCTGTGTCGTACCTGAGAGCCGCTGAGCTCTACTACGAACTGTGATATCTGATCTGTAATATATTTTTGTAAAGTCTAATAATTGTTTTATTTCACTTCGGCGATTATGTATAGGAACATATATTTAGTTACTAGCCGCTCCGGCTCGCTACGCTCGCCTCCACGTCCAGCCGGGGGGCAAGCCCCCCGGACCTCCCGTTAAATTGCTCGCTTCGCTCGCAAAATGTGGCATGTAGGGAATTTTGCTCGCTTCGCTCGCAAAGTGTGGCATGTAGGGAATGTTGCTCGCTTTGCTCGCAAATGGTAGATCCCTAAGGGTAGGTTTAACGTGTGTAGGGGATGTTGCTCGCTTCGCTCGCAAACGGTAGATCTCTAAGGGTAGGTTTAACTTCTGTAGGGGATGCTGCTCGCTTCGCTCGCTTGAGGAAGTTATACTGTTCACCCAACTTGGCAGACGTTTTTTTCAGTTGGGAATTCTTACAAACAAATTAAATCTTATAAAACTACGTGGAACCACGAAAAGTTTAGTGTGGTATGTAGGGAATGTTGCTCGCTTTGCTCGCAAAGTGTGGCTGTATACATGCGATGTATTACAATTGAAACATGTAGGGGATGTTGCTCGCTTCGCTCGCAAATGGTAGATCCCTAAGGGTAGGTTTTACTTCTGTAGGGGATGCTGCTCGCTTCGCTCGCTTGAAGAAGTTATACTGCCCACCCAACTTGGCAGACTTTTTTTTTCTGTTGGAAATTCTTACAAACAAATTAATTCTTATAAAACTACGTGGAACCACGAAAAGTTTATTCTTGGATGTTGCTCGCTTCGCTCGCAAGGTATACCTGTATATGTGTAGGACAAAGTCCGTATTTATTATTTGAAATGGCTCTCGCTTCGCTCGCAAGGTAGGTACCTATGTATACCTGCTCGCCTCGCAACATTGTGACATCGAACCCTTCACGTCAATTCTTGAGCCTTCTCTCGTCCACGGCAGAATCATTTTAATCGCTTTGCTCGCTTCCGCTCGCAATTTGACCGAGTTCTCGTCACTTTTTTCGATATCCGATTTCGGATTCAGATTCGGCGGGATCAAACCTTTATTTCGCCCGCAAAAACCGTTCCGAAAAACGTACCTTTATGGGGTATATTTTAATTTAAAAAAACCAAGTTTTTCGTCGGAATTTTCGAGAAAACGGGTCCGTACTCTCGCATTTTTTTTACGCATTTCCCGATACTTTTTTCGCGATCCAATCGCGCCGTCGTCTTCCTCGTAGGAAAACCTACGAAACCAGTATTTTTCCGGAATTTTCGACGGCCGTTTAGAGGGGTAGAGGATGCGGGGAAGTGGAAAAAGCGCACATTAATTCTTACTTCGACCCCCCTCCCGCCCTACGGCCCATGGTTCGGGTGGGATTAAACAATTTTAAATTCGCTCGCTCCCACTTTTGGAAAATCCCAAGAAGATCCCCCCACTCGTAGATCCGGCCCACTCAGCCGTTTGGCCGTGCATAGACACGACAGACAGACAGACAAACAGACAGACGGAGTTTCATTCTTATTAATAACTAGCCGCTCCGGCTCGCTACGCTCGCCTCCACGTCCAGCCGGGGGGCAAGCCCCCCGGACCCCCCATTAAGTTGCTCGCTTCGCTCGCAAAGTGTGGCATGTGGGGAATATTGCTCGCTTCGCTCGCAAAGTCTGGCATGTAGGGAATGTTGCTCGCTTCGCTCGCAAAGTCTGGGATGTAGAAAATGTTGCTCGCTTCGCTCGCAAAGTATGGCATGTAGGGGATGTTGCTCGCTTCGCTCGCAAACGGTAGATCTCTAAGGGTAGGTTTAACTTCTGTAGGGTATGCTGCTCGCTTCGCTCGCTTGAGGAAGTTATACTGCCCACCCAACTTGGCAAACGTTTTTTTCTGTTGGAAATTCTTACAAACAAATTAAATCTTATAAAACTACATGGAACCACGAAAGGTTTATTAGAGAATGTTGCTCGCTTCGCTCGCAAGGTATTGCTGTATATGTGTAGGGAAAAACCCGTATTTATTCTGTTGAAATGAGTCATCGAGTCCCTTCTGGTTAGCAACATTGTGAAACGGCGGTGGTCTCGATTTGTAGGAGGAAGTTATATTGGAGGAAGTTATACTGCCCACCCAACTTGGCAGACGTTTTTTTCTGTTGGAAATTCTTACAAACAAATTAAATCTTATAAAACTACGTGGAATCACAAAAAAGTTTATTTGGGGGTTTTGGGGTTGTTTGGGGATGTGCTCGAAAGGGAAAGTTCCATCCTTATACGCGCGCGTGCGTTGGCCTGCTCGCAAGGTATTCGCTCGCAAAGTCTGGCATGTAGGGGATGTTGCTCTCAAACGATAGATCCCTAAGGGTAGGTTTAACTTCTGTAAGGGATGCTGCTCGCTTCGCTCGCTTGAGGAAGTTATACTGCCCACCCAACTTGGCAGACGTTTTTTTCTGTTGGAAATTCTTACAAACAAATTAAATCTTATAAAACTACGTGGAACCACGAAAAGTTTATTCGGGGATGTTGCTCGCTTCGCTCGCAAGGTATTGCTGTATATTTGTAGGAAAAAATCCGAATTTATTCTGTTGAAATGGCTCTCGCTACGCTCGCAAGGTATACTGCCCACCCAACTTGGCAGACGTTTTTTTCTGTAGGAAATTCTTACAAACAAATTAAATCTTATAAAACTACGTGGAACCACGAAAAGTTTATTAGGGGATGTTGCTCGCTTCGCTCGCAAGGTATACCTGTATATCCTTGAGGAAGTTATACTGCCCACCCAACTTGGCAGACGTTTTTTTCTGTTGGAAATTCTTACAAACAAATTAAATCTTATAAAACTATGTGGAACCACGAAAAGTTTATTAGGGGATGTTGCTCGCTTCGCTCGCAAGGCATACCTGTATATGTGTAGGACAAAGTCCGTATTTATTCTGTTGAAATGGCTCTCGCTTCGCTCGCAAGGTAGGTACCTATGTATACCTGCTCGCCTCGCAAGGTATTGCGTAGAAGTGCAAATGGGAACCCCCCTGTGAGGGTCCCTTCTGGTAAGCAACGTTGTGTAACGGCGGCCCGGGTCGATTAAAAATGTAATTTTAACGATTCGCCTCGCTTCCGCTCGCGATTCGACCGAGTTCTCGTCACTTTTTTCGATATCCGATTTCGGATTCAGATTCGGCGGACCCAAAGCTGTATTTCGCCCGCAAAAACCGTTCCGAAAAACGTACCTTTATGGGGTATATTTTAATCGGAAAAAACCAAGTTTTTCTGCGGACTTTTCGAGAAAACGGGTCCGTACTCTCGCATTTTTTTTGACGCATTTCCCGATACTTTTTTCGCGATCCGATTGCGCCGTCGTCTTCCTCGTAGGAAAACCTACGAAATCCGTATTTTTCCGGAATTGTCAACGGCCGTTTAGAGGGGTAGGGGAAGCGGGGAAGTCCAAAAAGCGCACATTAATTATTAATTCGACCCCCCTCCCGCCCTACTTCCCATGGTTCGGGTGGGATTAGAAAATTTTAAATTCGCTTATACACCCTATCGGAAAATCCCAAGAAGATCCCCCCACTCGTAGATCCGGCCCACTCAGCCGTTTGGCCGTGCATAGACACGACAAACAGACAGACAGACAGACGGAGTTTCATTCTTATTAATAGTATAGATAGAGATTAGCCTATTCTAGATCTAGTCTTAATAGTATTATTTTATTTTTGAGTTTTCTATTTTTATTTTTCATCCACTCTAGGGGCTAAACAGTGGACATCACTGTACCCCTCATTTTTTCCTTCTCCGATTTGCCAGTGGAGTCCGTGGTGGTACTCCTTTTGGTGGTGGAGGGTAGCATGGCACCCCTTGGAACCGTGCCACTTGCAGTGTCCCTTTGGACAACTTGTTCAATGCCTCTAGTGACTCTTAAGGGTGAGGTGGGGCTTAAACCACTAAATAAAAAAAATAAAGTAAAAATACTGGGAAATATAATTGTGGGCCCTATACCAGGGGTCCTATCATGGAATATCCATGCTTCAGGAGTTGATTCTAGAGGTCATTGTGGGCAAAAAGATCTTTCAAAATTATTTTTGACTCCTAGTAGTGGGGAGTATTCCCACCACTACTTTTATATTATATTATCATGTTTTCAACTACATGACTAAAAATCAGCAGTAAGACCCTTTACTTTCAGTGTAAGGAAAAAAATAAAAAAATAAAATGAAAATTTATATATGAAGTTAACGGGGGAAAAACCATCACTGTCCATCTGAACTAGTTTTGAGTAAATAATAAATAAAGTTTGCATTTAAAAATCACGGAATAATATCTCACCAAAAATTTGTTTTAAAGTACCACGAGATGCATATACTAATTCTCTTGAATATTCTGCAATCTAGGTGTACTTTTAAATTATAAGCAGTGAGACCGATTAATGTATTTGAGTGCCACTCGCACCAGAAAAAAGCCATCAATGTCCAGAACGTCCCCCGCATTTTTCTAGTAGAATAGGATTTAAAATGTTCAAGATAACGAAATTTTCATTTGATGAAAGTATCGTCCATGTTGTTCATATTTTTCGGTATACAAAATGTTGAAAGCAACGGAGTTCAACCTGAATCTACGTCATCAGTAAAATCATCGACGTCTTCTTCATTCTGGAAGTCATCTGTGATGTCTTGCAATTGCAAGCGAAAGTCTTTCGGGGCGGGCTTCTCCAGAAATTCGGCAAGTGTCGACCAGCCAATCAATTCATTCTTTTCAAAGTAAGAGGACCACTGTAGGATTTTTGTGAGGGAATCAGGAGCTTCACATGACGGCGGGGAAGCTTGATGCTAGATTTTTTTCGTTGATTTGTTTGTTGCAGGTGCTTTGAAGGGTTCTTTGAAAACACCAATCGGTGAACTGTTATATATTCCAGAAAATGCCGATGTATGATAGAAATTATCATTATTCATAGTCATTTCTTAGTTCAAGAACTTGATTGGGCCTTGCAGGCTTTGTGAATATTAGCTGGATCGCTGGAAAAAGCTGGTCGAAGTGAGAAACTCCAAATTTTGGTCTCTAAAGTTGATCACTTCAAAAGGAGAGGGCTTCACTCCTGCATTTCATATTATTTTCATCTGGAACTTCAGATGATTACTAATTTATTGTACATATGTAAGAGTGCCCCCTCCCCCATATGGGAAAAATCACTTTCACAGTCTAAAAACAACCAGTCACATGGACCATCTAGTGCATAAATCTTATAAGAAAATAATTTTAAGGTTCTACCTAACCACCCAGGTTATGTGGACCTTGATGGTTAGATACTCCCCCGAATCTCGTCGCATTTTAAGGTAATGTCAATGGTTCCAAGAAGATGAAAACCATAGCATTTTCCAAATGCAATAGCTAAAAGGGTTAATATCAAATACCAACTTCAGTGCCATTTTGATTCTAATGATTCCATTCCTTAGAAAATTGCGCAGGTACCACAATTAAAGGGCAGATCAATGTCCCTAATGTTCCATTATGGTTGAGGTGGTCTGAAAAAGTCAAGAGGCGCTTGTGAGCGCGTCCCCGTCTTCAGGGGAAGTAATGTTTTGGGGTTATTAGCTTGTACGAGGCCCGCCCGGGCAGAGGGAACAGATTAGAAATGGTACGAGCGCCCGGCTGCGAGCATCCAGATCACGAAACTATACACATCATTCAGACCTCTATGTCCAACTAATCTGAAATTTTACCAAAGGATTTACTCCTTGATGTTATATATTTTTTTATGCGAGCTTGCGAGCATCCAGACCACCAAGCGATTCACATCATTCTGACTATTCTACTCAGAAGAATTTGCGGGGCCGCTCGTATATGTACGGCTCGACCGACCGGGGCCGCTGGCAGAAGTAGGCCTGTATGTGTGTGTGGCCGCTCATGTTGCTCTAACTTGGCCGCCGGGCCGCTCGTGCCGTCACCCTAAGCGAAGTGTACGCGAAATGAGTGTACACTCGCTTCCACTAGGCGAGTGCGATCACGCATACTCAACATCCTTTTATCTAGGACGGGCACGATCATGACGTCCACCTCAAGTTTTAAATAAATGTGTAGATAATTTTTTCTTACGAGAATGTCTGCTCTTCGGATCAACCAGCCGAAATGCCAATAGGCCAGAACGCCAATTTCCAGGCTTTGAAAAACCTGCTCGAGAAGAAAAATAAGAAAAATTGTTTTTCTTTTGTTCCTATTCCTTCAGCTACTAAAATTAAATCAAGGGTTACGATTATGGTGCCTGAAACTTTTTTCTAATGGAAACCCCGAGAAGTGAGTGAGTTGTCCGAATAACATATTTATGTATTTCACTACAGGGATGGATTTAGAATATTTTCTTCTTTCTACTCTATTTCATCAGGTACTTAAAACATCCTCGAATATTTGACTTTTGTATCACGTATGAAATATTACGTATGTAAAAATCAATTAAAAATCTATGATTTGCTGCACCTAAATAACAGTGCATACATGCATTACGGCCCCTTAAAAAATCTCGTTGATATATAACTTACAGGTATAAAATAACCTTTCTAGTTAAATAAATCTGATTTGTTCCGTGAAGTAGGTACTGGTGCCCCTTTTTTATATACATACAAACATAGACACAAACTTTGAGTTTTATGTATAAGGATTGAATTTATCCAGTCATAACATCGTAGTTTCACCCGCGGAGGTGATAACAGAGTGGTCATCGCTGTACAGCCCTTGTGGCATAAAGCGGTGAGACCTTTTTATATTATATCCATTATCAATGTTATTACTCGTATTTCATCTTCGACGTGCCGATGGAGTTTATTATGGAAGCATTCTATTGCCAGAAGGCCATAACCGGTCCTCTTTAGAATCTTGCCTCTTGCATAGTCTTCTTCGAGACATTTGAACAATATATTTTGCTTCAATCCCAAATAAGAAAAACACTTTTTTCCTTAATTCTAACCTCTCCCGACTAACACATACCTACCATTAGATTATGCGAACTGTTAAATGCACCACACTTAACTTGAGTATTTTATTATAGAATGGTCCCAAACAATTGACATAAAAAGGAAGATAAAAGGCGTAGTATGTAACAACGACATCTACTAGCTCTAGTTAAATACAATACCTATATATTATTTATTTTGGTATATTCATAATCCCAAGAATAATCTATGAAATAATGTGGATGACCTCAGGAAACGTTCATGGCTACGGTATATTTTTGGACGTGATGATAAGAGTGAATCTGGAAGCACCGGGAAACTTCGTACCAACGAATACAAGATACAAAAGAGACTACACGTCAGCAGGACGATACGCTAAGCTCAGGATACAAGTTAGGAACAACAAACAAGTGACATGGGAATGGGACACATTTGAAGTTTTCGTTCCATACCAGAGACATTTTATACATTGTGCGAAGAGCATTCAAATACAAGGCTGGTAAGTGTTCTACCATGGTGTTGTGTGAGATACCACTATACCACGATTGTTTCACAGTTTATTATTTCTAACACTCCATGATTCTTTCAGCTTGGTTATATTAATACAGTCTAGAATTTACTAAGAACGCACACGCAAATCGGAACTGTACGTATACCTCATTGAGATCTCTATGGAACTTGATACTTGATCAAGTAGGTAGCATTAAAGCCACGGGCCTTGTTGATTGATTGGTTAATAATTACGGTTGAAAGTTGAGCTTTGGTTCATCACTATATATATATCCTCATAAAAATAATCGATCTGGGGTTTGAAACAAAATAAAAACTAGCGACTTGCGCAGTACGACCAAAGATCACATAATCAAGCGGTCCGAGACCACACCAATCTTCCAACACTTACTTACCTAATCGGAATGCAGTTGCTATATTTCGTTTTTCTTCATAGAATCGTAAAATAGAGTTGTTATAAAATTTGTTAGCGTTTCACAAGACTTTGATTCTTCAAAGAAAAGAAAACATTATTAGACATTTCATTAGTACTGATAGAATACTGCATCGAAGTGCAGTTTATTCACGATCAAAGTTTACTTGTGTTGGCATGCCGTACAAGAGCATAATGTTTTTGTTCAGTTCAAAAGGCGTTTGTACATGCAACGGCTGAACTCTCATTCGACTACCGGTTTGTCTATGACGAATCAGCTACTTCTGCGGTTCAATACATTAAGTACTACCTATTTACAGAAGAGAAATTATCCTAACGGAGCCTTTGCGAGGTTGCTGGGATACGAATAAAAAGTGTCGTTTCCCATTCCTTCTACTTTGCTAAAACTGAAAAAGAGGAACATTTTGTAATATTTGATAACTATTGTAAGGTAAAAAACCGCATCTACGTGATGAAAGGTAAAGTGAGTACGGTATAGGTTACGATGGACCGGTACCTACCTATCTGCTATGTTTAGTTTGTTGGATTGGAATACAATAGTCGTATGTTTCTACGAATTAATGCGAAACCTTCGTGTATCTTCATGTAACAATTTTTAATATTTCATCTTCATGTGATCTTTATTTATTCTTACATGATGTATCGCGAGTTATGCACCACCGGCTTATATCCGTCGATTATACGACATAAAAAACAAAAAAAGGTATTCACCAAAATTGTTGCGTGATATTAAACCATGACATTTTCGCTCACCGCACAACTGCGCTTCTATGCGCAATGAACACCAACTTTGTTTATTCGAAAAGGAACCGCCAGTTTTTATTGCAGATTTGGGTTTTACAAAAAAACTTCATAAAAAAATTACCCGTCACTTGATTTTTGAAGTGCGCGCAAACGAGGACAATCAGGCGTAAATAAAGTACAACTGGTAAAAAATATCAAGTTTTTGAATATAGTAAAAATTGCATTAATTTATTTTCGTAACATCAACTTGAAAAAACCCTGAAAAAATGAAAAATTTAGTACGCTTTGCGCTGTGTGGAAATGAGTGAGGAAATGAGTGATTCTGACAATTTTTTCGGTGATTCTCCAAGTTGGTGTGACGAATATAAATAACTGAACGTGGTTCAGCGTGATAAAAATTTCCCAACATCATGTATCACATGTTGCAATTTAATATCTCCAGAAACTCGGTATTTAACAAATTGTGCTCAATTTGCGCATGGTTATGCTCGTTTGTGCGCACTCAAAAATTCAAGTGATGGTTCATTTTCTCATAAAATATTGTGTAGAATCCAAATCCGCAACAATCGGAATTTCACTTAAAAAAAGGTTCCAGTCATGGAGCGTGATCATATGAGCGAATTTTCTCAAATCACATTTCGTATTAAAATATGGAAAAATTGTATTAAAAGTTAACATTTAATGTTTGAGTGCGAAGAAATGGTTGAAATCCAAATATATGGCGCAAAAAACTATTACTAAATGAAATTCTGCGAATAAAAACATGGATAATTAACTTTTTTTGACAATAAGTTTGCTAAAAATATATAAATTTAACGATTTTTAGCCGTTTTTAGTCATTTTTAGTGATTTGTATAGCAATGCTCATTAAAATGAGCAATCAAATGCTGGTCAACGAACACGTCCTTTCGTTTGAAAAGCTTGAGTTTTGGCGAAAGAACGGAATTTTGATCTCAATTCTAAGGAGAGTAGTTATCGTCTGGAAGGACACACACACAAACATATATATATATATATATATATATTTGTATATATATATATTGTGTGTGTTAAATACGAAATTAAAATATTAAGAATAAAGTTGAATACGTTTTCTAATAGGTACGCATAATAATATGGGAAATGATGTAACTATGATGATGCGGCTCACAACATGTAAGAACACACTCCAACAATTTGTAAGTAAAGCCCCACGCAACCTTGTGTTTTGGGGCTCCCAAGTTTGATTGTTACATTTTGTTATAATAAACGCATTTCGTATTTCGTGTGTGTGTGTGTGTGTGTGTGTGTGTGTGTGTGTGTGTGTGTGTGTGTGTGTGTGTGTGTGTGTGTGTGTGTGTGTGTGTGTGTGTGTGTGTGAAAAAAGCGTTATAATCCCTAAATTTTGTTTCAGAATATCTCAAAAAATGAAAAAAAAAAAATTTCGAAAATTTTGGATTTTAAAATCTATGGAGCCATTGTAATAGCTTCATTTTTTACCAAATTCGCTAAATACAATGTTGGTGTGAAAAAAGTTTCATGGTATATATATATATATATATATATATATATATATATATATATATATATATATATATATATATATATATATATATATATATTGTGTGTGTTAAATACGAAATTAAAATATTAAGAATAAAGTTGAATACGTTTTCTAATAGGTACGCATAATAATATGGGAAATGATGTAACTATGATGATTACGGCCTTGGGTAAGCTGCCAGCTGAAATAGGGTTTGATCTCGCCCCTGGGGTGCGAGTAGGTGCATTAGCTTTTGCTGATGATGTCATCCTACCCGCAGAAACCCGCGAGGGCTTGCAGATCTCCCTCAACGCATTTGCTGAGCAGCTAGCCAGGTGTGGTTTGGTGGTCAACCCAGCTAAGTGTGGGTCGGTCTCCTTGGTCCCGTCGGGTCGCCAGCATAAGGTGAAGGTAGTGAATGAGGAGTGTTTTGTCCTAGGACAAACTTCCATCCCTGCCCGATCCGTGTTGGAGGCTTGGCGGTACCTTGGGGTCGACTTCATGGGTGGGGCCACTATAGCCGCAAGCCGTGTGGACCTTGGTGGAACATTAGCTCGTGTCACCAAGGCTCCATTGAAGCCACAGCAGAAGCTGCGCCTCCTTCGCACGTACTTACTGCCAAAGCTAACCTATGGGTTAGTCTTTGGCAGGCTTACTGCGGGGAGGCTGCTAGAGTTAGATCGTGAAGTTCGCTCTGCTGTGCGCTCTTGGCTAGGCTTTCCACCTGGTGTCCCAAGTGCTTACATCCACGCACCGGTCAAGGCCGGTGGGCTCGGTATTGTCTCTCTTTCTGCCAGCATCCCATCTTTACGCCGCCAGCGCCTGCTTGCCCTTAGGGGCTCGAGCTGGGAGGTCGCCCGCACTGCTGCTGACCTGGACTTTGTCCGGCAGCAGTTGTTGTGGTGCGATCGAGCAACACCAACTGCTCCAAAACCCAGCTCATCTGCTGAGTTCGCTGCTGCGCTGCATGAGTCAGTAGATGGTAAAGAACTCCGACAGTGCTCTGAATCCCCCATTTCTTCCCAGTGGGTGGAATGGGCTTCAGAGGGCATTGGGGCCCGCGACTACCGCCATTTTCATGCCGTCCGGGTGGCCACATTGGCCACCTCGGTGAGGTGTTCGAGGAGTAGTCGCGGGACAGTAGATACCCTTTGCCGTGCCTGTCGGGGTAAAAATGAGAACCTGTATCATGTAGTGCAGCAGTGTCCTCGTACACACGGTGGCCGCATTCTCCGTCATGATGCGGTTGCCAAGCAGATAACAGGCGCTCTGTCATCCAGCGGTTGGGCTGTTGAGAGAGAGAGAGACTATATCACATGCCGAGTGACCGGGGCAAGAAGCCGGATATCGTTGCTGTCAAGCCCGATGGGTCTGCCATTATTATGGATGTCCAGGTTGTCAGTGGCAGCGTGGACATGGAGCAGACCTGGCGGGCTAAGAAAAGTAAATATGATAGAAATGATCTGCGACAGGCGATATCTGAGCTAAAAGGAGTGGCACCTAATAACATCAAGGTCATGGCTGCGACCTTGTCATGGCGCGGGGTGTGGTGCGGGAAAAGCGCCACGGAGTTACTCGAGTTGGGCATCTCTGCAGGAGTACTCCGTGGTATCACCACCCGCGTCCTGAGGGGTTCTTACTTGAACTGGTGGTCATTCTATAGGGGCACTTCCTTTCATCCCATTCTTCCTCCTCGTCCTGCAACTTCCCTTATAAACCTGGGCGTCCTCCCCACTTATTTGATTTGTTTATTTTTCAATTTAATGGTGTGCCCCCTCCGCCTTTGCGGGGAGTTTTGTAAAAAAAAAAAAAAAAAAAAAAAAAAGTGTGTGTGTGTGTGTGAAAAAAGCGTTAATCCCTAAAATTTGTTTCAGAATATCTCAAAAAATGAAAAAAAAAAATTTTCGAAAATTTTGGATTTTAAAATCTATGGAGCCATTGTAATAGCTTCATTATTTACCAAATTCGCTAAATACAATGTTGGTGTGAAAAAAGTTTCATGGTTGAATTCATCGCAAAAAATTATGTGGGATACTATTTTTTTTTTTTTTTTTTTTTTGACATGGATATGTCTTTTGGCTGGGGGTCAAGGAATTTTTCGCGACACTTTTTTTTCCCGACCGACCATCATTCACAGTTTTTTTTCCCGACCGACACTTTTTTTCCCGACCGGCACATTTTCTATTGATTTTCACGTACAACCAAGGCGTTACTAGGGAAGAGTAACTCCCATAGTTTTCATAGTAGGAAAATCGTTCGCCACTTTTTGGAATGCTCTCAATTTACCATGACATTTCATGACCTCTAAGCCATTGCAGTGTCAAGGAATGCTGATTTATTACTCTAAGTTAAAAACTAATATTGTTTGGTAACCATAATGGAATAATCTTGTGAAATGAAGGCACTACATAGTTGATATACAATTGAGTAGTAGGTACCAACTGGTAAGCAGTAGGTACTAGACATATCCATGATCTTTTGTTTTTCCCATCAAGGGAGAAATTTGACATGGTTTGCTTTATCTGTTACAATGCTGTTGTGGTGAATATGCAATTATAAACATTCTGCATTTTTTTTAAAAATCTTTAACTCGTACATTTACGGAGATAAGCCGGTGGTGCAATAATTTGTAATTCACACTGTGCATAAATCGTTTAATTTGTTGGTTTCTAAAGAAAAATAAGTAAAGCTCTAGGGATAGCTCTCTCCTTCCGAATCGAAATGAAACATAATAAGTAATGTTCAATCATTTTCTACGTATATATGAACCTGTCCGTGAATTCCACCGCTTCTTGGTGATTTTTTTGTATTCTGATTTATTTTCAGCGGCGAAGAAAATGCAGCACCTACTTTGAAATCCGTTTATAACTCTATAGTTTTGAGGGCATACCATACGACTAGTCCAAATGAACCAGTTGAATGTAGTGGAAGGTTCGTGGCAAACGACCATCGATGGTTCGTAGAAGAGAGTACGTGAACGAATATGTTTCGTATCGTTTGAAGTAGGTAGGTACCAACTAATTTAAGGATAGTCTCCCATTCAATCCACCGATCTCATGTAACGCGCCTAACCGATTTCCCTAACATGAAATGTTTGCAGTGTTAAGTGCTCGTTGTTGTGTTTATTTGAAAAGTGAGTGACCTCTTATCCTTATTGTTACTATGGGGGTGTTGGACCGTATTCTTAGTTTGGCGTTATAACATTAGTAACATATAGCATTAGTGTCGGTGTTGACCTGAGGATAACGTGTCACTTTCTGCATGGGGATCATTTTATCCCCATCGGATAAAGTAGAATAAGGTAAGGACTTACTTATCCGTGATGTAGTAGAAAAGATGTAATGTACCTACTGTAGGTAGACGTACGTCTCAAGCTAGAGGTCATTAATAACACAAACAGAAAAATTTCGATATTTCTTCCTCTACATGGATGCATTGGTGTATCGTAACTTAGGACTCACCTGTGATACTGATAAATATGTGAACCTTTACACCAGTTGCGGAATGCGTTTGAAGCTACATAGTAGTTGCCGAACTTCCCTTGGCGAGGCCGATGAGTCTCCACCCCAACTATCCATCACGCCACCAATGGTAGTCGCAGCCAACATTACTCATCGTGCTGATTTTGACGCTAGTAGCTTTCTTCAAATCACGACAAATGCAGTAATAAAACATACTAGTGAGTAATGCATGCATTACAGGGACGTCCCTATGAATGGATTTTATATGATTTTGGTGTGAGTTTAAATAACAGAAAAAACAAAAAGCTCATGCCTTCTCAGAATAACCCTCTTCTCTGATAGAAAATTTCTCGCATGAAATTTGAAACTCCTGCTATATTTTTCATAACTAGACAGCGTTCATAACTGGAAAAAAAGTCGAAAAAATGACGAGAATAGTTGAAACTATTACCCCCTCCATTCAATCCCTTCCATAATGAAATTTGAATGTCCAAAACTAAACCGCATTCATAGGTAGTTCAATAAAGAAAAGAACCACTACAATCTGACAAGATCAATTAAAACATCATGATTTATCAGTATTTCTATTAGGTATGGAATTTTGAAACTCCTAATATACGATCCGAAACTAGACCAAATTCATAGTTTAAAAAAAAACACGAAAATCGGACCAGAATTTTTGAAACACCATGATTTATCAGCATTACCCCCTCCAATCACCCCCTCTCATGAGAAAATTCAAAACACCGGTCGTAAGTTCCAATACTACATCGAAATCGTAATGAAACAAAATAAGAACCACAAAAATCGATCGAGCACGGGATGCGCTTGAAAGAATCGGTCATTATCTCCTTCACCCCCTTCCCACCCGCTCACAACAGCTAATCCAAAATTCCTAAGGTTCATGGCACAACTAGACTGAAATCGGAATCAATCAAAATAAGAATCACGAAAATTGGTTGAGAATTATAGCCTGGGTTGCGTCGACAAAATTTGTCGAAAAAAACATGGTTTTTCGGCTGTATCCCCACCATTCTCCCTCTTCCGAAATCGAATTCACAATTTCCGAGGTTTTTTGCACAACTAGATCGAAATTGGGATCGAAAAAAGAAAGAATCTCGATGATCGGTTGAAAATAGATGCCTGGGCAGCGTCGACAAACACACACACACACACAAACTCAAGTACACGTACACGTACACCTATGGTTTTTTTCACGGATTCGGTCTTAGGATGGTCTGAAACGGATTTGTATGCCGTTATCCTTTTTTTCTCATGCTTGGGTTGTCCCTCACCCCCCTGGATAAATTCCAATAGGCGTCTCTCTTGTCAACGAAGCCTTGACTATAAAACTTGACTTCAGAGGGACGTCCTAAAATCCAAAAACTACTACTGCTGAATGTCTATGTTGGTACCCATCTTCAATGCACTGTATAAACTGCCCAACATGGTCCACTGAATTGCAGTTGGTGGTACTGAATGAAAACCTGCCTGGTTCGATGACTGATGCTTTTCCATCAATAAACCATGTGAACCTTCTCAATCCCATTGCCTCCATCAATTAACTCATCACACATGCGAATTCTATGGACCTGAAACCTTGTATTTTATTATTTGGTTTTTTTGCTTATGAAGGGAATAATCTCAGCCTTTCTCTACTGATCAGGAATTATTCCTTGATTCCAGATTGCATTCAGAAGTCTCAGATCAACTTGTTTGGCGAGTTGCCCAAGATCAATAAGGAATTCAATCAATAACCCATCCTAACCAGGGCTTTTTCCTTCTCTGTATCTGTAGTTAGTTGCTGTAAAACCTACTGGCTAGATTAATGTGTAAATCTAAGACTACGTGGGGGAATTAACTGATGAATTTTCTCTTACTCTTTGAAAGAAGTAAGTTTTCATTTGGTACTTAAATGATCCGCGAACTTGGGAAAACGGATCCCCTAGCGATTTTGCATCACATCATCATTGAACATCCGTATTCAGACGGTTTGTGAGTGAACAGTTATAATTAAGTTTTGTCCCAGAATTCACATCTACTAACCTATCACGGCGCTATAAATATAGAAATACAATAAGAGCTTGGGAGCGATACGCAGGCTTTGGTAAGTGGTCGATAAGTTTGGCTGAGTTGTGGAGACAGTGCTCTGCTAAGTTTGCAAAATGTATTTTCATTTAGTTAGTTGAGAGGTGAGTTGAGGTTGACTGGTCGCGAATGGAGCTGAATTTTCCTCATAGCAGATGATCATGGTTTGGAGATAGGATACACTTTGGGAGCGGAGAACTGAATAAAAGCAGTGAAAGTGATTGTGTGCAAGACCCATCGGTCACCGGTCGGAGAATTGTCACTCTCAAGGAATAATACTAATTCGTTGATGATGTTCCTTTCTGGATATACAGTTATGTTAGTAACAGCTGAGGTGATGAAACTTGTAGGTTCACGTCGACTCTTGTTCGAAGATATGTATTTCAAGTAGTTTTCTTCTTGGTTTCTTCTGTAGTCCCGAGTGAAAACCGATTCAAAGCGATTATTAAAGGGATTATCAATTGTTTAGATGGTATGAGGAATTTTTGTCTTCTTAGATTAGATATTGGCTTATCTTGATGGATATTTTGTTTTTGTAAAATGAACTATCTAAATAGCGATAAATGTTGATTAGCTGATATGATTATTGTTTCCGTTTTATTTTCAGTTGGCGAAGAGAAATATTCTAGATGGATTCCTTCACCTAAGTTACCTGAAAAGTACTCGCACGGTAAATGATCCTACCTTGTTGTTATTTCCATTCTGTCGACACATTAATGCACAATATTAATGGATCACCATAAACAAAGCCACCTCTCAGATATCTGGATGATCACTATAAAATGTTATTCTACCGGACAAAAAGACAGCCAATTTTTACACAAGGATTTATTATTTTTCTATATTAGATAACTCTTCTACGCAGATTACCGTTCCATTGATTAGAACCTATTAAGCGGATTCATAAAAAATATATAAACTGTGAATGGGTAATGTTGCAAATAATATGCCCCGAATCTACCCTTGCTTTCCACAACAGTCATTCAACCCGCGAATCAACCAACTGTGCTACCGAAGTGTTGCATCATAATTGAGCAATTTGCGTTGTAGAACTTCAAGGCATATATGCCTGGACTCTATCAAACAATGTTTCATTGTCATTTTAACTGTATTGATATTTTTGAAATTTGATCACAAAACTTCAGGTACCAAATAAAATTTGAGTGATTTTGTAATTTTACGGCAGATTTGTTGAGGATTAATTGCGATTCCTTGATTACAATAATTAATAATTAAAGAGAAAAGGATGGAACAGTTATTTAGAAATATTTACGTCCAAATCTTTTAGCTGGTAAAAAATAGTGAAGTTTGTAATAGACCATGAAATTACTCCTAAAATAAGTTGCCATACCTTTGAAGATTCATATAGCCCGCGGTATGCTGCCTACTCTTCGAAGTTCTTCTCCAAATCTAATGAACCAAAGTTCATTCATCATTATTCAAAAATCTATTATTTATGTATTAGATAGCCCATCTACGCAGACCACGTATCTATAACTACTCTTAAACAGATTGCCTCTAAGGTCTCGCATTTGATTAGTGCTCCTTCATACCATGTAATTATTAATTTCTAGGTGTTCTAAAGGTGCATGTCTAAATTATAGCATCGTAGGTCTATTCGAAAATAGATTTGCCTCAGAGATCCTACATATCATGAGAGCCCCTCCCTACTTCGTAATTGTATTCTAGATGTTCCAAAGGAGCTCCATTTCAGGTTTCAGCAACGCAATAAAAACAGCTTCGATAAAGAACAACTTCGATAAAAAAAAGTTAATCAGCTGGTCAATGTATCTCCGTGCACTGTAATTTTGTACTAGATATCCCAAAGGAGCTCTATTTCAAATTTCTGCACAGTAGGTTGATTAAGAAAGATAGAATCTTTGCAGGCCCTTGGAGTAACGCATGATCCTAGCCAATATGAGTTGGTGGTAGGGCAAAACGATGACATTGCCCTCAGTATGTCTTCGTAGATGTAGGCACCAACAGAGAAAAAAGTAATGCAATTAATTTTAAGATCCACTCTTTATCACTCCCACTGATATAAGTATACCGACATTGACGTGGGTACCCACCGACTGAAAATTATTAAGATATCATAATAACCCTACCAACGCTTCAATTGTCCATTTTTGACTGACAAGAGTTATGACAAACCTGATTTCGCAAAGTCTGACTTTTGTTGGAATTAAGTTTATCGGGTGATATGATTGTCGTAGTTTATTAGGCAATTTTTACTATGTTCGCACGAGTTCTGATTACGATATATTTTCGAGTTCTGCATGCAATATATTGTTGTGGATTCATGAAATCCTCGACATAGGCTTATTTGTATGGGTCCCCTCACATGTCAGGATACTAGGGAACGGGAAAAAAACGAAAAAACGAGACTAGCCAGTTCAAAATCCGTAACTACATACCTCCATCTTACCATCGATTACAAGCCGATTATGAAAGCAGCAGTATGGAACCGATGGAGAGACGAATGGAACTTCATGGAAGGCTACCCTTTTGGATTGACGAAAATTGATTCCGAGCTTTTAGGATCAACTACACCTCAAGTGTGATTTTTAACCCAAGTTTCACGAGGTCCAGTAGTTTCGGGGAAAATCGCTAGAAGGAGGACAATGGACGGATGGATTTTTTTTTTTTTCTAAGTTTGATTTTGTTTCATCATTTTCAATATTGAACCTTTTTAACTGACCAGGAAAAACGATATAATAATAATAAGATCGCCCTTAAAATTTATTGATTTACTTTTCAATATGCGTAAAATCCAAAAATCGAATTTATAAATCCGTTCGTCTGCTGTCGACCATGCGCCGACCAGAGTTAGTAGTAATCAAGGGCTTTAATCATGGAATTGTAAAATCAAGATCTCAAAAACATTCAAGGTACCAAACAGTATTTTTTTGTATTGTTTATAGACATCAACCCATAAAGTAGTTGCTCGTATCAGCAAGAAAATCCAATGGACGTTTCATTTCACGTAACCAAATTTTATAGGTAGTGAAGTGAGACCATCCTCTTCTCTTTTGGGAGGTCTTTTGGGTATCTCCAAAATAAAAATTTTCGCTCGCATTTTACATTTTAGACCGTTTTAAACAACTTTCGTTTCTTGTCTGTCTAGGTGTGTGGTTGCGTGTGTATCTGTCAAGTGTGTCCCCGCAAAACCTTGTAACAAGCTTAATTTCTACCGGTTTTAAAGAAATGTTCATGGAATGTTAATTTTTTTCCTTAAATTTCTCAACATTCACTATGAACCGTAAAATTGTGGGATCCTGGAGCTGTAATGACCCACCTAAAGCCTGTAGAGACCTTTTGGGTGGCATGATGCGCCATGTTTTGATTCTATACGGGGTTTGATAATATTTATAGACCAACGATCTGAATAGAAGGGCTATCTAATACATTAATAATATATCTTTGTGTAATAATTTGCAGCGTTTTGGATTCTACGCATCTTCAAACGTGAATGAAGAAATTTTGATGGGGGTTTCAACTTGTTTTTTCTTGGTCGATTAGAAAGGTTCAACTTTGGAAATAATAAACCGTAATACTGTTTTTCACGGTTTAAAAATCAAAACAAAACAAAAAACACGTTAACGAGTAATTTTGGAAAGAGAGATATGGAGTATACCTATTAGTGATCAGCGTAAAATGATTTATTAGATGGACTTTAAAAATAATTTTGAACAACTAGATCGGTAATCTTTCCCACAGTACGACATACGGCAAACGGACTTATTTTTCAATTTTTTAATCGATTTTGGGAATCTACGTACCTATCTTGAAACGTAATCCTACATGTTGCGATAGTGGTTTAAAGGTTTTTTTTTTTCTTCGATTGCAAAGGTTCATCGTTGAAAATAATAAACCAAATGGTTTTATAAACGCTTCAGACGAAGTTGATTATCTCTGTATTTGATAGCCAGTCCTTGTACCTGTCAATAATTATTAAGCCAAGGCTACTATACATTAGGTATCTAAATATATCTGCATAGGTGTAGACGCCTACTGAAGAGAAATTAATCTAATTAAGTAACACATCTATGATTTCATAGCACTTGTTCAGCACATTTTGGATATATATATATATATATATATATATATATAACACATCTATGATTTCCTAGCACTTGTATATATATATATATATATATATATATATATATATATATATATATATATATATATATATATATATATATCCTACATATGCTTCAGAAGTTAACGGCGCGTACGGTGGACGCGTGACTTCTGTCGCCGGCCGCCGTCCAGAACCTTTGAAACTGCTCGACCAAACTTACATAATCAATACAATAATCATAAAATCATACATTGGCTGGGGATGTGCCAGTAGCATTGATATCAATTTCGACCAACTCCAATGGAAACCTATTATTTAAGGGCTGCAATATTGAAAAATCTAGATCTCGAAAAGTTTCAAGGCAACAGTAATGTTGTTTAGGGTCTCATTTATGTACATCACCTTGAAGAACCAGTTGGAACGACCCAGGTCGCTGTTCGTTCATCCGTTTACTCTCTCTATGGGCTAGATTGGCAGGGAAAACTTTCAACAAAATGGAAGCAAACCATAACTGGTGGAATATAGCGAAAATCGCCTTGTAACTACGACGCTATCAGCCGATATAATTCCAATGAAATTTTCACATTTCCTAACCGGATTTATTTTAACTTTTGTCGCCTGTAGGTGGACTTTTGAAGGTTAGTTAGGTGACATATTTTAAGTAAATAAATTTTAATTGGTAGGTCAATTCATGTTAATTACTGGGGGAGGGTATGTGCTTTACTTGGTTTAATTAATTTCTCTTCGGGAGGCGTCTTCACCTATGCAGGTATATTCAGATATCTAAAGGATAAAAGACTTTGTTCAATAATAAAGACAGTTTATTATAGACAGTTTTTCTGTGTAGGAAGACTGAACAGAACAGAAATAATAAACATTTGTGTAAAAACTTGTAGTGTTGTTTTTCTTCCACCACCAGGGCCGCACGTTCAGGATGTGCATCTTGAAATTGAAAGTAGGCTTGGCAATAGGTCGATATAGGGGCTGGCGGTTAGGTATTAGAAAGGGGATCTGCTTTTGTGAGCTCGAAGGCATGTGTCTTAGTCAGAACCTTTATCATGATAAACCAATTGGGAATTTGGTACCTTTGATATACTGGTGGTGGAAGGTGTCAAGGAAGATTAAGGGGCGGGAGAAACAGGACTTGATGAATGGAACAAAGAACCTGTGGGAGTATTCTTGCTGGGGTAAAGACGGAAGCTTCGGAGGTGATAGAATCACACGAGCTAATATAACCATCCATGTCACAATTAGCCTATTGGAAGTAGCAATGTCTGCGCAGGAATAGGTTGTCATGGTTACTATCATGGTGCTTTGTTACGCTTCTTCTACTTTATGCACCTACTGCACGATTGTCCATACACAATCATCACATTCATGTATTGATGAAATGGTTGGGAAAATGTTTTCTTCATATCATGATTTCTGGAGATTTAAATTCCGTAATTTTATCTTTATCACTAAATCCTCAAAAAATACTAAGTCACTACAACTTCTAGGTATTGACGGACAAACGAAAACAATAGAAGAAGGTGTTCTCAGTGAAGGGAAATATGTGGTCACTTATGACTTCTTTCAAGAAATCAATAATATTTTCAATGTGGACAACCTATTTGTAACACGAAAATTGGTAGGTAACCATAACAAACAATTGCTGTTTCTTTATTATATTGCTATCATTAACTAACCTTAAACTCATGAATTGAGTTAGATAATCAATAGACTCTTACCTGAACCCTCATGAACTTGTGGCCAGCCCAAATTACCATAATTCATTCCCTGATCCCTGATTTTTGTTTTTTGGAGAGTAATTATTTCTTCACATACCCTAGTGGTGATAGCGAATCCCGTCTATAGAAACCATGTATTCATGAGGTGCTTGGTACCAGTGGCAGATCCAGAAGTTCACCAGCCCATCCACTATTCCTCTATATAGAACAACCAATTCAAGTTTATGCAATATTCAATTATACATGTACATAGCTTAAGCTAGATTTATTCATTCACTCCTCTTCCTCATCACAAAAAATTTTTCTGTGGGGAACTACTGGTAGTCCATACATTATGTTCCAGTTATTATTGCGTGATTAACAAATAATAGAAAACGATCAAGGAAGGAAATGGAATGAAAATGTGCACACATTTTCTTTTATCAACTGTGCGGAGTATTGCATGAATAGTACTTGATATTAACATGATACCAATGTTTCAAACTACTTACATAATATTATACTATATAATGTGTATTAATTATACAGGATGTCGCAGTTTCGGGCGCACCACCAGGTAGGATTCGATTCTACTAGAAAATTTGTGAATTTTTTTGTCCTATAACACATATCTTTTAATTCACGTGAAAGACCACTTCTTTTCACATTTAGGATTTTTTCGCATTTTCGACTTTGTGTCACTAAAACTGTCATAACTAATTTTTCAGTCCTAAATTTTCAGTCAAACCTAAAATCTTGTTATACTGTTCAAAAGAGCGTAAGATTTCCTATCTCTTAAATGACTTTTTTAATATTTTCATTCGAATGAACGGGTGAAAAATAATCCGTAAGCTAAAAATTTGTAAAATCCCTAACATGTTCACTTCCTTTAAAGTTTGTCTCTCGTAACGTCCAGGATGGTTACATCATGATTCCAGTTTTTCAACGGTGTCGTTAAATTTTATTTTACTTTGTTAATTGGGGGATAAAAGAATGTTTGCATGCTGAAAAACATGGTTTTTTCCTATGAAATCGAGGGTTTTTGTGAAAAATGGCCCGCTAAGAAAATGCTAGTTTGGGGTTGGTATCTAAGTTTTTTTTTTTTTTTTTTTTTTTTTTTTTTTTTTTTTTTGATACGCTGAATCAACCAGCGTAAAAACACATAACAATCGAAAAACACATACAATCGATCATAACCAATGAACTAAAAACTAGTTTGTTAGAGTGTAAAACTTGGTTGTGACAGAGTTAGACAGATCTGCGAGTGTTACCATTTGATTTAGTGTAAAAAAAAACTAAAAAAAAAACGTAGGGACCAACCCCAAACTAGTATTTTCTTGGGGGGTCATTTTTCACAAAAACCTTCGATTTCATTGAAAAAAAAAAGCACATTTTTCTGCATACAAATTTACTTTTCTCCCCCTTTTTTTATATATTTGTTTGCTATATTTGTTTGTTGTTTTATATATTTGTTTTTGTATATTTGTTTGTTTGCTGTTTGTGGTTCTTGGAAAAACCACATTTCTCAGCATACAAATTTACTTTTCTCCCCCAAATAACAAAGTAAAATAAAAGTTAAGACACACAAGCTGGGATTGTGATGCAAATTTTAGGCTTACAGCATGCAATTTTCCATCCAGAACGTTTCGATGAACAAAGTTAGGATTTCTAAATTTCACTAATTTTTCAATTACAGCACATTTTTCAGCCGTGTATTTCAATTACAATTTTTTTGAAAATTCATTGGAGAGATAGGAAATTTAACGCTCTTTTCAAGAGTTTAATTGAATTTGAGTTTTTACATGAAATAAAGGAAGTTATGACATTTTTAGTGACACATAGTCGAAAATGCGAAAAATATCTCAAACGCGAAAAAAGTGGCCTTTAGAGCGAATTAAAAAATATGTGTTATAGGTAAAAAAAGTCAAAAATTAGTAGTATAATCGAACCTTAGCTGGTAGTGCGCTTGAAATTGCGACATCCTGTATACACATCGCAATTACTTAGTTAACCATTCCTTTGTAGGTTCTCTAATTGCTCAAATCTAAAAACAATGTAACATATTATAATACGATGTTAAGAAAATTCGTTCATACAATCATGCGGCATGACTGGTTTTTTATTGTTTCGACTGTCGAGAGCCATTCCAGCAATGAAACTCGGTAGCATCGGAAGTCATGGTAACCTACAGACCATCCGTAATGCAGCCTACGGAGTTTAGAAGGCTTACGAGTCGCAATCGCCGCTTCAAACCACCGAACATCTCAGAGCTTCTGACGGAAAAAACAGTTCTTCTTCCGCGGAATGATTGCGTCAATAGTCTTTTTGAGACTATAGCTTGCAATAGAAAAAAATAAATAAAAAATAAAAAATCGCTTATATACACGCAATCGTTCATAAAATTATCATTGACAAACACTTAGCTGGGATCGGAGCTTGTGTGCTAAATATGTTTTGGCACCACTCATGCCTTCTTAGCATACAAATCCTTTTCGTAGATGAAGCCGAATAGAGCGTTAACCGAACATGATAGCAATGGATATTATTCAAATAAATTAGAAACTAAGACTGCAATATTGTCTCTGCTAATAGGTAAGAGTGTGAACACCTAAATAACAATATTGCATATCGACATGGGCAACTAATACGAATTTGTTAGTCGATTAGTTAAAAGTCATCCTTCCGATCTTGGGAGAGTTTGAAGTTTACCTTTGATTTGTTTTTCCTCTTTTTTCTATTTCATGCTAGTGTTACTTCGAGGTCGTGAAAGATTCGAAAATGAAAGTCTTTTTCCACACGCGGCACAAGTCTGTGGTTTGTAAGCAGCCTGTTGAAATATACGCTAAAAACTACAACCCTTATTACTTCAATGATGAAGAGTTCAATATCACTTGGACGTGCGAAGGATCACCTTCTCCTGAATGTGGGGTGACGCTAACAAAGGGTGAGAATAATTAGGTAACAATATGAGCTGGAGAATGGGCCGTGTTGGTCAGCTAAAATAGTTTTTGTTTATCTAATACTAAATTAGCGTAAGTTGCAAATTGATTATTACAGCTCTTTTTTTTCTAGCTTCCTAAGGTTACGTAAACCATAATCATGAAGACAAGACATGAACAGTTTCGAAAGGAATTAATTCTCGTCCTCCGAAATAAAAATTTTCCTTAAGCATGTTGCTTCCCATTCTACTTATATAGGGAGCTGACGAACTATTTTCGCTTTCAAGAGATTATTTTTTTCCCCTCCTCTAAAATCAATATTTCCACTCTCATTTGACGTTTCAAAACCATTCTGAACAACATTGAATCCGTTTCTGTCTGTCTCTATGTAACTGTGCCGTTCCGTGTGCCCGAAAGGCCGAACAACATGCATAACTTCTACATTTTTCATCAGTTTGATAATATTTTCATGGAATGTAAGATTTAGGCTTCAGATGGCCCATTATAGCCCGTTAGATGGACTTTCATCTGCATGGAACACGAGGTCGAGATGATGTTTTAACTCCTAGCTACCGTCTCATTCCCAGAACGTTATCCCTGACTTTTATGGATAAAAAATCTTTAAGGCCTTACCTAACATGTACAAGGAACTCTGGGACGCTGTCTTCATGAAACCATAAAGGATATATTAGTTGAATTGCCACCATACTCCCTCCATGAGTCAATTGACTATTCATGGTGTTGAATATGTGAATTTTACAGTGTTTTGTTATATATATGCTAATCTCAATGCTCTTGTTACTTTTGTTTGACGTGTGCTATATACTTCACGTATGTCCATCTAGCTTTATTTCTTACACTTCAGTCGTCTGAGCTCGTTCAGAAAGTAGTCAGCAAAGTTTGGAATGACAAAGAATTGGAACAGACAGACAGAATCAAATAGACATATTAGTAACCAAAATTATTGATCAATTGCAGATTATTTCTGAAACGAAAAAGAAAGGTGTGACTTTTGATTTTGAAGGATTTTATATTATCAAAATTATTTAACTTCTTCCATGAGCACAAAGCTGTCCTACATCTTCTATCTAAATTTTGAAAATTTACCCAACTATATACATATACCATACTTTATGTATAATTTATAATATAAAAAATAATAATGAGTTGAAATTTGTCAAGGTCTCGTTCCTTCGTTCAAATTTGACCTATACTGTGGCTTGGAGTACAAGTATACAGCTAAGGTAACTCATCAGAGAACTACGGAGCAGCAAGTGTTCCAATTCAAATTCAGCACCCATGCCTGGAGGTCAACCACAGTGGAAATTGAGTGAGTATGAAAAACTGAGGTTCCTGGTAGTAGTCACCATACACTGAAACGCTGAAAATTTATTACACTTAATTTATTTATTGCTATTTCTGTATTAAATAGCCTTTCTACGCAGTTCATTGGTCTATAATTACTATTAAGCCCCGTATATAGTAAATGGTCGAAACTAGGCGCATTGTGCTTTATAGTAAAAGTCGAGAAATATAAAAAAATAGATAAATAATTTAAAAAAATTAAAAAATAAATAAAATAATAGAAAATAAAAAAAGGGTAGACCGAAAGAAAGAAATTAGCCTCAGAGGCACCTCAGGTGATCAGTGTGCATCCGTATCTCGTGATAGTTTTGAGGTGTCCTAAAGGAAGTATTGTTGAATTTTAGATTACAAGGAAAATTAGACTCAGAGGTTCCATAGCTGAGCTGGCTCCCCACTCTTTGTAATTGTATTATAGATGTCCCAAAGGAGCTACATTTCAGGTTTTAACATCGTAAATCGATTAAGAATCAAAATAGGCTCAGAGGCTCCTCAGCTGAACAGCTTCTGCTGATATTGAATTCTAGACATCGTAATGGGAGATTCCTGAGATAGATAACTGCTTGACATTTCAAAAAACAATGTGTCACTCAACACTGTATCAGTTTTTCCTTTTATAATCTGCTCTGTCTAAACAATAATGTGGATCATTTGTCTGATTGCATGATTTTGATAGTTTCGCCAGATTTTAAGGCCGCTAATGCATGTAAGTTATGAAAATTTATATCAATAGAAGTTGGCGGAGGGAAGGGCTATGTCATATGGATGTAACTATGAGTAGATCACATAGCTCATCTAAATGCTCAGAATTCCGGGCTATGAACGTTACAGTCGTGTTAGGGTTATGATACTTGTGCTTCGTTTTTGATCAGTAGTAAAACCGTTTTGAGGAATAATAAAATGTTCCGCCACCACGACAGGAGTAGCGGGAATAACATTTTAAAGCGAGGCACCATGTTGCGGGATTTAGGTGTGATTTTCGACACCAAGCTCACGTTTTCTGAGCGCATAGCAGAGGCTATCTCCAGCCGGGCAGTGCGCATCTTGGGATTCATGAAGCGTAATACATGAGATTTCAACTGTATACCAGCTTTAACCACGCTGTTTAAGATACTTGTTCTTCCTGTAACAGAGTATGCTTCAATGTTTTGGAGTACGCAATATATGATGTGTTCAATGTCGAGTTTTGCGATATGTTGCATTCAAGCTTCACATTCCACAAGACCCATTAAATTACATAGGACTCAATAAATTCTGCACAATCGTAAATCTTGTGGATTGACGCCACTTGGCCTAAATAGTTTTTTTAATCATAAGTTAGTCTGAAGCATGATTGATTCATCGTTACTCCTAGCTGATGTTGATTTAATAGTACCCCGCCCAGGTTCCTGCTCGGCAAGCCTCTTTCATGTTTTTTTTTTTTCTCCCCCACAAATTATTTGTACCACTGGCCATTACGCAAACTGCCACATCTGATGAATCAAGCCATGAATTAATGCCAAGCCATCAACATATTTATTCAATCACCTGCAATTCGAGAAATCATTTCAGACTAACGATGGCACCAGGAAGAAATGAATTTTCCAAACTGTACCTACCTAATATAAGCAGGCTCGTATCAAAACAAGACAGTTTCAATTCCCTGCTCTGGTTATCGCTGAGGCTTTCGACATGATACCCTCACCTGGTCATCGTGGTGCCTGGTCACCTGCTCACAATAAATTTAGTATGCCACCTGTCTATACCAGAAAGCGTATTGATCCTCGTGGCAGGAGGCAAGATGACCGGGATCGTAAATGTAATTGGGAGTACGGTATTTCAGGCAGATCGACTGGCGCTTTTCCTCTTTAGCATGGTTCTGACTACGGTCTTGGGTAGGTTGCCAGATGAATTACTGATTGATGTCGCCCCTGGACTACTCCAAGTAGATGCATTGGCACATCCCAATGATGGCATCCTGTTTGCTGAGCAGCAAACGCAGTGCGGTTTACTTCTAAAAGTGAGAGTAGGCCTATTTCCTAGGTTGCCAACAAAAGAGGAAGGCGGTGGACGAGAGGTTTTCCGCAATAGGTCAATCTATCTTCCCTACCGAATTTATATAGTAGTCAACTTAATATTTTTAATATGTTTTATTTTATTGTGTTATTTATTTACTTGATTTTTATTACTGGAAGCCTTGTGATCCTTGACGGAGCGTTCTCAATACCATGGGACTTTTGAAGTCACAGCAGAAAATGTAACTTCTTCCCACTAGCCTACTGTCAAAGCTAATGTTAATCTCTTCTTAGTATTTAGTAGACTCGCGACGAAAAGGATGCCTGAGTTGGATTGTCTCGGCTAGCATCCCGTCTTTACTCCGCTAGCACCAGCTTGCCCTTAGGGACCGAAGCTGGGAGTTTATCCTAAGTGCTGCAGATCTTGACAGTAAAAAAAATATATATATATATATATATATATATATATATATAAATATAAAATAAATAAAATTAAAAAAAGATTATAAAAATAAAATAAAAAATTAAATTAAATAATAATAAATAAAAAACTCCCGGAAAAAAACTCCCGCGATCAGGTAAACACCATTTGTGCTGAACTCATGTATAATGTGGTGATGAGGCTACAAATAGTGTGACTAAAAAAATGCTTTGGCACTGTCAAACGCTGTGTCTATAATATGATGACTCATATGCAATCCTGTATCAAGAAATACATCAAAATATTGAGGGACCTATCGATTTTCTTCATAATTTTGTTTTTTGCATACTACTGGTTGCTATTGAGAAGTAGTAATAATCCACTCACAGGCTGGCGGGCAATTGCGAGCAATACACTCCGAAAAGTTTTTCATTCCCTAGTCAGTATGCTTGTTGAGTTCAGAATATCTGTAAGAAATTAAAACCGACAAGCTCAGATGGAATTCCGCAATTAATTGAATTTTCACATTCATGTAGTGTTGCGTAGTGGCCGTTCCTTAACGGAGGGGGGTAAAAAGGTGGGGCTCGATGAAGAAGAATAATTTTACCTATGCCACCACTTCTGTATGCTTCACTAACATATGTTGCTTTAAAATAATCGAACAGGTCAATACTGCCGTCGTGCGCACGAGGTCTTAATCGTTCCACGGCTGACCTTGTCGAGCAGATGAAAATCGAGGGATCAAAATGTCGGCACCTTCCTACAAACGAGTCTACCGAACCTATCTCAAATTTGGATTCATATTGATTTCACCAGCCAACAGCTGCTTTGGTGATCACCAACCACTCCAAATCCCCGTTTTTTATCTCTGCTGAAGTACAATTAGTGGCTGGTATATAACTCAGACAGCGATCTGAATCCCTTATCCTCGCAAATCAATACGATGAAAATCCATTCAATTAAAAATTCAACGTTTTCACGCTTAAATCGTGTTCTGGTCCACGGTGATGCGTATTCTAGCGTAGTAAATGATACTATTCACGTCGATTGCAGCAGAAAAACCAAATGCGACTAGTTACCTCTAAATATGGCGTATTATGACTACATTCAGATTGCAGATGATAAAGTAAAAGAGTATGTCTAGGTAGAGCAGAGGTTTGTGTGTCTGGTACAATGACTTACAGCTTTTTCGTTTGATTCAAAGGTGTATAGAAAGTTGCGGCTATAAGGTGAAGGCGGATGAGTACATATATTTACGAGCATCAGAAATGCCACATACTGGAGCTCTGTGGAAGTGGGAGATCAAAGAAGTCACTCGAACCAGTAGTGGAAATGAGACTGAAGGACCCGATATTGTTACCAGTGTACGGTATACCAATACCGAAGACTATATATGTATTGTACCTCAAAACAAGTTGACAGATGGGAAGGAATACATAGCTTATGCCAGAAGTAAGTTGATTTAGTATCGGTTACAGAGCCGAATAAAGAGGTATTACATTGAGAACACAAAATAGTCCAGAAGAATGATAGGTTACCTTAATGTCCTACTAACTAGAAAATGTGTAGGTAATAGTTGAGTTTTGGGAACTACGTAAATACATTATTCTACGGGAATCAATTGAGAATAGCAAGTTATGGAATGATATTTGAATTGGCCTTCTCTTTAATTTTTATTATCATATAGATCTATTAAATTATTACATTCCAAAATAGCTTTCGAGCAGTAGACCCAATCTTCGTGATATTTTAGTCTCTCATATTGTCGCTGTAATTTTAAGATGTTGCTACTTGAAGTTGCAGCCCCATACATTTGACTTGATATTTTAATAGTGCTAATATTAAACTGCAACGCAAACGGTAGGCTGTACAATGCTTTTGGTGGTCTCATTCAAATAATTTAGTATTCTATATATATTATACCAGTTTTCCGTACCGCTATTATAAAGTATTGAAACTTGTTAAAAACTAGGATGGGTTTCTACGTGTTTCATTAACCAAGTGAAATTTCTATCTTATGATATATAAACATTGGCCATGAAAATTTTTTTGTATCCTTTGAAATAAGAAGAAATAAAAATAAAAACACAGCTAAAAGGAAAATAATCAGCTTTCCTGGACACTTCAGCGGCTTAGGGATCATGAGATGGGATAAAGTGAGAGCATTTCAAAAAGTGACGAACGATTTTCCTGTAATGAAAACTTAGGGAATAACACTTCTCCAGCAACGCATTGGTTGTATCCACAAGAATATCAATAGAAAAATCCGTTGTATAAGAATTGTTAGGTACAAAGTAGGCGTTACACAAATTTTCATTTTGCAGCCACTCAAAAAACATTTTCTTGTTGAAAACCACTCATTTATTTCATAGGTTTTCAAAATCTGGATTAGGTAGTAATTATTCCTGTCTTTCGGTTTTAGGTTTTTAAGTAAATCTTGTTATTCATTTTTTTGTGTGTTCAGCACCTTAAAAATTATGGTATCAGTCAATAATGCTGATTATCACGAATCCTGATTTGTAGGATCAGGTAAGATAGTATTTACTCTAAAATTAGAAGGAGAAAAAAAGAGAGATCGAGGTATAAATAAAAGCGGAGGAATTTTCAACACATGTTTTCCATGTTGCATCCCACAAAACATGGAGTATGAGATTTTTCGAATTTCCTCCATGTCATAGGTCCTCTGCCCCACTGTTCGGCGGTCAACAAAGTCTATCTTTGCACAAAGTCCAGGACCCATCATAATACTACCCTTGGGAATTGCATCAAATTAGAACTACAGCATTAGGCATTGTTTTGACAGGTACACGGATTGACCGCAAACTGCCAGAAAAACAAGCAGGGAACCAACATTTTTCAAAGAGCTGTGAAACACATACAACATAAGGAAATTTTTTTTTTTCTCGGGAAGAAAAATTTTTCAATACACCGACACATAGCTTCTTTACTTTCCGTGGTGTGGATGCATCTTTGACGTCTCGTCACCACTGAATGCAAGGAGAGATTATAAAACCTGTAAAATGATGCTGATATACTAACCATGAAATTTACTTCTAGCTGCAATCTCGTATTCTTCGTACTCGTTCTTGACCAACAAACCACCCGAAGGAGGAACTTGCTCGGTAAATCCTATGACTGGCATCACCTTATTGACACCATTCCGTATTGCGTGCAATAACTGGAAAGACGAAGACTTACCGCTCACTTACAGAGTCATGGAGGTTATGATGACAAGGAAAGCACGGGAAGGTTAAAGTTCTATTTGGTATACCAATAATTTTGACAGGCCCAGTAGGATTAACTTAATTGGAACTCTAATTACGGTGTCTATTAGGTACTTATCCTGAAAGGACCTATCACGTTTGTGTTGAAGAGTATTTCAAATGGTCCCATTAGCCTTTCTTAGCTGTTTGGATTATTATTTAAAATTGCATTTCCTATAAACATTGATTTATACATGTGTTGTGTCTGGAAGGCCTGTTAAATTTTTCAATTATCCCTAATTGCATTCCTGAGGGAGGGGGGAGGCGGTGTTAAATTTTGTCAAAGTCCATTTCATTGATGAAAATGATAAGGTCATAAAGCCATCCTTCAGCCGAAGTGGTAACCATAGGGGGCCATCTTTCTCCTGCCAAGACGACTTTTCCAAAAGCCTTCTCCGTTACGCCTCAAACCTCTCGCAGTTGTACATCAAGTGCTCCTAGGTCTGTGGTAACCGTGAACTGCCGTCTTCTTCTATCAGATGAAACCTGTTCAAATACGCATTATTCTTTCCATGTCCAATGAAAACCTGCGTAGTCTTGAAGTTGATTCTGAAAGTACTTTTCAGATTTTACTTTTAGGAAAATTTTTTTTGAGATGTGACCCACTTTCTGACTTCACCCACTGCTGTTCCCACCTTTCCATGGCTATGAAATTACTCAGACCCTTCACATATGTAGGTGGAGCACGATAATATGACCTGTGTTGTATCTTCTGCTGCCTCTTTTGTCAGTTCATCTGCCAGCTCGTTCCCATTTACTCCACTTTGACCACGAACCAGTTCAAAAGATATATCCCAGTGCAGGATATTCTTCATATTCCACATCCATCTTCTTAACTTCTCAACCATTTCTGTTAAAATTTTACTGGACGCTATGGATGCCAATGAGGCAAGACTGTCAGAGTAAATTGTGGCTGATCTTAATTCGAAATCTATTCCCTCATTTTTCAACCATCTAATTGCCTCAAGGATTAAAAGCTTTATATTTATTTGAATGATGTATATCGAGAGTTCGTATTCATGCCTTCCTATTAAAATCCAAAGGATGCAAAATGTGAATGATTTAGTGATGTCGTTGTCATACAACCGATTCGATTCAAATAATGCACGTCCATACTTGAACCATAAAAGCTGCTCATAGTCCTGAATGAAATAGGACTTCTATGAAATAGGACTTATATGATGTCATAGGTTCCTTTATAAAAATTACAACGTCAAACGCCTACCATAACACCCGAATACACTAGTCAAACTAATATAGTGATTGGATTAGAGAAGTTCTATCCAAACTGAGTTACTTGCTGTAGAATAGAACAAATAGATTCACCCATGTTCAGTTGTTTAGTATAAGGTACTATAATAAGTATCAGTGCAGTATGTATTTGAGTACCTACTATAAGTAAATAGTGCTATGAGTATTAGCTTAGTGAACCATTTTCAGTTCCATCCTATAGCCTCATTTCTCAGAATCGATTGTTGAGAAACAAGCAGCTCATGGGGAAAACTATTAAAATGAAATAAGTCAACAATAATAATCAATAATTTGTGGTACTTTTGTAGAAACTACAGTGGAACCCTTGGCAACATCAGAGAGCTCTGTAATTGAAAGACTCAAACTACGACGGAAAAACATCATGGTCATGATAATTGATTCAGAGGACACCTATTCAACTTACAACCTCTCCATACAGGTGAAAACTAGTTTCATCCTATCATAGTATATTGGTTATCTAATATACGTATCAACCTACGTTACAGTGAAGTTTTAGAGCATGATCAAAAAGCATTTCAAGAACTGTTGGAAGATGTGATCTATGTGCCAAAAACCCATTGTTTGCAAGATGCAAAAAACGTTTTGAGTAACTACAATTTTTTTCAATAATTCTGATTTCAAGGTATCCAAAGCATCACATGTGTCATGCCACCCGGTAATCCAGGAAAATAAATGAGGAAACTGGTTAGTGATGAATTCAAACTGTTTAGAGTGAGTACCTAATTTGGTTTATTGAAACCACCTGCCATGGGTAAACAGACTGTTCACTCGTACTACATAGGACCACTTGACCGTCTTCAAGACTCAAATAAATCCCACGTTCATCAAGCCAATTCTTTGGTGTCGCCAGGTCATCTCACGTTCGATTTTGTAACCGCTTATTCGGATTGCATCACCCCACTTCTACAGAGAAATTTTGCATCAACCTCACTCGGCAACATGCTTATCTCAGACTGCTACCTGTGGCTTCCTTCTCAGTGGTTCTTGAGTACAACCAATGGCAGTACTTTATATTATTCCTTTCAGCTGTTTTTACTTGACGTAATACAAGATTACATTTCTGCCTACCTATTCACAACACTAGCATGATTTTTTATTATTATTTTTTTTTTGTTATATGTCAAATTTATTTTTTTTCAGAGTGCTCCTCTTGGCGAACTACACTCTTTCCACTTTCCGAATTTTGCAATAAGCCGAGAGAAGAAATAAGAAACAAAATAGATAAAAATATTAAAAAAATCAATGAGCAAGCATGACTGAAAACAAAAACTAGGCAGAATCATAGTAATATCAAAACTTGAATAATCAAAAGTGAGTAAAATAAACTGTAAACAAATAAAAAAAAAGGAAAACAAACAAACAAACAGTAACATAAAACAATAAAATAATCAGGAAAGACGTAAAATAAAACAAATAAAGTAAAAATTAATAAATAAAAATTAATTAATTTAATTTTGGGTTAGCAAAACTTCAAAATTTTGAATTTGGAATCATGATTTGGAGAATGGGAAGAAGAGAACGGAGGGGGGAGAGAGATAGAGGCAGAGAGAAGGTCAGATGTCATCAAAATCCATGCAGTTGAGAAAAACTGTGAAATCTTCCAGATACTTCGTAACACTAGCATGACACTTGCTAATGATGTGCCCTACCTAAACGATCTACAAATTATTTGCAAATTTACTATGAAATGAAATGGGAGAAAATGTGGATTCGGGAAGAAAATGTTTGTAGAATCATCAACAATAAAAATAGGAAATTCAGCTGGATACTAGGTAACTATGTTTTGTTTTTTTCGTTATTTTATTTTTACTCTCATTTTATTATTACCTGATTTTTCATCTTTATTATTTTTATTTATTTATTTATTTTATTTCTTTTAAGTAGAATTTAGGCCGCGTCTCAACCGGAAGGGCCACCAGCGGCAATAAACAAGGTGTCAAAGGGCCACTGCAAAGAGCACGAATCTAGGTGGAGCCATGCTGGCTGTCCGTCACTAAACGAATTGCCAACACGGACTCCACTGGCTGATCATAGGGGAGAATAATAACGTAATAGTTATATGATAAACAATGTTAGAATTACACGAAAAATATTTTTTAAAACACAACTAGGTATCGGACTTAAAACCATATTTTCTTATGTCAACTTCAAAACATAACAACTGGTCATCAGGCACTGTGACTGTACAACACAACTCCCTCCTTTTCAAAAATTGGGGTTTGAGGTATCTGTTCAAGCAAGAAGATTGACCTACAATAGCCGCCGCTTCTTTCCCATCATGACCTAAAACTACACTTCATCCCCGATGCATGGAAACAACCCAAGTCCACTGTGGTTGTAGCTTTGGTGACATACCCAATCTCCTTCCCAATTGACCTATACCCCGATACCTTGTTTTGTATCTGCATACAGAGTTTATCCTCTTCACTAGCGAGTTTCCGAACCTCCTCTAGTCCGGTTCGCAGCTGCATCCGAATGGTGTTGACAAGAGAACGTCTTGTGGCAGTGAATGAACTAATAGAGCTGGCAAAAATCCGGTTGTACAGTGGAGGGCCGACTGATATACCATTAGAGAAAGCGGTAAATTTTGATCCCAATTGCTCAGTTATTTGTTCACGAATGCCGCCATGTGTTGGGTTAATGTTCGATTTAACTTTTCAACAAGACCTCCTGATTGTCGGAGAAAGGGAGTCGTTCTAGTATGTGTTGTACCTAAGAGCCTCTTGAACGAGTTTCGCTCCGAAATTCCGCCCTTGATCGTTGTTGACCCCTTGTGGTATTCCAAAACGGCTGAAGACTTGATCCATCAAGTTTGTGGCTACTGTCTGGGCTTCCTGAATTGGCAAATGGATTGCCTCATACTATTCAGTGAAATAATCTGCCACAACGAGTATAAACTGATTTCCTTGCTGATTGCTGGGGAAAGGTCCTCAAATATCAATCCCCTACCTTTCAATAGAACCCCCAACAAAATGCTGTTGTAACGGTGCAGGTTCTAGGGGCCGTGGGACGTTCACTTTTCTTCAGCTGACACAACATTGGCACCAGGAGCATACATCACCCGACATTCATGGCAAGAAATCGTACTGCCTCCCTTTTTGATTTCCAATATCCGGATTGCACTCCAGCTTGTTGATTATGACAGTGCACTAGAATCGTAGAGATCATTTCGTTTGGAACCATATATGCCACCCTTCATCTACGACGTGCCCGACATCGGTGAAATAATTGGTTATACTGAAGAAATAATTATTCCCATCGGTTCATCAATCAAACCGCAGAGTCGAGACCAGCTAATTCAGAAACTCCTGGTTTCATTATTTCAACCAATTTCTTCACAATTGAGTCATCTTGTATCTGCTGCTTCCCAAGCTTTAACTGTCACATTAGCACTGTAATGGAATTATTATCTCACTGGAATAAATGTCACCTACGTTGGATAAATAGAAGGAACTGAATGAGAGAAACTGAACTTCGCAGCACCGTTAGAAAGATAAAATGGGTTTATTAAGAGGATTTGAAGAAAGCCTACACTGCCTAGCGCATCCTCTTGATTCGATTAATCTACCGAGAATCCTCTTCTTACCAGGTGCGTGGCTAGACGAAAATTCCCAACTGAACTATTTCCCAAATCAAAAATGGAAATAATAGGGAGAAAATGTGTAGTATCACTTATGAATGATACGTAGTACCTAATCTATTGCCTAAAAGTACCTATTTAATATACGTAACACTTCTGTAAAAGGACCATTTTCAAGTGAGTTTTTATTCGAAAATTTGATAACATGCCAATCATTTGTAGTAAGACCGCAATATTACATAGTTGTAGATTAAGAAAATAGTTATATTAGATTAATACAACAGTTGCGATGGCGGCTGACGCTGCTTCCAGATCAGCAGAGGTAAAGTTGTTAACGTCTTCCTCAATGTTTCCAATGAGATTGAAGTGCACCATTTGCTCGTTATAGAGAACGCAGTCAGTCTCCTCCAACTTCCAGCGTGGAAGTAAGGTGAAAGGTGAGTGTCGACACAATTTTGATAGGGAAGTGGTCCGAGTGATGAAGGTACGGCAAAGGGTTCCAAGACAATGTACCCTCCAAGGTGGTACATTTAAATAACGTCATTTCTCCGCAAGGGGACAACCTCCTCTTGGGTGGCCTAATTCTAGGTTGTGCTATATTGCCTCTACCTGCTTTCTGTTTACTAGGCCAGCTGGGTCGGGGCGGATCTTTTTACTGGTAAAACAAATAGAAATACAAGTCTGGCCATGACACATGTAATACGCTGAAATCTTCGCAACTAGCTCAACTTTCATAAATTTGTTGGGTTTCGAGAATGACCGAATCCACGTTTTAAGAAATTCATGGTTGTGCATGTGCTCCCTCACACGTTATTATTGATTTGACGGCAATAAAACTAATGAGAGATCACCTAAGAGACCTCAAATTGGTCGATTAATTTCGGAGTTTTGCGTGTCAACTTTTTTTTGCGCTTGCACAATGCTTATCACTCAACCAATTACAGTAAGATTCATAGGGTACTTTGCTGAAATCTATAAACAACTATCCTCTTAGATTGAATAAAATTGGGCCAATTGATGGAAAGAAATCACTGTGACAAGAAACCCACGTTTGTGCATGCGCATCCGACGGCAATGTTGTTTGTTTTGGGCCATCAAGCAGCTCACGTCAGAAATTTTAATCTAAATAGGTAATCTAGTTTCGGAGTTTCATTGTGTCAACAACTTTAGTTTTGCACAAGCTCAGTGAACCAACGAATCAACGTTTTTGTAATACAATTTGAAGTGCGCCATCATCTTTAGTCCAATAACCATCTATTCTTCGAGTTAAACGGAATGAAAACAATAGAATGCGCGCGCAGACGCCATTATCGAACCAATGGGAATTAATTTATAGAAAACCATTTAGGAGTTACGAACTCAATCTCTGATAAATTCCTGAAAGTGTCATTGGAATCGGACTGGAATAGTGTAGTTTTTGGCGTGGGAAAAAATGGAATAGATACACACAGAGATAGACAGACACGGAACCGAATTCTATCATCAAGCTAAAAACTCGAAACACTAGTGAAAATGTTCATTTCCGAGGACAATAATTGTTTCTACCTCCTGTAAGATCACAATGCTTTCCTTCAGTTCGTAGTGGGGGGAGCGAAATCCATCTCCAACGTCATCAGGGCTTAATCTGAGGGTTTTGTAGGTAGTTTGGTCGGCCGTAAGTATTTATTGTTTTTTGGAATTAGTCGGGATGCGACCCAAGGAAAATAAATGAAATTATTTCATTTATTGTTTTATTTTGTAACGTTTCGTCCTCTGGCTGAGGACATCTTCAGATCTTGGTGAGTAATGAATGATGAATAATTACTGATATGAATAATTACTCACCATCCATTTTTTATCACTTTCTTGACATTCAATTGACTTGGTGAACCTCTATTTTTTATCTGACAAATCCGCTATATTTTCGGATGTTTATGAATTTTTCCTGGTCTCACTAGTGAACCTCTATTTTTTATCTGACAAATCCGCTATATTTTCGGATGTTTATGAATTTTTCCTGGTTTCACCAAGATCTGAAGATGTCCTCAGCCAGAGGACGAAACGTTACAAAATAAAACAATAAATGAAATAATTTCATTTATTTTTCTTGGGCCGCATCCCGACTAATTCCAAAAAACAATTAATCTGAGGAGTAATCCGAATAACCATCTTAGCCAATTTCCCGTTAACATAAATATATTCCCGTTAACACATTGTCCCGGACACGCAGATAAATAGAAGTAGTACTTGAAGAGATAACTATTCCCGTAATAATTATTGTCCGCTAATGAGTATTTCAGTGTTGGACACCGAATTTAAACCCACATATACTGTCAGCTTTCAGATTATTCAAAACTAATAGATGAAGAATACGTTAAAAAATCAATCACGGACATAACCAACCAATTGGTGGATGATTCTCAGCTTCCAGCGCTTACAGCTATCGACGAACTTACAAAACTGATAGAAGAAACCAATCTCCAAATTTCAGAAACTACTTCGTTAAAAATACTGGAGGTTCTCAATGGTGTAAGTTCATCAAGTAGACAATTTTCTGAATTGGAACACTAGTCATGGACCGTATCATGCAAGTCATAAGATATAAGTCATTAGTCCTGTCGACCGGATTGAGCTACACAATTAAATTGAAACCAACTCAAGATTCTCAGGAGCCTCATTATGCAGTTCAAATACTCGTACATTTTTATTTATTTATATTTTTACGAATTTTCGTTGAGAATGAAACTATTGCAACGGCTCCGACAATTTTTAGAACAAAATTTTCAGAAAAGTTCTTCATTGAAATCATGTTGTTCATTGAAAATCAAGAGTTGAATTATATATGATAGATAAGGATATATTTTTCATAAATACAGGGTGCGACAGAGCCGATTGACGAGTTTCAAACTGCAATAAAAAAATAAACTATGAAAACTGGAGAAAAACGGTTTTATTTATTCTAATCAGTAGGAAATATAGTTTCTGTACTCAAGTTTTGAAAACAATATTCACAATGACGTGAATTGCAGAAATCGTTGTGAGGAAGTGATTCAGGGAATCTCCCCAAGAGCAATTTTTTTTTAGTTGTGATGAGGCACATGTTCACCTGTGTGGAACAGTGAATAAGCAAAGTTTCCGCTGCTGGGCTGCAGTTAGTCTCGTCAACACTATGAAATACCACTCCTCTCGCCTAAGTTACAGTTCGGTGTCCTGTGTCTCGATTCGGAGTGATACCTAGGCCCTTACTTTTTCGTGGAGGCAAATGTCACCGTCATAGTAACCTCCCAGCGTTACGTTTCGATATTGGACTCATTCCTACAGACGGAATTGGAAGTACTTGCTTAAGATCACGATCTGGGTGTCACCTGGTTCCAGCAGGATGGAGCTACAGCCCAAACAGCTCGAATTTCATTAGCTGTTTTCAGAAGATGTTCCCGAGGGCGACTGGTCTCATTGAGAGGGGTCGTGGGGTGGCCAGCGCACTCACCTGATTTTAGCATCAGTGACTTCTTTCTTCGGTGCTACCTTACAGATAAGGTCTTTCAACATCGTCCACACACCCTGCCACAACTCAAGTAGTGAATAACCGAAGAAATCGGTTCATACCGCCCTCAAAAATGTCTGAAATCAATAACATTAGTGTATCGCTGCTGACGGCCTTCATCTTAGCGATATCGTCTTCAATACTTGAGTGCAAAAACTTCATTCCCTACAGATTAGAATAAATAAAAACTGTTTTTCTTCAATTTTTACCATTATATATATATATATATATATATATATATATATATATATATATATATATATATATATATATATATTTTATTTATTTATTTATTTATGTGTGTGCATGCGCGTGTGTGTATGTGTGTGTGTGTGTAGGACATGGTTGCAGCCTAGGATATTCCCACGGGTTGAGGAAGCGACAGTTACGGGGCATCAGGGAGGGGATCCTCCTACTTTGGTGCCTCGTGGAGGTCGCAGAGCAGCAAAGCAAGCAAGAAGGCGGGAATATCAGCGGGTCCAGAAGTTGTGGAGGAAGGATCCGGCACGAGTGGCTGCGGAGGTACTGGAAGGAGCGGGGATAAGCAAGTTTTGCCCCCTCTCCAGGGGTTTGTGGACTATTGGGGGCCACTCTTGAGTGCTCCCAGCAAGAACCCTGGTGAGCCGGTGGTACCCCAGCTTCCACTAGGGATTCCTTGCTCAGCATCTTGCGCTCGCCGGTGCTTCATGACGAGACACATAAGTGCCATGTCAAAAACTCGACGTATGCTGGACCTGATGGTGTTTCCGCCCGATGCTGGAACAAAGCACCAAAAACAATCAAGCTGCTCATACTTAACCTGCTACTTCTATTGGGAAGACCCCCAAAGGAGTTGGCTCGTGCTCAGACAATTTTCATCCCAAAAGAAGGGTTAAGTGGGCCTGGAGGCTACCGCCTCATATCTATATCATCTGTAGTCTTTCGCCACTTCCAAAAGATTCTGGCATCTCGCCTCCAAGCGGCAGGTGTCATAGATGACGTCCAGAGGGCTTTTCCTCATGCTGGCACAGCGGAGAACCTAACAATTCTCCAAACTATCATTTCACTGGCCCGTATTAAGAAACAGCAGCTCCATCTTGCAGCTCTGGACGTCGCCAAGGCCTTTGACACCGTAAGCCATTTTGCCCAGAACGATTGAATTCGTGGTATCGGGGCCCGTGCTCGTTTAATTGAGTATGTTGCCTGCTTGTACCACGAAGGCATGACGGTCCTCGAGGCATGAGGTGAGGTGTCAGGGGATGTTGTGATTGGGCACGGGGTATGCCAGGGGGATCCTCTGTCGCCACTCCTCTTTAACCTAGTTGTTGACAAGGCCTTGGGTAAGCTGCCAGCTGAAATAGGGTGTGATCTCGCCCCTGGGGTGCGAGTAGGTGCATTGACTATTGCCGATGATGTCATCCTACTCGCCGAAACCGGCGAGGGCTTGCAGATTGCCCTCAATGCCTATGCTGAGCAGCTACCCAGGTGTGGTTTGGTGGTTAACATAGATTAGTGTGGGTTGGTCTCCTTGGTCCTGTCGAGTGGCCAACATCAGGGGAAGGTGGTGGATGAAGAGTGTTTTGTTATAGGACACTCTCCCATCCACACTCGATCGGTGCTGGAGGTTCGGCGGTAATTTAGAGTTGACTTCATGGGTGTGGCCACCATTGCTGCAAGCCTGGTGGAGCACTGGCTCGTATCACCAATGCTCCATTGAAGCCACAGCAGAAGCTGCGCCTCCTTTGTACGTACTTAATGCCAAAGCTAACCCATGGGCTAGTCTTTGGCAGGCTTACTTCGGAAAGGCTGCTAGAGTGGGATCGTGAAGTTCGCTCTGTTGTGCGCTCTTGGCTAGGCTTCCCACCTGGTGTCTCGAGAGCCTATGTACACACACGGATCAAGGCCGGTGGGCTCGGCATTGTCTCTCTCTCAGCAAGCATCCCATCTTTACACCGGCAGCGCCTGCTCCCCTTTCCGGGCTCGAACTGGGAGGTCGCCCGCACTGCCTCTGACCTGGACTTTGTCAGGCAGCAGTTGTTGTGGTGTCACCGAGCAACACCAACTGCTCCAAAACCCAGCTCATCTGCTGAGTTTGCTGCTGCGCTGCATGAGTCCGCAGATGGGAAAGAACTCCGTCAGTGCTCTGAATTCCTCATTTCTTCCCTTTGGGGGGAATGGGCTTCAGAGGGCGTTGGGGCTCGCGACTACTACTGTTTTCATGCCATCCAGGTGGCTACACTAGCCACCTCGGTGAGGTGTTCACGGAGTAGTCGTGGGACAGTGGACACCCTTTGCCGTGCCTGTCGGGGTAAAAATGAGAACCTGTATCATGTAGTGCAGCAGTCTCCTCGTACTCACAGTGGCCACATTCTAAGTCATGATGCGGTTGCCAAGCAGATAGCAGGAATTTTGTCATCCAAAGGTTTGAATGTTGAAAGAGAGAGACATGCCGAGTGACCGGGGCCGAGAAGCCGGATATCGTTGCCGTCAAGCCCGATGGGTCTGCCATAATCCTGGATGTCCCTTTGTCAGTGGCAGCATGGACATGGAGCAGACCTGGCGGGCTAAAATAATTAAGTGTGACAGAAATGACCTGTGGCAAGCAATATCTGAGCTAACAGGAGTGGCACCCAATCACATCGAGGTCATGGCCACGAGCATGTTATGGCGTGGGGTGTGGTGCGGGAAAAGTACCGCGGAGTCACTCGAGTTGGGAATCTTGCCAGAAGTGCTTCGCGGTATCACCACCCGTGTCCTGAGGGGTTCTTACTTGAACTGGTGATCGTTTTATAGGGGCACTTCCTTTCATCTCATACTTCCTCCTCGTCCTGCAACTTCTCTTATCCCTAGAGCCGGCGTCGGGTAAACCTGGGTGTGCTCCCCACTTTATTATTTTATATGTTTATTTTTCAATTTAATGGTGTGCCCCCTCCGCCTTTGGGGGGAGTTTTGTGGAACAATAAAAAGTAAAATAAAGTGTGTGTGTGTGGGGTAGGGTTGCTGGGGTAGGGTAACTATTGGTGTTTTTATCTCTTTGGAGCTCCATCATATCCCTACCCAAGCCAATGTCAGACGTCCTCTTCGAGCAACCCGGGCACCCTCTGGGTGAACAGAGGATGGCAGAATGACCGCTGCCAATTAAGGGGGAGGCTCGTGTCAACGAGTCTCCTGTCCCTTCGAATATGTGTCTCCCCAGTTATGGAAAAAAACAATAGCGAGCCTCATAACCCCCGCTGGCCCATTGGCACACAGGGTTCTAGGGGTTGCCCTTGAGGGGGCTCCAGTCAGGGGCGTTGGTCTTCCTCTCCCTCTTCTTCGTCCTTCTTCCTGTTCCAATGCCCCTGGAGATGTCCACCAGTAAGCCCACTGTGAGAGAGCCTTCAGTTCCAAGAGAGGCCTCTGCCCACTCTGGCAGATGCATCCTGTACAGACCAACGCTGCAATTGATATAGAGCAAGAGTGGCAAAGGTATGCTTTTGAGAATTTGTGGTAAATGGCATGAGAGGAGGTAGAGGCTGTGGGTAATGGGGTACGCAATTATAATGTATTCTTGCAAGCACATTTTCCCATGCCCACGCTTTCTGCCATCCAATCTCTTTGCCTGAGGCCCCACTTTAAGCAGCTTGTTCAGGATGCAATCCTGGCAAATATTAGTAGAGCCTACCCCGCATCTCCGAAAGGCGTGGGTCTTCTTGAAGATATAAAGACTTGAGTATTGAGGCTTGGGGAGCAGGTAGGCTGTATTGAAGGTTATGAGAGCGCTTATCTGCAGGAACTGGTGAGGCGGGGTGTTGAGAGGCCTGTTGGCATGGAAGACGAGGTCACGGCAGATGTACAGAGGATCTTCCCACAGGTTGGGGATGCGACCGGTGTGGGGCATCAGGGAGGACATCCTCCTGTGTTGTAGCCCCGTGGAGGTCGTGAAGCTGCTAAGCAAGCAAGGAGGCGGGAATACCAGCGGGTCCATAAGTTTTGGAGTAAGCACTCGGCTCGTGTAGCTAGGGAGGTAGTGGAGGAAGGTGGGGATGAACAAGTTTTACCCCCTCCCCAAGAGTTTGAGGAATTTTTGGACCCACTCTTGAGTGCTCCCAGCCACAACCCTGGTGAGCCGGTGGTACCTCCAGCTTCCACCAGGGATTCCTTACGTAGCATTGTGTGTACGCAAGTGGTTCATGAGGAGGCACACAAATGCCGTGTCAAAAACTCTACCTCTGCTGGACCCAATGGTATTTCTGCCCAACGCTAAATAAAGCCCCAAAAATTGTCAAGCTGCTCATCCTCAACCTGTTACGTCTATCGAGAAGGCCCTCAAAAGAGTTGACCCGTGCCTGAACCATCTTCATCCCAGAGAAAGGAGGAAGTGGATGTGGAGGCTACTGTCAGATTTCAATATCTTCAGTTGTCTTCCGCCACTTTCAAAAGATTCTGGCATCCCGCTTCCAAGTGGCTGGTTTCATATGTGAGGTCCAGAGAGTATGTCGGCCAGCGGATGGCACAGCGAAGAACCTAAAAGTTCTCCAAACTGACTTTTTGCTGGCCCGCATCAAGAAACGGGTGCTCCATCCCGCCGCTCTGGACCTCGCTAAGGCCTTTGACACTGTAAGCCCCTTTGCCCTGACCGATTGCCTTCAAGGTGTTGGGGCACATGCTCCCTTAATTGAGTATGTTGCCTATCTATACCATGAAGGCTTGAGGCAGGGAGCGAGATGTCAGGGGATGTTGTCATTGGGCGTGGGGTAACCAGGGGGATCCTTTATCGCCACTCCTCTTCATCCTAGTCCCAAATACAGCTGTGGGAATGCTGCCAGACGAAATAGGGTTTGATCTCGCCCCTGGGGTGGGAGTAGGTGTATTGGGCAGGGCCGCCACATAGGGGGGGCAAGTGGGTACTGTTGCCCCGGGCCCAGGGGGGGCCCGGTCCGGTCCTGTATTTAGTAAATAGTATTTTAGAATTTTTAGGCCAACATAAAACAGAGTGTATTACACTTGACGGGCCCTGATCAGATTATATTTGATTTACTACACCAGACTGTTTCTCTTAAACAGTTGCGATGATTCGATGGCCCAAAATATTACTCTTTACCCTTTACCGTCTTTACTACGAGTAGTAGGCACTCGACTGAAGGCTTGGGAGAGAGCATCCATGGGCCAAGAAAGGTTGAATTCCCCTGCCATTCTCAGCATTAAGCACAAGTTAGCATCCAAACTTGACTTTTCTAAGGTTATTAAAGAATTTTCACTTAAAAAGGCAAGAAAGTTTTAAGTGTTTTGTCTTGAATTTTTCAAATGCAAATACACTTTTCTTCACTTCACTTTATTAGTTTTAAAATGCTTCATTTTATAAAACATGAAATTGTAGCCTATTACAGGCTTTATATTTAAAAAGTTTTCCACAATTATAATTACAATTACAGAATGCTATTATAACTCAACAAAACAAATTTCTCATTTTACTAATTCATATTTTTGATAGTTTTTCACTAAATAATTCTTGTATCTTTTGTTGTTATAAATCTAATTCTTTACTGCATAGCTTCATTACAAGTAGATAAACTGTAATAAAACAATTATATTTTTGTAGATTTTTATTTTTTTTTCCAAAATTAATAAATGTATTCTTTCAAACATAATCATTGTTTCAATTAATTCCTTCAGCCATCTTGTATACAGAGACTTTCCTTTTTAATCCGTCCATAACATTAAAATAAAGTTAATTGTATGTGTTGATTAATGATTATATGAAATTTAGTCAATCATAATTTCTGCCACAATCGTTCAATTGAGGAATGAGTAAATTGGAACTTTTCTGAATACGCCCTCTATTCACAAACAATTGTATTTAAAGTAGTTAAAATAAAAATCCTATGACTGATTGGATATAGAATTTTTGTTTCAAGGTAATTTATGGCATTTTTATGGTTTTGTAATTGGTTGGTAATTACTGGAGTATGAATACTTGAATTTTCAATCCTTAAGTTACACTGTAATTTTGATTAAATGTTGAATAAAACGTAGTGAAGTAGTAAAAGTTCAGCCCCTCAAGTGTTCTTATTCGAACACTGAACCTTGGTAGGAAGTATAAATGATTTTTCGTTTGGTTAGAGAGGGTTTAATAGAGAGGGTTTTTTTAACAATTATCATAGCCATATCTAGTAAAAGTGGCGCGAAAAAAAAAAAAAAAAAAGTGGGGGGGGGGGGGGGGGGGCCCGTGGCCAGAATCTGGTCCCGGGCCCGACTTGGAGATGTGGCGGCCCTGGTATTGGGTTTTGCCGATGATGTCATCCTACTCGCAGAAATCCGCGAGGGCTTGCAGATCGCCCTCAATGCCTTTGCTGAGCAGCTAGCCAGGTGTGGTTTAGAGGTCAACCCTTCTAAGTGTGGGTCGGTCTCCTTGGTCCCATCGGGCTGCCAGCATAAGGTGAAGGTGGTGGATCAGGAGTATTTTGTCTTAGGACAAACACCCATCCCCGCCCAATCCGTGTTGGAGGTCTGGTGGTACCTTGGGTTTGACCTCATGGGTGTGGCCACTATAGCTGTAAGTCGTGTGGACCTTGGTGGAGCTTTAGCTCGTGTCACCAAGGCTCCATTGAAGCCACAGCAGAAGCTGCACCTCTTTTGCACGTAAATACTGCCAAATCTAACCTATGGGTTAGTATTTGGAAGGCTTACGGCGGGGAGGCTGCTTGAGTTAGATCGAGAAATTCGCTCTGCTGTGCGCTCTTAGGAAGGCTTCCCACCACCTCGCCCGAACAGCTGCTGACCTTGACTTCGTCAGGCAGCAGTTGTTGTGGTGCAACCGACCAAAGGTGACCAGAGAAAGATGACAGATGTCGTTGCCATCAAGCCCAATGGGTCTGTCATAATCCTGGATTTCCAGGTTGTCAGTGGCAGTGTGAACATGGAGCAGACCTAGCGGGCTAAGAAAAGTAAATATGATAGAAATGATCTGTGACAAGCAATATCTGAGCTAACAGGAGTGGCACCCAATCACATCGAGGTCATGGCCACGAGCATGTTATGGCGTGGGGTGTGGTGCGGGAAAAGTACCGCGGAGTCACTCGAGTTGGGCATCTCAGCATGAGTGTTCTGTGGTATCACCCGCGTCCTGAGGGGTTCTTACTTGAACTGGTGGTAATTTTATAGGGGCACTCCCTTTCATTCCACTCTCCCTTCTCTTCCTTCAGCTTCCTTGATCTCAAGGCCCGGTGTCGGGCAAACCTGGGCGTCCTCTCCATTTCATTTATTCATTTTGATCTTTAATGGTGTGCCCCCTTCGCCTTTGAGAGAAGATTTGTAAAAAAAAAAATAAATAAAAATGTGTGTGTGTTTGTGTCCTTGTGTGAGTGTTTCGCTTGTCAGACGATAATTCATCTTATCACTGGAATAAAAATATCATTCTTGCTCTAAAAAATCAAGGTTTTTGAACGAAAGGAGGAGTTTATTGGCCAGCAATTTTGAACACATTAAATTGGTCAAATTCCAAAATATGCTTTAAAAAAATCACTAAAAATTACTAATAACGGCTTGAAATAGTTAAAGTAATAATTTTTAGCAGAATTTCAGTCAGAAATTTTTATCAACAATGAAATAGAACAATATAAAAACTATTTACAAGATTATGCAGAAAAAAATGTAGTTAAATTTCATTATTACTTGCTGATAAATCTATTAAAATACCTAACTAAAACTTGAAATTCCTAATATTTTTTGCAATACAGAAAATGATTTGGAGTGCCTTTTTTTGGCTACAGAATCGGTAGACAACAATTCATTTGCATTCAAAGGGCTCAAATTTTTAATAGATGTAACAAAACATATTACGATAATTATGGAAAGTCGCTCATATTATCGTGCTCTATGACTAGAATTGTTTTATTTAGTTTTTACCGAAATCTGTGCCACTGTAGTTTCATGGATCAGGAGAATGAGATCCCCTTATACATTAATTCCTGGAAAGGCGGATTCCCACTACCACGTCGCGGAGGGGTAGGACAGCCCTCTACATCAACTGTGTGCATTATTCCTGTCATAAATATCCTAAAATTAGTATGCTCCCATAACCCACAGGTTTACACTTTTGATGACGTGACTGATCTCGAAAAAGCATTACACGTACTCAATCGTATTATGACTTTGAAAACGCCGGAACCCAAAAAGTGCACAGACGAAATTTTACTGAGGGGAAGCACACAACTCAGGGAGTATGGTGAATTGATAGAAACATTGCCTGAAAAAAGCAACCTGGAAACATTGGCATACGACAAACAAATTTTGGCCTCGTAAGTCTTCATTTAATTTATTCACTAGAATGTTCATTGACTTTCATGGGCTATAAAAATGGCCTAGTGCCTCTCAAATGGTTCAAATCTTTATCGTTCTAGGACCCCACAACTTTACGGTAAATATAAGAGTCAGAAAATGTTTAAAAAGGGTTTAAAAAAATAATGATAATAACTGCAGGTCGAAAAGGAAAGACATTAGCCTCAGAGGGCTTTCGGCTGATCAGTGTGCACTGATATTGAATTCTAGATATCACAAAGAATCTCCATTTCATATTGCAGATCCGTAGTTGTTATCAATATTCCTGCGTAGGTAGGACCTACAGAAGGAAAATTGATGCAATAACATGAAACATTTTCACTTTACTAATCCCCCAGATATAAGACTAACAAAATTTGAGCAGGTACCTACCAACTGACAATAACATTATTGTATGAGCCATTAAATGGTTTTAATAATCATAAAATATTCCATAGCAGGATACAGTAAATCAAGATAGAAATAACGTAAAACGTAGAGTTAGTGAATTAGGGAACGGGAATTTTTTTTTTTTTTTTTTTTTTTTTTGAGGTAGGTAATTTACGTTAGTGCATGCGCAGAATTGAGTAATGATTTAAGAAAAATGGAATTGGTACAAGACAATCTACAGCCTAACCCGTACTATCCCAGACAATTTTATCAAAATTAGATAAAAACTAGGAATCGAGCTTGCTCTTGCTAATAGACTTTTGCGCATGCACAGAAGCTACTAATGATGCAATCATGTAGGTAATTGATATGAAATGAACAAATTTTCGTCCTCCAACTTTTCTTCAAATTTGAGCGAGATCAAATGACTAGGACGTATAAAAATGACGCCTGAAGTAATTTACGTTAGCGCATGTGCAGCATGGAGTGATGATCTGAAGAAAATTAAATTGGTAGGCCACAATCTGCCTAATTCACACATTTTCAAAAAATTTCATCAAAATCTGATGAAAACTAGTAATTAAGCTTGCTCCTGAGCTCGCAGGAACTACTATTGATGCAATCGAGTTGAAATTGATATGAGACGAATAAATCTCAGTCCCTCAATTTTCCACAAATTTCGTGCGAGATCGAAAGACAAGGGCTTGAAAAAAGTGTTGCTTTAAGCAATTTACGTTTGCATCGGCGCAGAATGAAGTATTGATTTGAGGAGGATGAATTGAGAGAAAGCCATCTAGGTATACCCTAAATTGCAAATTCCATAAACATTTAATAAAAATCGGTTTAAAATTGGGAAATTAACTTTGCTACGAGGATTCGAGGATAAAAGTAAAATCGCTGAGTCTTGTGCAATTTGAGTGCAAATCTTGCACTTCAAAAGGGATTGTCAAAATTAGAGAGTAAGTTTGAGACTATATCACATATTCTTGTCGATTCGGCTCGTCCATTTACATATCAAATCAATGAGAACATTCCGAAAGTAAAATAATTGCGCGCCTGCAGGCATTTCCATTGAGTTTTGGTATTTCCAGCGCGACTTGGATGGATGTAGGCTGGCTTCTCATTGTTTATGTCAAAGAGGACTAAATGGTGGCTCAGCGATTTTCGAATCGCATTGATGTGATTGACCAAGCTGAACTTTCTGGAAACTAAAGTGAGCGTACTTAAATGTTCTGCTCTGGAATTGACTCAAAGTAATCGGCCATCAATACTAGGTATTACTACCTATCGCCCCTATGAATGCTGCTTCTTGGAGTTACTTGAGGTCTTGGACACAATCTTAGCTGCCACTCTTACCGGCAACGATAAAATTGTATTTCTTGTAGGAAATTGGAATGTTGACCAGCTAATATTCTCTCAGGACAAGAAGGATCTCAGTAATTTACTCCTATCATCCAATATTCATCCATCGGCATGTGCATAACACGTTCTGCTTCTGGCAAGTGTATTGATAGTATTTTCTCAAACCATATTCCTCTCACTGAATGCTTGGTGAAGGACAACATGATCTCCAATCATTCTTTGATTCACCTGAAGACTAATATGCCGCTTATTGTGCTGGTGAACAAAAAAGCAGTAAATATCGCAGCTTATAAATAACCATGATTCTTTCTTGTGTTTCTCTGAATACTTGGACAGTCGGATTTGTCGGTATTATTTCGGTCTGTTTGTGACAGGTTCAAGTAAGAAGCTTTCATCAGAGCTGTGAAACGCTCGTTTGATCTTAGCTTCCTCTTGAAGCTTGTGACACAGAGTTCGTGTGATCCGGTTAAGGTGGCCATTAATTTTTCTACTGAAGTTAAATCATCTTGTGCTGAGCTGTGTGGGTGGGCGTCTGTCAGTGTTGATAATAAGAGAATCTATTTACATAGCTAAAAAAATATGTTGAGATTTATAGTAATGTTTTCCTGGTAATTTATGGTTATAAAAAATGTTCTTCTAGTGCAATTTCGAAGGCATCGTGTACTATCTTACTCGAAAAGGATCCTGTAATTGAAGAGGATATAATACCAGAAGAGCGCCACGAAGAACATGTACAGCGGGTGTGTATTTTGAATGTCAATACTCTAGAAATTATCATTCCTGTGCTAGATAACCCTTCTACGTGTGTGTGTGTGGAGGGGAGTGGTGCTTAAAATATAACATTATATCAAATAGTTAATAGGAAAAGAAATAGAATACATACTTACACGCTTCTCTATTCCTTCATGTTACGATAAACATGATCTTTGGAAACGTCTTCATACCGAGTTTATATATATTATGTATTTCTACTTTTTTTCATTCCTTACCAAAGGGATAACAGTTAGATAATGAATGTACAAACTTCCAACATTCAAAATTTCGGAGAACTTTTTATTCCAACATTTTTTCTTTGGAGTTGAATGAATGTGTTTCCGAGGATTCAAAACCAACAACACCCCTAAACCAATACTATTTGTTTCGATGTTCCACAAAATTTTGCCATTTTTCATAAACTTAGCCCAATAGTTTGGAAGTATATTCCGTTATTTGTCTTATTTGGGTTTTGAGATCAGGTTTCTCAATAATTGGACGAACTTGTGATATTATTTACCTCAAATTTGATATATTATTACGGGGGGTAATTATCACCTGGCAAACTGTTGGGAGCACGAACTAAATCAGTAGAAACCCATTTCGAAACAGAATTTAGTGAAAAAAAAAAACGCTGCAAATTATTACACAAAGGTTCATTATTTCTGTATTAGGTAGCACTTCTACACAGAACATTGGCCTATAATTGTTATTAAGCCCCTATATATACATATATCTAGAAAATGATAAAAACTTGGCGCATCGTGCTTCCCAAAATGGTTCACGCTTTTACAGCTCAAGAATCCAAAATTTTACGGTGTATAGTAGGTGAATGTTTAAATTTTTTTCTAAACATGTCAAAACAACAAAACAAAAAACTTAGTAAAACGGCAGGTTGAAAAGGACAGAAATTAGCCTCAAAGGCTCCATCAGATATTCAGTGTTCCTTCGAATCTTGTAATTGTTTTTGAGGTGTCCTGAACGAGCTTCATTAAATTTCAGCTACGTGAGTCGGTTAAGAAAGAATTAAAGAAATAGGAAAGAAGAAGAAAAGGAGATGAAAGAAGCTGATCAGAGTAACACGAAAACTGAGAATATTACAGCAATATAAAATAACCAGGTGACTCAGAAAGAGTAACGCTTAGACCACCGAGAAGTTTCAACGACCCTTCTGTTTGCGCGTGAATTTAAAAGAACCAGAACTTTTTGATCAAACTCTATATACACATATCAAATATCAGATTAATTATCATCTGATACAATTGTCAAAGTTTTCAATGCGATTTTTGATATGTGTTACTGGTTAAGATTCACCCCCGTGTTGATATATTTCTTTTATGTCGATGCTTTAGCCCTTAAGGAAAGTAAACAAAGAAACGCATACCGGCCGGGGTGGTGTCGTTCGATTCCTACAGATGAAACTGAAAAAATCAACCGGTACCGTTACATAGAAAGATTTCACGATCTCGATTTTTGAATGTTTCAGCCCTTAGGATCTACTAATTGGTGTTGATCAATTGCGATGCCGATATTACTAGCCGATAAATGATTTTTAAGCCAAATTTCTTAAAGTTTGGTCCAATAGTTTTGAGAAAAACTTCGGACGGCGGACGGTTTTTTTTTTCTAAATTCGATTTTTTGGATTTACGCATCTTGAAACGTAAACCAAAAAATTTTGAGGTGGGGAGGGGGCTAAAACTTTTTTTCTTGGGTGATTACTAAGATTATTATTGAAAATAATGAAACCAAAACGTTGTCTATTCCCACGAAAAATAAAGAGTTACAATGTTAAACCGATTTAGACGGATAGACCATCAACAGCTATGACAAACAATAACTATTAAAACAATATTTGTAAGTATTGTTTTCTTACTGATGATGGTCTAACCGTTTAAATCGATTTAACATTGTAACTTTTTATTTTTCGTGGAAATAATAACTTTTAATAATAATTTTTTTCGCCAACTTCTGTTTTGGGACCGGTCGATTAAAGGCTTTTGGTACCAAAACACAGTCATCGTCTCAGTAATAGTTTTATCATTACGAAACTGGGTATATATTATATTTATTGAGACGTTCTAGCAGTTTTTTGGAGGATTGAGGATGTGATATGCATAATACGAATTTCCTCGATTGTAGAACGAGGGTACGCGAATAAACGACTAAATCTTGCATTGGAGGAACATAATTTCCATTGCATACTCGTACCCTATCATTACATATAAAATTACTAGTTAGTATAGATTTATAGGAAATATACATCGAACCGCTATATTTTTGTATCAGATTATTCGTGTACCAAACTCATAATTTTTCAGCATTATGTTTTACCTGAAAGTTTTGTATACTACGTAATTGTGTACATATAAACCTTCTACATTACAGCTCTTTTCACTTATATATTCGAACATTTCAAATTATTTTATTCCTATCATCATCTATCACTACTTGTCACAACACATTAGTCCTACAGTAGTACGAAACCTAAAATTTTGTAAAATGAAAACATTGGGTATGATGGTGCGCAGTAAAAAAGCAGTGTGATGAAGGAAATTATGTCATTAATATGTCCAGTGTAATAAATTCAACTACGTAGATCTACTTATCCATTACTAGCCGCTCCGGCTCGCTACGCTCGCCTCCACGTCCAGCCGGGGGGCAAGCCCCCCGGACCCCCCATTCAATTGCTCGCTTCGCTCGCAAAGTGTGGCATGTAGGGAATATTGCTCGCTTCGCTCGCAAAGTGTGGCATGTAGGGAATATTGCTCGCTTCGCTCGCAAAGTGTGGCATGTAGGGAATGTTGCTCGCTTCGCTCGCAAACGATAGATCCCTAAGGGTAGGTTTAACTTCTGTAAGGGATGCTGCTCGCTTCGCTCGCTTGAGGAAGTTATACTGCCCACCCAACTTGGCAGACGTTTTTTTCTGTTGGAAATTCTTACAAACAAATTAAATCTTATGAAACTACGTGGAACCACAAAAAGTTTATTCGGGGATGTTGCTCTCTTCGCTCGCAAGGTATTGCTGTATATTTGTAGGAAAAAATCCGAATTTATTCTGTTGACATGGCTCTCGCTTCGCTCGCAAGGTATACCTGTATACCCTTCAAGACGTAAGTGCGTGTACCTGCTCGCAACCCGTTCCTGTCAGGTGCAAGCCCCGCCTCATCGAACCCCTGACTTCGTAGAGCCTTCTCGCGAACACGGCAAAATTAATTTCTCATGTTAAACGCTTCTTCTCGCTTCCGCTCGAGATTTGACCGACTTAACGTCACTTTTTTCGATATCCGATTTCGGATTCGGTTTCGGCGGACCCAAAGCTGTATTTCGCCCGCGAAAACCGTTCCGAAAAACGTACCTTTATGGGGTATATTTTAATCGGAAAAAACCAAGTTTTTCGGCGGACTTTTCGATAAAAACGGGTCCGTACTCTCGCATTTTTTTAACGCATTTCCCGATACTTTTTTCGCGATCCGATCGCGCCGTCGTCTTCCTCGTAGGAAAACCTACGAAACCCGTATTTTTCCGGAATCGTCAACGGCCGTTTAGAGGGGTAGGGGAAGCGGGGAAGTCCAAAAAGCGCACATTAATTCTTACTTCGACCCCCCTCCCGCCCTACGGCCCATGGTTCGGGTGGGATTAAACAATTTTAAATTCGCTCGTTCCACCTTTCGGAAAATCTCAAGAAGATCCCCCCACTCGTACACTCCCCCCACTCAGCCGTTTGGCCGTGCATAGACACGACAGACAAACAGACGGAGTTTCATTCTTATTAATAACTAGCCGCTCCAGCTCGCTACGCTCGCCTCCACGTCCAGCCGGGGGGCAAGCCCCCCGGACCCCCCCTTAAATTGCTCGCTTCGCTCGCAAAATGTGGCATGTAGGGAATTTTGCTCGCTTCACTTGCAAAGTGTGGCATGTAGGGAATGTTGCTCGCTTTGCTCGCAAATGGTAGATCCCTAAGGGTAGGTTTAACGTGTGTAGGGGATGTTGCTCACTTCGCTCGCAAACGGTAGATCTCTAAGGGTAGGTTTAACTTCTGTAGGGGATGCTGCTCGCTTCGCTCGCTTGAGGAAGTTATACTGCCCACCCAACTTGGCAGACGTTTTTTTCAGTTGGGAATTATTACAAACAAATTAAATCTTATAAAACTACGTGGAACCACGAAAAGTTTAGTGTGGTATGTAGGGAATGTTGCTCGCTTTGCTCGCAATGTGTGGCTGTATACATGCGATGTATTACAATTGAAACATGTAGGGGATGTTGCTCGCTTCGCTCGCAAATGGTAGATCCCTAAGGGTAGGTTTTACTTCTGTAGGGGATGCTGCTCGCTTCGCTCGCTTGAAGAAGTTACAAACAAATTAAATCTTATAAAACTACGTGGAACCACGAAAAGTTTATTAGGGAATGTTGTACTGCCCACCCAACTTGGCAGACGTTTTTTTCAGTTGGGAATTCTTACAAACAAATTAAATCTTATAAAACTACGTGGAACCACGAAAAGTTTATTCGGGGATGTTGCTCGCAAGGTATACCTGTATATGTGTAGGACAAAGTCCGTATTTATTATTTGAAATGGCTCTCGCTTCGCTCGCAAGGTTGCGAGGTATACCTGCTCGCCTCGCAACATTGTAACATCGAACCCTTCACGTCAATTCTTGAGCCTTCTCTCGTCCACGGCACAATCATTTTAATCGGTTTGCTCGCTTCCGCTCGCAATTTGACCGAGTTCTCGTCACTTTTTTCGATATCCGATTTCGGATTCAGATTCGGCGGGATCAAACCTTTATTTCGCCCGCGAAAACCGTTCCGAAAAACGTACCTTTATGGGGTATATTTTAATTAAAAAAAACCAAGTTTTTCGTCGGAATTTTCGAGAAAAGGGGTCCGTACTCTCGCACTTCGCTCGCAAAGTGTGGCATGTAGGGAATATTGCTCGCTTCGCTCGCAAAGTGTGGCATGTAGGGAATGTTGCTCGCTTCGCTCGCAAACGATAGATCCCTAAGGGTAGGTTTAACTTCTGTAAGGGATGCTGCTCGCTTCGCTCGCTTGAGGGAGTTATACTGCCCACCCAACTTGGCAGACTTTTTTTCTGTTGGAAATTCTTACAAACAAATTAAATCTTATAAAACTACGTGGAACCACAAGAAGATTATTCGGGGATGTTGCTCGCTTCGCTCGCAAGGTATACCTGTATATAGGTAGGAAAAAACCCGTATTTATTCTTTTGAAATAGGCCTGCAGGTAACATTGTGAAATACCTGACAAACCCCTTGACGTCTTCGTAGAGCCTTCTCGCGAACACGGCAAAATTAATTTCTGATGTTAAACGCTTCTTCTCGCTTCCGCTCGCGATTTGACCAACTTAACGTCACTTTTTTCGATATCCGATTTCGGATTCAGATTCGGCGGACCCAAAGCTGTATTTCGCCCGCGAAAACCGTTCCGAAAAACGTACCTTTATGGGGTATATTTTAATCGGAAAAAACCAAGTTTTTCGGCGGACTTTTCGAGAAAACGGGTACCGTATTCTCGCATTTTTTTGACGCATTTCCCGATACTTTTTTCGCGATCCGATCGCGCCGTCGTCTTCCTCGTTCAAAAACCTATGAAACTCGTATTTTTCCGGAATTGTCAACGGCCGTTTAGAGGGGTAGGGGAAGCGGGGAAGTCCAAAAAGCGCACATTAACCGGAACTTCGACCCCCCTCCCGCCCTACGGCCCATGGTTCGGGTGGGATTAGACAATTTTAAATTCGCTCGTTCCACCTTTCGGAAAATCTCAAGAAGATCCCTCCACTCGTACACTCCCCCCACTCAGCCGTTTGGCCGTGCATAGACACGACAGACAGACAGGCTCGCCTCCACGTCCAGCGGGGACAAGCCCCCCGGACCCCCCATTAAGTTGCTCGCTTCGCTCGCAAACTGTGGCATGTCGGGAATTCCAGGATACGGACTCCGTCTGTCGCTCTGTCTGTCGTGTCTATGCACGGCCAAACGGCTGAGTGGGCATCTACGAGTGGGGGGATCTTCTTGGGATTTTCCGAAAGGTGGAACGAGCGAATTTAAAATTTTCTAATCCCACCCGAACCATGGGCCGTAGGGCGGGAGGGGGGTCGAAGTAAGAATTAATGTGCGCTTTTTGGACTTCCCCGCTTCCCCTACCCCTCTAAACGGCCGCAAAGTCTGGCATGTAGGATATGTTGCTCGCTTCGCTCGCAAAGTCTGGCATGTAGAAAATGTTGCTCGCTTCGCTCGCAAAGTATGGCATTTAGGGGATGTTGCTCGGTTCGCTCGCAAACGGTAGATCTCTAAGGGTATTTTTAACTTCTGTAGGGGATGCTGCTCGCTTCGCTCGCAAACGGTAGATCTCTAAGGGTAGGCTTAACTTCTGTAGGGGATGCTGCTCGCTCCGCTCGCTTGAGGAAGTTATACTGCCCACCCAACTTGGCAGACGTTTTTTTCAGTTGGGAATTATTACAAACAAATTAAATCTTATAAAACTACGTGGAACCACGAAAAGTTTATTCGGGGATGTTGCTCGCTTCGCTCGCAAGGTATACCTGTATATGTGTAGGACAAAGTCCGTATTTATTATTTGAAATGGCTCTCGCTTCGCTGCAAGGTAGGTACCTATGTAGGCATACCTGCTCGCCTCGCAATGTTGTGACATCGAACCTTCACGTCTTCTTGAGCCTTCTCTCGTCCACGGCAAAATTAATTTTAATCGCTTTGCTCGCTTCTGCTCGCGATTTGACCGAGTTCTCGTCACTTTTTTCGATATCCGATTTCGGATTCAGATTCGGCGGACCCAAAGCTGTATTTCGCCCGCGAAAACCGTTCCGAAAAACGTACCTTTATGGGGTATATTTTAATTGGAAAAAACCAAGTTTTTCGGCGGACTTTTCGAGAAAACGGGTCCGTACTCTCGCATTTTTTTGACGCATTTCCCGATACTTTTTTCGCGATCCGATCGCGCCGTCGTCTTCCTCGTTCAAAAACCTACGAAACCGGTATTTTTCCGGAATTGTCGACGGCCGTTTAGAGGGGTAGAGGAAGCGGGGAAGTGGAAAAAGCGCACATTAATTCTTACTTCGACCCCCCTCCCGCCCTACGGCCCATGGTTCGGGTGGGATTAGACAATTTTAAATTCGCTCGCTCCCCCTTTCGGAAAATCTCAAGAAGATCCCCCCACTCGTACACTCCCCCCACTCAGCCGTTCGGCCGTGCATAGACACGACAAACAAACAAACAAACAGACAAACGGAGTTTCATTCTTATAAATAATAGAGATAGAGATAGAGATAGAGATAGAGATAGAGATAGAGATAGAGATTGTGGATCAAGACGGCGATTTGGGGCTTGATTTCTACCTCACACGCAACACCGTTCAGTCGTTCGGGTTTTGCCTATATGAGGTTCTTAGGCGTTCCCTTTGAGCGTAAATAACATACAAGGTGGTTCTAATGAATGGACACCCTTCCCATTTTCGACTCGTAAAAAGGGTAAACAAAATTTTCCAAACGGCACTGCCCATAATTTTGTCAAGGAATTCAAACCTCACATTTTATCGTGCCGCGCAGTCGCAACCGTGCAATCAACATCAACTTCGTTTTTTCAAATGACGACCACTTTTTGTTTTGTAGATTAGGTAGTAGTAGTTGAGGCGTCAAACCACAAATGCCGCCATTGTCACAATTGTCTGAAAAATAACGTGACTTTCAAGAGAAGGAATGGGCAGTACACCAATCAGCTTGTGTTTCGAAGTTACTGTAGTTATCCAATATAAAGTTGCGTTTGTAGGTTGAAGGGGGTTACGATTTTGAGTTACACGCTTAAGTATAATGTCGGAATAATATAATATAATGGTACTACGGTGTTCGGTGATTCGAAGACTTTCTTCGTTATTAGCACTGGTTCATTGGATGTTGGGGAGTACTGTTTTTTCAATGTTTATTTTCTTTTTAATGATTTAAGCTACACCTCAAACTGAAAAATCATTTGTGGCATGAATAGTTCTTTTAATAGTGTTGTATTAATGTTTAGCCATGGGTAACTGGAAAAGTAGAGCCTAAAAATCACCGTACTATAATGTCAATGTCCTTCCTCGGACCATTCCATAGACACCTGGACAGCTCACTTTATACTCCACAGGAGTGACTAGAATTGTAAATAAAACCCAAGGCTCAACTTCAAATTCTGGCCCCCCTGCCTCAGCACAACTTCACATAGGATTTTTTTCCGAATCGACTTACGTTGCGGAAATTTAGATGGAACTCCTTTGGGACACCTCGAAAACATTCACGACGTAGGTACTGAGGCAAACTGACCTCCTGAGGAGCTACTGCGGCCAATGTTATCACTCTTCGACCTACCTTTTTTTCGTCATTTTTTCGTAAGTTTTCAACATTTATCAAAAAGCTAGAAATTTTGGGGTCCTGGACCTGAAAAGGTCTGAACGATTTCGGGAGATGATATATTAATTATGGGGTATAATAATCATAGACCAATGATATGCGTAGAAGACACATTAAACCTCTATTAAATACATTTCAACGTTTCTCTTCCACAAAAAATCCATTTTTATTGAGTTGGATTAATCAAGATCGAATATTTACCAAGAGGGAACCTAACTAGATTAAGCTTCGAACCAATTTTAAAATTATAGTATAACATATTAGGAAAACTCCAAACTTGAAAAAATTAAAATCCAAGAATAAAGTTTTGCGTCAAAATTAAGTTTTAAAGAGTCCATTATATCAACATCGTTATATTACGAACAATCATTGAAAATCGGAGATTCCCACCGTGCGTTTCATACTTTTTATCCACGCAGGTTCCTGAAATTCCTTTACATTATAGGTAACCAGCTAAGGTTATAAAAGAAATGAGCAGTATTATTTTTACAAGTATAGTACCAAATTGTTTCAAAACATATCTGTAGTTAGTCCAACGTATTTAGACGCCACAGACAATGGGATTGAAGCATTTTATTTGAAACAGTCGCCCACAAAATAATATTCAAAGTGCATATTGTCTTTAAGTTCAGCGTAGTTCTTTGTAAGAGATAAGATGAAGTTATTCATCGATGAACAACCACACTATTATTCAGATTTCTTGAAGACCTCCAAAGGAGAGAGAGAGAGAGAGAGAGTCCAAATTCGATAAAGTTTCTGAAAAACGACACCTAAAAGACGATTTACTGGGGGAAAAATTGATTACTATTGTTGTTCCTATAAATTGCTGTATCAGTTGACTCCAAAAGGATCATGATGATGATGATGATACTCGTTACATACTTTTCATTCGATTATTTTAATTTTTATTAATCATTCTATATTATTTTATTGTAACTATTTCAGATAAATAAAGCCACAGATAACAGTCTGCATTCGATGGCGTCACTCGGCATATTTTTGACAACATCAATAAAATACCAATATCCTAAGTACCTCTTGCAAAAGGATTGCTTTGATATATTAACAAAGGTAAACACCACCGGTTCACTGGTTTTCCAATAACTACCATGCATATGGCCTTAACTGTATATATAAAAATATACAGCGTACAATGGAGAAGAGTTGGATTGACACTCAGTAATGATTCAGCGCGGTCTTGAGAAAATTGTTGAACTGATCGTTCAACAGAAACCTAGTAAACCTACATTCTTTTTTCATGGGTTCCTGAATTCGAGCTAACTCAATGAGGATCCTACATTTTGAATTTTTATACAAAACTTAGTATTGTCTTCCTCGAATTTTAATAACATTTATTTTGTTTTTTATAGTTCGGTAATGCTTCACAAATACAGAAAGAGCAGAATAAAGTGTCATTCCCAGGAGAATTTTACAGAAACGAATCCATTAACGTTGGGGTATGTTTATTATTATGTTGAACAATTTAAGTGCCTACTAATGCTAGTTCTTGAAAAAGGATCAACTACACACATAGTGGGAAAAAGAAGAAAAAAAAAAAAAAAAAAAAAAACTAGAAAATGTGCGACAGACTTTGCTTATGAAATTCAACCTGATCTATATGAAATACGTGAAAATGGAAGTTGAAATAAATTTAATATGTACCGTTCCTATTCAACTTTTTGATTCCAATAAAAAATGAATAACCCACCTCCCTAGAAGAACGTTGTAGAGTTTTTTTTATTGGTGCCCCTCCGCTCTTTATACAGTCACAAGCTACGAGGGAGCCCAAAATACAAGGCGGATGTGAAAGGCACATTGCATTTTTTCCTCCTTTTCGTCCTGAATTTTTATTGACAACACATCGATATTATTCGAGGAGTTTGGTGCTGAGGGGACGACGGGAACGGAAAGTGATGGCTGGAGCTGAAGGCAAGAGTGAGCTGTGCCTGTGACTGGTGTTGAAGGTGTAGTGAAGTGGTAAAAGGTTGGCTGTAAAGTGAGAATTGTTTATATTTTTCAATTTTTTTCTGGTCAATGATTCATTTTTTCCAAGTTTTCTTTCGATTTTTTTTTTCTCGTTCATTTTATCTTTTCGTTTCGTTTATATATTTTAATGTATAAATCTTTTCACTGATTTTTTTCTTATATTTATTATTCATTGTCACATCTTTTTGTCTTTATCAATTTTATTTCTTTTTATCATAATTTATTTTCATTTTTCAATGTATCATTTTTATTCTGATTCATTCCTAGGTGGCGGTAATCTGTGCTTCTCCGGTGGCGGTGAGGAGAGTTCAGTGGGCGGCGTCGGGAGTGGGACAAGGTCGAGGCTCTGGTGAAGGGACTGCAGATGGTGATGACGAGAGAAGCTGGGAGGAAGAGAAGATGGAGATGCAGTCTGGATCTGGGTTACGTGCTGCTATTTGTGTAGGCTGAGCGAAGGTAAGGGGCATATTGCGCCTGTGAACTCAACTGGCCCGCCATGTGCCTGTCACCCACTGGCATCACCACTGGCTAACTTGGGAGAGATTTCGTAGGTTGAGATACAGGACGTGCTCAGACCTGCTTTGCCAAAGTCTCCGGTGAGAGGGGCATAGGTTTAGTGCCCAGCAGCAGTTTTAATCGTCTTGCGTTTATCCAGCTTTTGAGGCCAAGGGGCCAATGTGAGAACTTGTCAAAGGTTGTCCATTTTTCCATACAACCTTGTTAAGTGGGGCATTGCTATAGTGGACCCTGGCTGGGGTGGAGTGCTTGAAACTGTCGCGAGTAGGGGGAGGGGGGGGGGGGGGGTGAGAGAGGCGCAGGTAGCACGGGGGCTTGTTTTACACAATAGTTTGACACGAAGACTGGCTGGTCGTTGAGTCTGAATAGGAATGAATTACCACCATTCGCCCTCACGAGGTACAGGCCCTTGTAAGGGCAGTGCTAACTTGGGTTTTGAAGTGTCAATCCTGATGTATATAGTCTTGGCGGTCGGATAAAGCTGGATAATCCTGCCGAACGTAAGTTCTATCTGTGTTGTTTGGCAGCATGTGTACACCAGTATGTTGTGGAGGCGTGAGGAGGTCATGGGGGAGCCATGATGTGACTCATATGAGTCTTTGAGCCAGCAAGATGTCGTCTCATGAAGGCCTGTTGAAAAGGTGGGGAAGGATGGCTTTAAGGGCCATCAGGAAGGGGTAGTAGTAGCCATTAAGGGCTCTTTCAGGGACCCGTGAAAGCGTTCTACCAATCGTTATTTGTATTATTCAGTGGATACCGACATCTTCATAGATGACGGTGAAAGTTGCTGAGTGGAATGGGTCCTTTGATCCTCAGAAATCGTCCTATGTGGTACAAAGCACCTCACTCATGTGTCTTAGAAGGCCTGTGATATCCTATTGGCTGAGATATCGCTCACTGTTGATCATCAAAAGACAAAATTTGTAGCCATCAAAAGATGGTAGATTTGCATGATGTCAATGTGTATGTGATCGAGGGTCGTAGCATCTGAGAAGGTACTAAGCAGGGTACTAGACCTTGTTCCCTTGGCCTGGACAGGCCCATCTCATGATTCTGATGGAGGACATCAGGTTCAGCCAGTAGTAGCGAGCCTTGATCAGGGAGGTAGTGGGCTTGATCTCTGGATGAGAGAGTCCATGGAAATGGTTGACAATTAATTGATGAAGGTACGTGGGGAAGTTCAGTGTAGGAGAGCTGTCGAGCAGTATGGATACCTTGGTGTTCATTCTTTCTTCGAGTTACATGTTACAGATGTGAGGATCATAATCCTGTTGTTTCTCTCAGAGAGTGAGGAGCGTGAAGGGAGGCAGTGACTTGATAGCTGAGGACGTCAACCGTGGTAAATAGTCAGCTGAACTATTGGAAGGGCTAGTATTATCTCGTATGTTGGAGGTAAACTAATTTATGAAAGGATGGTGTCATTGCCCAGTTGGAAGCTTGGGTTATATATATAGAGTTGTGGGTGGTAATGAGTGGTTTATGATCTATGTAAACCACAAAAGAGTGTCCCTCACTTGCCTGAAGTGCGTTATTTCCAGGTAGATTGAGAGTGATCTTTCGTTCATGGGTCTATGCTAAGTAGTTGCATTGAGCTCGATTGAGTTTCATTGAAAAGAACTCTAAAGAGCGGAGATTATGGTCTTTCCTATAGTGTAGGGCTGCAGCGACAGTGAAGTTGGAGGCATCCGTATGGAGGACTAGTTGCTTGGTGAGGTCTGAATGATCCAATGAGACAGATCTGGTTAGCAGTTTTTTCGCAGCTCAGAAGCGACATTGATCTTTATTGGTCCATGACAGTACCCTCTGGTCTCGTTTTTAAGTGTCCCAGGGAATCAGGTTTTGTAGGGACTGTTGAGCTTCCTTAGAAATCACTCGTCTGAATAACTTTATAAGGCCAATGTCTAGAGAATGTCCAGAGATTTTGAACTGTGAGAGCAAGCTTAATCTTTTTATGCAGTGGCCAGATCCCTGACACTGAGAGACAATGGGAGAGGCCAGTTGACACTTGGCCTTATTGGTGTACAGGCCGTTTTGTGCAAGGTTAGTGAGTACAGCTTTTAGGTGGCAGAGATATTCCTTTCTATCTCTAGAAACCACGAGAATGCCATCAAACTATCAAAAAATAAAGGAAAGATCTCACAGAATACAGTGCCGGAACCTCTGCCAAGTCAGGGGGGCATTGCATCGTATGTAGTTCATTAGTGTGAACTGGAAGGTACTTAAAGGATGACAGTCTCCTATATACCTATCTTCCAGGTGTATCCTACGGGGTAGGAAGGATCAAGAGAGGTCAAGTGTTAAGCAGATAGTAGTGTATATATAATAGTGTGTCGGTGTGGGGCGGTTTCAGACGTAAGGGCCTTGTGAAGACGGGGTGAACCTCACCATGGGGTTCCATCCTCATGAGAAGGTAGATACGGAAAATGCCGTAGTTGGTACTAAGAGTACTATTTTGTTTTTTCAAATCTTGCAGAAGGCAGTGTACGGAGTCTGACATGGCAAGGGTATAGTCTGTGGTCTTCATGTGAAAGGGTGATCAGAGCCTTGACAACCGATTTAATAAGATTGAAGTACCTACCCAAATATATGCTCATGAGGTGCTGTTTGTAATTTGAACAGCAGGGATAGGAGGAAGATACTAGGTTTACAGTCCCCTTTACGAGCTGTTGTGAGGAGTCATCTTGAAGCCACTTGTTGCTCAAGTCAACCAGTAGGTTGAAGTATTTGAGGAAGTGGGACCTGGGACTTTCAACATCAGATGAATAGGCATTGGTGGGACGAGGTTTGTGATTACCACCGATCCTCCTGTGCGTTGGCGTTTTCCCGTGGTGTGGGTTGCTTCCAGGAGATTGGGGGCGAGCATAGAGACCTCATCTGCATTGGTAGGAACAGAGGCTTGGCTGTTTTTTGACTGGAAGTTGAGAGGACCGTTGTACAGTCTGTCATGGTCTTGAAAAGTAGTGTTGACTCGTGGGAAGTCGTGAAAAGGGTGGTTGACTTGTGAAAGAGTGTGTTTCCTTGGATGATCTCCACGATACAAAGACCTCGTTATTGTCATCTGAGGGCTGGGACTCGACTGCTGTAGAGAGAGACTGGACAAAAGGCAAAAGTTTACCTCACATCCTCAAGAGTAGTTGTTAAGATCACTGCTGTCTGCGATTTCATTGGCTGTTTTGAGTTGGTGTGAAGCATAGCACTTAGTGCCTATTTCGTAATTACGTATGATAAATCCAATAGCTGATGAACAAGTGAACTGCAAGAGATAACTTGAAAAACAAGTTGGGAAATAAATCTAATATTGTTGAGTGCCAAGTAAATGTTATGGCCTTGGCATTATGTTACTTTTCATACCTACTTTTTGCCAAATTGTATACAAAATTATGAAAGACACCCAATATTAGTCGAACTAACTAATTATCTGTAAGTATAATTTATATGTAATGTCTGATCCTAAATTTATAGAGCCGACGATATCCACTTACCGGAGGACGTCATAATAATCTAACCCGCATTATTAATTATTTATCAATTAAATGCTAAGGCGTATGCTTGTAGAACTTTTATTTTGAAGGGACTTAAGTTAGTACCGCCAGAAAGCTAATGACGCAGATAAGGGGTTCATCCCTTATTTCTCTCCGAAATTCCCGAGCCTCTGAACCCAAAGGCACCGCGAGGAGTTCAGCGAGTTTTAGTTCGTTTCAAATTGTCCCCCGGTTAAAAATTTCTAATAAATTATCTTTCTATTTGCTTTTAAACAATTTTAACCCATTAAAGAACCTACTTTCTGGTATTATTTGAATTATTGTTAATATTCATTGATACACTGATAACCTGTACGTTCATTTTGCAGGTATTAGATTTAAATGAGGATGCACACTGGGGCGTACCCAATGAAATTGGTTTGATTGGTGTCGTTGCTCTGCCCAATATAACCCTCGGCACAAATGGACCAATAGATATTTCCATGAAAGTTAGTTCGAGAGAAAATTAATTAAAATGAATAAGGTTAAAATAATAATTTTAGTGATTTTAGCTTCATAAGTATGTATATGAAAGAAGATGGAATTGACAGGTTCTGGTATCCTGGTGCTCGTAGCAAAGAGTAGAGTGTGTGCTTTTACGTTAAATTCATGTATGCCACTATTGACTTACGTTATTCCTTGAACTCCCCTTGAAGCATATCTCAACCACAAACAAAGCCAAATATAATTACTAAAAAATATTTGATGCCTCGAAAGAGTATGATCTCATGCCTTTAATTTCGTCATGGTTTTCAAGTCCACAACTAGTCCTAGTCCTGTGCCAACCTTTTCGATTCTCCCAATGTGATCCCAGTGCTTCCTGCTTCATTTTGGACTGATCGAATGCTTGAGATGGCTTAGTTTCACAAACGGGGTTCCAGCCGCACCCTTTTCCATAGTATCAGCACACGAATGACTTGCGTAGCCATTCAAACTCCATTTTCTATTGAGTTATTCCATTGTCCATTGGGCCTTCACAAGGTGGCGACCACAGATCTGCGTTCCTTACGTTTCCAGCAATGAAAGTTTTATAATATGCTTGAGACACCTAAAATATATGGTGTTTTATAATCCTCATTAGCTCAGGCCCTTGTTAATAACCTGTTTATTCACAATGCTAAGAAGGTTTCCAGTCTTTCTCTTTGCAATGCCAGTGGGTTTGAGGCGCTTTTTCCAAAGTGCCGGAACCTTGTAGGTGCTATAGCAGGACGAGTATGGTTTCTGTTTTCGCCTCATTAAAGCAGAGATGACATTTTGCAAGTCTGACCTTACCAATTTTGCACGGTGGTAATTTAAATCACAGTGGCCAATGAGAACAACCACTGTTTTCCCCATTGAAAGTAGAGCACTTGAGCGTTCCGTGGAGATTATAAGACACTTGCTTCTGCCTATTCTGTCAATGAGTAAGTCGTTTCTTGTCCACCGATTTCTTGACCAGTCGAGTTTTGAAACTCTTAGTGTCAAGTGGAGCTCGTGGCCGTTTGGGCAGGACTCTGATTCTATTTCTGCAAGATTGTAATTGCTTCTTCGTTGCTTTCAATTCTCTCACGCCCCGGCATCCGCAGCAACGTCACTTTGTTGTCATGGGCTCCAGCCTTAAGGGAACCGAGGCTGCTCCTGATCAGCCTGAGGTGATTTAGAAGGCAGAGATTGCTTTTAGTGCTGCTTGGCTGAGATTCCTATTTATGAAAAATAGTAGTCTATTGAGTTACATTCCAGGTTTCACGTCCATATAGTAGGATAGATTTGACAGTCGTATTAAAAATATGAAGCTTAGTTCGCCTGGAAATGTTTCTAATTTTTAGCTCCAGGTATAGCTGGATAAAAGCTGAATTTGCCTACTCGATCCTGTGTTTAATGGTCAGCACCGCCACCATCTTCCCGGACTGGATCAATGAGTTCAATAATAGGTCCAACGCAAACCGTCACGATTTCACCACTCGTGGTTGTTGCAAACATCTCCTTGAATGACTGGGCGTTTCACTCCCTGTGGAATGGAGCGTAATCTCGGCCCCCGTTATGTTCCCGTATGGAAATTTCACAAAGAGTGATTAGTTGGACGGTAGGAGATAAAAGATTTGGAGAGGAATTCTGGAAACATCAGGAGTGAGATCTTCATAGGCTGGAACCTGACAATTAACTGAAACCAACCTCCAGATCCCTATTTATACCAAACCATATTATCATACATGTGAGTGCTGTAAGCACAGTTGTTGAAGATTTCTCTAATACAAAGTCTTATTTTTGTAGTTTCCATAACCTACAAAGTGTATCAAATTGGTTGGGCGTAAAGTTCTTCAATGCCATCTGCAATGTACTTGAATCAACTTGACAAAAATCTTCGAAGCGGTGTATTTCAAATTTATTAGCCTTTTCACTTTTGGTTAATACTTTGAGTAAATCAAATTTAATAGCATATAAACCTTCGATAACCTTTTAATGTCTTTTTTTCATCCTCAGGAATTTTATATAGCAGTTGAGGAATATTATTCAAAAGTACTTGAGCTTGTACTAACTTTGGTGTTGGGGGAATTAGGTTATGGTTTGGGGGATTTATGATTATCGACTGCAAATTGGAATCATTGTTAATATTCTTACTTTATTGTTTTTTTTTTTTTTCAGTATATCTACTTTTTTTTGCCACTGCCCCCCCCCCCCCCTCCTCCTTTCCCCATATTTCCTCTCAATTACATGCATCCAACATATTTGAAAGGACTTCATATATTCTCGGTATTATGGTGCATTAATGTGTAAGCTTGAATTAATTTGTATATTCTTTTATTTGACAATTCATTGTCTTTGTTCCATGTGTTTTGTGGCAAATACAATTATTTGATTAGATTTGTTTTGTCCTTGGATTTTCAGGTACCTAATTACCATAATCTATCGAAATCAGTAGAAGGGAAATTTAAACCTCTACCTGTATGTATTTCTACAACTAAATTGGACAAGAATTTTCAAATTCATCACTTGACATTACCTGACGGGGAAGGAGTGGTCATACTGAACGTGTCTTCAACACTGGTCGGAAAAGTACGAGTATGTATCGTTCAATATGATGTTACAACAAAAACAAAGTGGGATTGTTACAAAACACATTAACATTTCAGTGTTAGGTATTTCTGAGATTCACTCTTATAGATTGTGAGATTTCCTTTACTACTTGATTACCCAATTCCGCTCACTGAATTTTGTAATTGAGTCTAAAGTCCCGTATTATTTTGAAAATTCATAACTTTCAGAAGATTTGGTGGATTTTTTCACTACCATAACAGTTTAAAACATTTTCTCCAAATATGGTTACAGAATGCTACACATTTGTTCATTTCGTGATGAATCAGTTGATTTGAATATGTTTACAGAATAATCTCCATAAATCACATGAGGTATTTTGGTTGCTTACTGCTGTAGGTAGGAGAGCGTTGTGCCAGTGACCGTCATTTCAGAGAGAGCACGTCTACCTTTTGCTCAGCGTTGGATTGAACGCCACTTCTTCTCGCGTTTTCGAGCTGCTGCGATGGGGGATGGCTTCGCCCGTTTGATCGGAAAGGATATTCCCTGAACGCAGCACATTTATCCGCTATTAGGGAAGGGGACATCTCCTCTGTTATTTATTGCGCAGAATTTGGCCCTGTAAGGCACCAGGTTTCCTTAATCTGTTACATGGTAGCAGAACATGGTTAGGATTGCGCAATAGTCATTACCTAGTAATCCGATCCACTATATTAGAGAATTAGTTTCAGAATAAACTTAGGGCCTAAGGATTTCAGAAGGAATTCTATATATCCCTTTTCATACAAATTATTTCATTGGTCAATAAGGACTTATTAGTTTCCAATATTCCCCCTATTCCACTCTACATAATTGATGATGATTCCAGGCTCTTCTGCCTTTACCTTACTCCATGCCTTTTCTCGCCATCATTCCGGAGAGCCTATCGTACCTTCCAGCGTCCGCGAGCCAGTTGTTCCCTCAATACCGTATTAGCTTACGCTTACCTTCGCTTCTTGCGATAAATTGTTCTTCCGAGGTTGCTTCCTTGTGTTCTTGCATTGTTTTATTTGATTTTTTACCATGGTACATTGTCTTATGTGTTACTCATAACTATTGTCTTGATACCAGGCCATAGTTCGGTAAAAATGGCTTGGAATTCTTTCGTAAACATAATTAAAAACAACAATTTACATGGAGATAGAAGCAGTAAATCGGGCCGAATGAGCAGCAATGAGAGTATCAACCATCTTTGTAATTGATCCGTAGTGTGCACGATTCGGCTTACTAACAAAAAATCGGTTAACGAGATACCTGCTATCAAACTACTAGAAGGACGTAATGAACCCGTTGCTGTTTGTTGTGCATTTCGGTTTGCTTGGAAAACATCCTCTGTATTATATACGCCGTATCTGATTCGCGGTTTGATTTGCTGTGATTTGCATCCACCGAATGCTCTGATGTGGAAGCATGAGTTTCTAGGATTCTTGAACTTCTTTATTATATCACTGAAGGGATTGTATCGTAAAAGTGATTAGTATATATTAATGACTTAAGAAAGCAATAACACTTGAGAAAGCAATTCCACCATATAATCAGAATTTGAATTCCTTGGTGATAATAACCAAGACGGTTAGCCTAATGTAAAAAAACCTTTCAATATTCGAAAATCCTTTAGAAAGCTAAGCCATGAATAGTTCAGTATTACTTCCTTCTCGTGCTACTGTTCAAATTCTGGGTAATGGTTGGAGTTTTTATGGTCAAGTATCGAAAACACTGCGTCAATTGAAAAGTGTTCTGGTAATAGAAAGTTCTGATATCACTTTATGTGTCTCTCAAAATTCCACTATCCATTGCTATGGTAGCTGTGTGAGGAAAATAACCACTGGGTGACCAAAAACCTCTTGGTCTGGTATGTTCTCGGGTTAATTTCATTAAACTCGACCCCGGAAAACGAATAACCGATTATGTGAAAAGTGAATAGCATGAGTTAAGAGATATGGTAGAGGGAGAAATTCACATTGTATATGAAATTCATAATTTCATGTCATCTATTACTTTGACACTTGTTTATGATACTTGTTTATGAATGCGTTTGAATATACTGACTCTATCCTTAACTTAAATTTTTCTTAATAACGAAATGCGCTATAGTTTGCTGATTTATTCGCGACTATTTGGACACATATAATGTAACTATGTAACAGTATAATCTAGACATGACACATATAAATGTAACTATATAACAGTATAAATGTAACTATGGACACATATCAATGTAACTATGTAGCAGTATAAATAATCTATACATGATTGCCAAATAAATTTGAAAAAAAAAAAAAAAAAAAACACTTTGCGTCTAAGGGATAAAGAGTAATGAACGTTGAATACGTTTTTCAAATTTCAGTTCTTCGGTTGAATATCAAAGGCATTTGATTTAGAGATCAGAAGACAACAGTATCACTATCCTTCTTGTATGATATGTCGTTGCTACATTTCATGTTTTCGTTGCGTATTTAGATGACAGTGTTCCCAGAATCTTTGGATAAATTGCAATAGATCTCATAAACATTGCAAAATTTTAGAAACAGAAATAAATACCATCAGTTGTGGTACCAGAAACCGGTTGGGTGTGTTCCCCAATAAGAATGTGCACATATTCACCATATATCTTAGACTCAACAGAACTTCGATGAAGTGGAACAATATTTATGTATTTATATTGAGTATTTATGGATAATTTATCAAAGTACATTGAATAGGAGGTTTCTGGTACCCGAATTTATTAACAATCATCCATAATATTGTTCTTCTCCAGTTGTTTGCAGAACAAGGGCGCAAACCCAGTCACTCCGACATTGTATCGAGACCACTCTTGAACTCAACGGACACCTTCATCCCATTCAGTAACAGAGATCATGAATTGGACTCTGACTTTTACATCGGCATAATATCAGCAAGCTCGGTAAGACATACCCAAAAATGTATCTTAAGATTAACCCTAGCAGTCCAGTAGTAGTCCAGGGTCTGAGTACAGTTGAGTGTGCGAAAATTGCTGAACGTAGTTTTTCTTCTGATCGCTAGAAAATGCATGTTGCCAGCAAGAAATGTGGTTAGGTCAGGTGGGGGCTAAGGAAGGGGGATACCGCTCAGGTGCTCTTTCAATTGGTCTTAACTTAGCAATCGTTGGCTGTAGGGTGTAGACATTGGTCCCAGACAGTTTAAAATGTTATTAACTACAACTTTACTACTCATATACGGTTTCAAAATACATTTAGTATTCTTAGAGTAGAGATATTCAATTCTCTGATGACCCTGGACCTTCATTGCCCGCCCCCCTGGACCTTTATCGCTTGCTCCAAAATCTCCATCAGCCACTCCTCTGGCTTCTCCTCAGAACGCTCATCTTCTAATGGAAATAGATTCAGTCTACAAATAAAGAAAATCCCCGGAGCCAAGACCATCACCTTCGATTCATCCCCCAACTCTAGTTGAAGTGACGGCAGCAGTAGCCTCAATTTCTCCCACATTGCTGATATTCTATTGTAACGACCCATGACCATGGTTCTTATATTTAGAGGCGGGGTTTGCCCGGGTGAGAATCAGTTCAAAGCACACGAAATTTGTACGGACTCTACTTCTACTACTATACCAAGCAGCAGTTAAGACGACTGAAATAGCATCAGCACGGATAGTCAACCCGTACTACGCCCATCAAAGTGGTCGTACTCTCAACGTTTCTATACTTGAAAACAAAGTGTTCAGTGATATGAGTCAATGATGTTATCATGGCTTTTTTCGGGCTATGCCGAAAAGGATATTCAGGCAGCCTTTATCCCTTGATGAATGAGGACGTGATCTTGATGACTCAAACCACTGATTCCATCTGTTATGATCCCAGCCTTCAACATCCAGTCAACAAGTTGTACAAATCCGCAGTGGATTTCATTTCGTGCACTAAGAACTTCCCACTGTCAGGGACAACAGAGGGAGACGCTAAATAGATACAAAAACTTCGGGCCCATCCACTTTTTTTTCTGTTTTAGTTTATTATTTTCTCTAATAAACCTTTGCAATCGACCAAGGGGGTTAAAAAGTATAATCGCCATAAAAATCTGTTGGTTTACGTTTGAAGATACATAGAGAAAACCAGAAAAAAAAAAAGTTCGTCCTCCGTACGCTATCCGAAGTTTTTCTCCGAAATTACTGGATCAAACTTTATAAAATTTTCCCACAACTCATAGATCGGCTGTTGACGTGCCGATTAACTAACCAATCAAGATCTCAAAAACAATGAGCCACTCGGGTCCCCGAACATCCCGGGAAATCTTATATTCACGTATTACAACCATTACCATTTTATGGGAGCCCGATCCGGTTGGAAAAACCAATAACTTTTGTCTTGGCCTGATAGTACCCATTTCCTGGTACTATTATGCTCATATAATAGTATCCACCCCGGTTTCAAGGCCTCCCGGGACACAATTACTACTAACGTCCAACCTATACTTGTTTTATTAGTTATAAAAAGTAAAGTTTGAAATCCACAGTGGGGCTGGAGTGAAGATTTTACCTGTAAATGTCTTCCAATTAAAATTGGAATAGGCCTGTGGGCTCCATTTGGCTTGAGTGTTTTACCAGAACTCTTCCAAAAGGTTACTTCTAAGCTGTTTAGTGGGGTCTTAGTGGGGTTACTCGGGGACTGTCAACTACTTACGACCATTTGATCCTAACTTAGCTGAACATTGCTCCCTTTCGCTGGAATTACTCAAAAATGACGTTGGTTGCCAATGGGTTCCCGCTCAACAGGAGAGTCTGGACTGTGTAATGATTCCTATGTCCGAGTGAGTTCTCCTTACTGCATTTTTTGCTAATCACTCTACTGTTATTCACTCCGACAGCAGCCAGTGCGCATTGAGCGCTGTTTTCATGCAGTCTGGAAATCCAGTGTTGTATGCATCTAGATCGTTGTCTGAAACTGAGCAAAATCATGCTCAGGTGGAAAAAGAGGTTCTTGCAGTAAGTTTTACTCTTCATAAATTTCACAAATTGGTCTATGGTCATGAGAACGAGACAGTACACACTCACCAAGAGGCAATGACATATATGTAATCTCTAAATGTCTTTTTCGAAATTCCAAATAATAGTTTACGCAGATTGCGACTAAAACTCTTACCTTGCTGTTTTACCTTGAAGTATCTGGCTGCGAAGTTCATGCATGGAGCTGATCTGTTGTCAAGATATTGCAAGCCTACCTGCGCCTCCCTTGATTTGAGTATGTTTGATGTTGTTTTTCTGTAAATGACAATTGTGAGCTGAAGAGCCCCCTTCAGAAAAAATATAGGGCTCACTTTGCAGATGACCTTGTTTTGCAATCAGTATTTTATTACAATATTAATGGATGGCCTAAGTTATTTATTGCTTACAATGCTGATTTAAACCATTAGCTTTCATTGAGGCATGACATAAATGTCAATGATGGATTTTAATTGTACAGAGATGACAGACCCCTTGTTCCACTAACTTTTAGAAAATTTACTCCAAAGTTGTAACATGACACCCACCTGAATTTTGAAAAAAATTAAGGGACAGGTTTGTCGTGCTTTTTATTGGCCTGACATAAATTCTGACTTGAAAAATCTCGCAGCTTCATGCCTTACTTGCAACCAGTTTCAGAGACAGAACATGAAAGACCCATTCAGGTTTCATGAAATTCCAGATTTTCCACTTGCGAGGGTGGGAGTCGGTATTGCACAACACAAAGGTCTTAATTATCTGGTATTAGTTGATTAATATTCGAGGTGGTTGGAGTTATTCAGTAGTAATGGTAAATCTGCCACTTCTGTCATTGGGAGCTTGAGGCAGGTGCTCTCACGAATCGGGGTCCCCAATTTTCTTGTCTCCGACAATCAGCCGTTAAACTCTTTTGATTTCCGGACTTTTTCAGGTGATATAAACATGCAGCTTGTCACGTCAAGACAGTATTATCCCCCTAGCAAAGGGTTGGCCGAGAAGGGGGTGGGCATTGCCAAGTATCTCCTAAACAGATGTCAATTTGATGGTAATTCCCTATGGATGTCCTTGCTGAATTAACCGTTTCCTCCTTCTGAGCTTTTTGCAAGGTCGCCTTTAATTCATAATTCCCCATTCGTGATAATCACATGCAACCTGAAGCGGTGTCTGACGAAAAAATCACTGGTAAGCTGTCTCATTCTCACCAATACTATAAAATTACATGCAGTCATAGTCTCTCCTTCTTGCCGGGTGAGGATGTCTGTGTTTGGAACCTCATGTCAAATGTGTGAAATAGGGGAGTGATGAGTGAGGCCTTGGATGATGTGGGGTAAAATTCATCACCGGAATGTTATCTACATCCGTCCTTGACCAGGGTCAAAGAGGGGTCTGGGATATCAAAATGTTGGTTATATTGATGATGGATGTGGTGATCTGAAGGGGCATGCAATTTCGCCTCAATCCACACCCCAACAAACACTGTTGTCTGTTGACCAATCCACTCCGGTGCCTGCTTACCAACCCACTCCGGTGCCTGCTCACCATCCTTCGCAGGCTCCCTCTTCTCCCACTCAATCCAAACCATTTCCCTACCCGTTATCAGTTACTCATGGTAGAACTACCAGGTCGGGAAGAGTCGTGATTCTCCATAGTTGATTGGATATGTGATTTGATTTGCAATATATTTAGTGATATGTTTAATATATTAGTTTTGCCATTTTCGTCATGTTATGTTTAGAGCCGTGATTTCTCCTATTCAGAGATTGGTTAGATTTGTGAATAGCAGTGGTATTTTCACTTGTTGTCAATTTTGTCATTTTATGTGAAGAGTCGTGATTATACCAATTCTGTGGGATTTGTAATATTTGTGTGATTGTTTCATGCATTTATTTTGGTTACAAAAAAGAACAAAAACAGGCATGTTTGTCACCGATCCATGTATCAATGACTTGATGTTTATATAGAACCATAGTTGTGTAGAATCAATCTAGCCGGAGAGCCATTCGGTGTGCTAATTGTTGTAAAAGTTATTTAGCTGAGTTGTCCGTGTCGTCGGTTATTCAAGTTGTTCGTGTTTTATTTGAAGTAATGAAGCTGTTTAAAGTACGCCTAGATTTGACTAGATTTGATGATACTCATATAACAGAGAGCTATGGCTGTCCGAGATGTATCACAATGGATAATGATAGACTGTCTTCGCAAAGACACAATTTGCAAGAAATGTGTATTGAAAATCCGCACAACGACTTGGCACTCCCGCTCAAATGGGAAAATAGAAAGATTCCTCTACCTCCTTGTTGTAAGGAACTTCCTTCCGTCATCCTTAGGGTTCGAACAACGATATAAGCCTCTGGCTATTATGGCGTGACCGAAAGGACTTTGATGACGGCAATCCGACTTCCGGCAGATCATTTTTTCACAACTCGAATTGAAATTCGGGCTCAACCATATCCACCAGCTCCGGACTGCAGGTTTTCATCAAAATATTATTCTGCTATTGAATTTACCTACGAGTACCTGGTATACACAATGCCCTTAAGCCCCTTTATCCAGCACCATTCACGGTACTCAATATAATGGATAAAACGGTTCCTCTTGACCGTGCAAGACCCCGGGTAACGTTTTCATTCGCCAGAGGGAAACCAGCCCTCCCCCAAATACAGTCCACTGCTACACTAGTACCATAGTCTTCACTACGCGCTCAACGTTTGGCCCTTCCTTTTTCTGGAAAGTTAAACTATGGAACTAGTTTACACGGCTGAGGAGTTTTATGACGTATTCTGCAAAATGGAAGCATTAAACAATAATTATATTTCGAGAAATGGAATCCCCTCGTCTGGTGAGCGCACTACAACTCCCGACAAAACAGATGGGATACACAAAAACTGGACCTGCGATCGCCAAAGAAACAGCCGGTGGTGATTATAGATTATTACCGGGTATAGGTTGAGAAAAATACTCCATAGTAATATTCCCCAGTCAACTGATTACCAGGAGCCGCAACCCGGACTGTTCACTGCCTCAAGTTTGAATTTTCAAAACTACCCTATTTGTCTATCCTCCCCAAGCGGAAAATACCAAGTAGGATCTCATGATTATAAGTCCACTTTAGGGATTCTCCTTTTTCTTCCCAATGTTGATTATAATAATTTTGTCCGACGCTTGTGGAAAGGCGATTGCTCGAGAGGCATATAAGAGACTTAGATTACTTATTTTACATTTTACAATTTTTAACAGTTTGGGCTAATTTCAACATCAACGACGAACAGTTGCTAAGTTATGACTGATTGACGGAGCACGGAGCGGTATCTCTCCCCCTTCCTCTCACCAGACCTGACCGAATTCGCAGAGGCAATATGCGTTTTCTGGCACTTCTACACCCTTTGAACAGTAATCTGAAGAAAAACTACGTTAAGAAATTTTAGCATACTGAACTGCACTCCGACCCCGGACTACTTAGTCAAAGAGACCCTTGTAGTTTTTACGGATTGCTCGTATTAGATAGGCCGATGAGGTGGAAAGATGGGACTAGGCGTGGTGTGATTCCAGGCATGCTTTAAGAAGACTGTCTTGCTTGAATCTTGACTCAAGCCTTCCCAGATCTGGTAAGTCAACCCCCCCCCCCCTCCCGTTTTTCTATCGCTCGTTGTTACCAATGACTACCTTTCTATTTATAAACTTTCTATCCATATTTCATTTTTTACGGTGGTCTTCACGCCGTATTTCGAAAATCTTGGAGAGGCTGAAGGATTTAGATAAAAGTGGATAAACTTTTTTATGAGAAATTTATAGGTCAGGTGATTCAGACGACGACGAAAAGGTTTTAGTGCAGCTGTTGGGTATTATTCGAGAAAGATGATTTAACTACCTCGTACTGTATAGATAAGAAATGAGGAAAATGTATATTTTTGGGAGTATATCGCTAAACTTTGAGTTGACTGCATGAAATAACCTCATACAAAAAAAAAAAAAAAATTTATATATATATATATATATATATATATATATATATATATATATATATATATATATATATATATATATATATATATATATATATATATATAAGTAGAAATGTAATATAGAATAAATGTCATTGCGTGTTAATCATCAAGTTACTGTTTTGTATAGATTTTTGTGACACGTGGAAAGAGGACATGATGGAATCCGAGATGAGTGTGCAAACTAGACGGGATGGCCTGGGGAGGTACGACTCTAGAACCAGTACTGCAGGAGTCAAGCGAGGAAAGCTCGATGCTCGGGGCCAATATCAAAGTCCAGAGAGTTTGGGATAGGGCAAGGCCAGCGTTTTTCGACACACGCATTATAAATGCTGACGCTGCCTCATACCATTCCCAAACGTGGGATTCATCGGCACAGTCTGCAGCTAGACAAAAACATGAAAAATATGACAGACAGATCAGCTGAGCGCCTACAAGGCTTGTTCACGCCACTTATCTGTTCATGTGACAGACCGCAGTCAATCGGGAGTATGGAGTCATTTTCAAAAGGATGGCTAGTACACTAGCTGAGGTGTGGTGCGAGCCGTTTACCCAAGTGTTAGGGTGGGTTAAGGTGCGAACCCAAGAGTCGATAATCAGAGCTGTGTCTCCTACTAAGGGACACAAAAAATATTGTTTGTTCGCTTGGGTTGGAGGACTGAACGGAAATTCCATACATTGAAGGCGGAAGGGATTCGAAAACAATGAAAGAGAAGAAATCATGTGAAGAAAACATCCCTGCCTCGATAAACCCAATTATATTTTCAAAATAAAAACAATTAATTATTTACTTTATAATTCCTAGAATGTTTTGAGTCTGAATTCTCGCTGTGACCATCCCAGCGTTTGATCTAGTTGTATTTTATCTGTTGTTCAATTTAGGCACATTCGCTTCTAAGGTTGACATTTTTGGTCTTCATTTCAACATAGGAATATTAGATCTACACAACAAGGGATAAACGTGTATAACGAGGCGAGAATAATGCCACACTGAATAAAGTGAATTTATTATAGTGCTTTTATATAGTTATATACCAAAAATGTCAACCTTAGAAGCGAATGTGCCTGAATTGAACTACAGATAAAAGTCAACAACTGCATAAAACGCTGAAATAGTCACAGCAACTATTAAGACTCAAAACATTCTAGGAATTATAAAGTAAATAATTAATTGTTGTAATTTTGAAAAAAAATTATTGGGTTTATCGAGGAAGGGATGTATTCTTCACGCGATTTTTTCTCTTGCATTGTTTCCAAATCCCTCCAATCTTTAGTCTTCAATCTAAGGATTCCCGCTCCGTCCTCCATCCCACCCAGACAAACGAACAATCTTCCTTGTGCCCCTTAGTCGAAGACACAGCTCTGATTTAGCACTAGGACCATAACTAACCGAAAAAGACTAATCCTCAAAATTGGTTGATAGGTAATCCGGAAGGTATCATTCTATTTTTATTTATTTTTTCCAGGAAATGGAAAAAGGTGGATATGAATTTTCCTATAGAATTCTACGATGCGCCATCTACACTGCAAGTCACTTCCTTTCGAGAGGCTGTACAGTAAGCAGCATTCATTATTCTTGAGTAGTTGTTGAAAAACTTTGTTGACAAAATTTTATGACGTTTCAAGATGTAGAGATTTCAAACAACAGGTTAAAATATTTCACCTCGAGAAACGTCCTCTTGTCAATAAAAATAGCAATTCCCCGTTTTTTATCTCTATAAATTTCATTTCTAACTGAGAATTCAGATTGCTGTAAGTTCATCCAAACGATCCCGTTTTTCACTTCGAGCTAATAACGTCAGCTAGATTGTGAATGAAACCAGTTTTATTATATGTTTATCATTTAACAATGATTAAAAGGACGTTTCCATTTTTTTCGTCACGTCACGAGCGTCACGTAACGGTGGGTTTTTCTATTGATTTTCACGTACCTACAACCAATGCGGTACTAGGGAAATGTAACTCCCTTAGTTTTCATAGCAGGGAAATCGTTAGCCACTTTTTGGAATGCTCTCATTTTATCACAGCATCTCATAATCCCTAAATCTCTGTAGTATCAAGAAAAGCTGATTTATCACGCTCAGTTATAAACTAATATTGCTAAGTAACCATAATGAACTAATAACGTGTAAAATTAATCATTATTAAATGATCTGACTGTAAAACCGTAGGTCTACCGTCCGTTTTTTATTATTGTTATATTTCTTTTACGTGAAAACGTTAAATTTAAAAAAAACACATATATAATACAGTAAAATAATAATAATAATAATAATCGCGAAATCAAAGGAAACGAATTAGAGTAGCCCTTTGCAATTCAAACTCTTATTGCTCTGCTCCCTCTCAAACAAATGGACTCAAAATTTCAGGAGATTTATATAGCTATAATATCTATAATAATATCTATAATAATATGTTATATATCTATATATATCAACTGACGTTTTCTAAAAACTTGAAACTGAAAAATCGGCAAATAAGGATCCTTGAAAAATGGCTATAATTGAGTTCTGTTATCTTCCAAACAACTGGACGTACCTACACCATTGAAATTTAGTATTGTTCATAAAAACCAACTGATGGAATAGACTTATAGGCATTTTTCATTCCGTCTCATTAGGCAGGGCGATTTCGGAATCGCAACGCCATTTCTTGTCACTCCAAAACTACCGTCTAATTTAGTTATCGTCTAAAATGACACACACACTTTTTTTTTTTTTTTTTACGAAACTCCCCTCGGGGAGAGGGCACTATTATTTTGATAAAATAAACAAATAAATAAAACGACAAATAAAACAGTGGAGAGGACGCCCAGGTTTACCCGACACCGGCTCTAGGGATAAAGGAAGTTGCAGGACGAGGAGGAAGAATGGGTTGAAAGGAAGTGCCCCTATAGCATGACCACCAGTTCAAGTACGAACCCCTCAGGACGCGGGTGGTGATACCACAGAGCACTCCCGCCGAGATGCCCAATTCGAGTAACTCCGTAGCGCTTTTCCTGCACCACAACCTGAGCCATGACACGGTCGCGGCCATGAAATTAATGTTATGAGGTGCCACTCCTTTTAGCTCAGATATCGCTTGTCGCCGATCATTTCTATCATATTTACATTTCTTAGCCTGCAAGATCTGCTCCATGTCCAGGCTGCAACTGACAACCTGGACATCCAGGATTATGGCAGACCCATCAGGCCTGATCGCAACGATATCTGGCTTATTGCCCGGTCACTCGGCATGTGATATAGCCTCTCCCTTCCGACGTCCCAACCGCTAGATGACAAAGCACCTATCTGCTTGGCAACCACATCGTGACGTAAAATGCGGCCACCATGGGCACGCTTTCTGCCATTTAATCTCTTTGCCTGAGGCTATAAGCAGCTTGTCCAGGACGCAATCCAGACAAAAAGCCATGGGGCCTCTCCCGCATCTCCTACAGAGAGGACAGCAGCTCGCCATTCAGCAATCATCCCCCAGGACCTCTGGTCATCTTGATGATTTGAAGACCGAAGTGTTGAGGCTCGGGGAGCAGATACGTCGCATTGAAGGTTATGAGAGTGCCTACCTGCAAGAACTGGCAAGGCGGGCTGTTGAGAGGCCTGAAAGCTTGGAAGACGAGGTCGCGGCTTATGTACATAGGATCTTCCCACAGGGGGGTCCTCTATCGCCACTCTTCGGTAGACGAGGGGTTAGACAGAGCATGGCCTTCTTTACCTTCGAAATTCAAGTTTGGAGACGGTCCGACAATTAGGGGAGGCTCGGGAGTGCTTAGAAATTGATAGAAAGGGGTAAAATATGAAGGGAGGCTAGATGAGGAGTGATGATTTCGTAGGCCAAGAGAGGAGACTACCTCTAGAACTCAAGCAGAACGATGCCATAGGTGAAGGTGGGGGGGACCAAATTATTACCTAAAGGGTGTATAGTTCCCAAACTTCACTCCACACTCTAAAATATTAATCAAAATGATAGCTCAAGAGCAATCATTTGTGTTGATGAATGTAGATGTTTCGAGTATGTTGACTGAACCAGATAATTGAAGGAAGGTGCTCTAAAAAACCCATTTTTCCAAAATATTTCCAAAATATCTATTTTATCCTATTAAGTCATAGGTCTAAAATTTACCCGAAATTCGCACGTTTAAGACTATCAAACCTATACCAAAATATGCTCTAAAAATGGTATCTTGCATATATTGCATTGTAACAACTAACATTGGAAAGTGGTAAATAAGAATTCACATCTTGCATACTATGAAGGAAACATGAGAGAGAGATACATATCAATAAACATCAGTTTTTAAAATTACAATAAAGATTCATATAGTCGAAGATTGATGAAAATAAAAGGTCGTGCAGCCTCGTGCAATATTCCATTAATACGAGTCAGCAAAATTGTTCTATATAATCGAACGGAATATTCTACAATATTAATCGTTATTGGATATTAATACTGCACAACCTCTCAGGACAGACTTCCTTCTTTCTAGTGAGTGAACTCTACATTTTGTTCTTCCTGAACGTTTCAGAAATATGAGCACATTAAAACATCTTGCATTGAAAAGATGATTACAATATCCATCTCAACTCTGTCTTATTACTTATGAACCAAACCCCTAGTATGATGAGACAATAAAAGCTAAATTTGGTTATATGAAAATTTGTGATGGACGAATGAATCAAATAGGACCTGATTCTGTACAATTACATTTTGAAATACCTCTAGATGATACCCAACCCTTGAATGTGCGCTATTCTTTTTTTTTGAAAGTGTACAAAGGGAAGACTTTAAATCCAGATGTTAAAAGTTTTAAAAAGAAATTGTAGTAAATCGCATAGGACTCACCTAGTGTGTACGTAAATATTAATATACAATAAAAACGTAACATGCAAACTACTTAAATACTAAAATTGGAAAGTGGATTCAACACTTTTACAGTGTAGGTATATTTATAAAAAAAGTTCAGAAAATAATGTAATTTATTCGTGGTAACTTTTCAATTGCAGCAATCAAAACAATTCAAACATTTATGAATGAATGTACCTGTTCTTCTTTACTAACGATTCGATCGAACTATGATTGAAGCTCTGCAACAGAAGGCAATGCGGAGTTGGTGGGTTCTGGTCTTTCGAGTATATACAAAGAAATGAAAATCAGAGAAGTCCGTTTGAAGAAGATATCTCCCTCCCACATTTTGGAGAACAGCATAAGTTTTTATTGTGTAGTTGGCGAAAATTGGCCAAGCCGTTGAAGAAGCGCCGCACTCCCAAAGGCTGTGAAAAAGTGTGAGAGAATTCGACTGTTGGCTTGGCCCGAATTGGATGATATCATGCAATTTGTAGCTTGGCGCGTTTATTGTACGCGGAGCGTCATGTTGGGAGAGATATCACACATTTTTGGTGGTCTAGAAAGAAAAGGTTGGAATATAAGGGCTGCTCTGGATTATTTCATTCGACTTTTTTTGTACTAGAGAACTCCCTGTCAGATTTCAATTTCCTAGAGTGAACAGGAGAGAATTTAGCTCGCATAGGGAGCCAGAAAAGCTATAGCGGCTCCCTACCAAATGCCACATTCCTAGAAAGAGTACAAAATAATTTAGCTAACTCAGCTGATTAGAATAAATCCCATCAATTTGTTCGTCTCATAATGTCCCAGAGAGTTTCATTACCGAATTTCAACTTCCCACAGTAAACAGGAGAGAATTTAGCTCACTCAGCTGATTAGGACTTGGTCGTTGCGTCTCCAAACCCTCAAAAGGCACTTCGTCAGGTCAATTTATTGTAGCCTATGTTTATTTCATCAAAATAGGCTGAGGAGAGCTGGTAGAAGTGAGTGGGCAAAACATCGTGGCGAGACGAGGAAAAAAAGAAGGATGTCCAAAAATATGCATTTTGTTTTAGCTTATAAAGAAACGATCTCCAGTTACGTATTTACCATTAGGCAACTCAGGGGATATGCCCCTCCCAGGATATGGAAAGAAAATTTGATTTGAAACCACAGGGTGTTGTCGGGAGGAGGCATATTAAATTTTTTTGTTGGTTTTCTCACAAAACCTGCGATTTTATTTACGATTTAGCATTTCACAAAGGCACAATAGCCAGGATTCGGGGTTTTACTAGAATGGAAAGAGCACAACTACGTTTCTGTAAAAAAAGTTGATATTTTAGCTGTTTAAAAATGTTGACATAATTTAAAACTGTCGAACTACTTAAAAACTAGAATAACATATCATATTGATGCAAAAATTAAATTGGAATCATCTCATAAATTGTGACCAAGGTGAGAAATTGAAAAAATGAAAAACCTTGAAGGTGATTTCTTAAAAAGGCTTTTTTGAGTTGTGCTCCTTTCATTCTACATGTGCAATTTATGCATTACACCAGAAATGACTTGTCATATTGACATAAACTTGGCTTAACATGTGGAGCGATCCCACACAAAGTCAGGTTCTTTATTTTACGTTATAATGAACAGCTCGTTTCAGTAATAACGATTTGCATTCCTTAAATGTACAGCATTTATCTCTTTTCTTTTTTTTTCTTTTTTTTCAGTTCATGAACTTGACGTTTTTTGGTCCTGAAAAGGACCCGATTGTGAACTGCAGATGCAACATTTCAACCAAGACGCCGTATATGACTTGGTTTTCAGCCAACATTATCATACCAGCTCACAGCATCGTTCTTTCAGATGACTTCAAACTGTTCAGTTTGGTTCTCGACAATTTCTACTCAACTCTGATAGTTGCCATCGTTTTAGTCGGCCTGATAATCATATTATTATGGGGATACCGGTTGGATCGTGAGGATGACAAATGTGTGAGTACTTACTAAAAAATCAAGTACTAATACTACTGTATTCTCAGATCAGCTTCTACAGAAAGTATGAACAAATTACAATCTACTTGTTATATCTGATGTTGTAAGAACCAAAAAATATTTGAATCTTGATCTGAGCGCTTTTGGTTTATCATTTTCAATAAAGAACCTTTGAAATCGACCCAAAAAATATATAATGATGGAAAAAAAATGATGTTAATAACTAAAAAATATAAATGCACAAAATAAATGAATGGTTTACCCAGAAACAAAATTTGATGGTTTACGTTTCATGATACACAAATTTCAAAAATCGAATGAAAAATAAATAAACACTTAAATGAGCATTTGAAAATATCCATCCGTCTGCCGTCCGAAGCTTTTCTCCTAAACGACTAGACCAAACTATATGCAATTTGCCTTAAAAATCATTCATCAGCTGGAGATGAGCCATTAACATTGGCATCATGCTCGTACAACCCAAATGGAGTATTGAAAATTCGATATCTCGAAAAACATTCGAAGCAGAAGGGTATTTGGTGTTGATGAATGGATAAAGAGGTTCAATATTTCGAATGATACCATTTGCGTTGCTTTGCGTTCGTTTCCCATGATAAAGTGGTTGAAGAAATGATAGAAACCGGACTATCAAGTACACCAGATGATGCTAATATCTCAATCAATGCATGGCATTCCAGCGGAAGAGTGCTTGTCTGCTGATGAAAATAACCACGCACGACAAACGTGGTAAAGATGTATATTTTTAACCCTCTGTAGACCGCATCCATTCTGTGTAACAACTCAGACCATGTGGGGGCACTCCGTGCCCAACTCATGTTTTTAGTTATATAGGTAAGTAATTATTCGGGAGGCAAGCAAAAATATTAGCTATAAATCAGTTTATTTCCGAATAATAGTTATTCGTGTCATCAAATCGTTGTAACACCGAAACTAAAATTGAATTACTTCAATCTCAACGGGATATAAAGTGCGATATTTCTATGAATACTCTACTTTCTATGCAAATGAAGTATGAAATATCCACATGTGCCTAACTGATGGACTTATCACCAGACGCTACAACGAAGTTAGAGACTTATTAAGAGAATTAATGTCAACTGCATGAGCGAACTGCGTGAAGGAGCCCATTATACGGGAGGCATTAGGTTCCGAACCAATGCAACGATGGGATTTGGTGTGTCGAGAAATCTGGGAGCCACAGAGGGAGGCGTTGTTTGACGTCCGTGTCGTAGACACACTCTTATGGTTCTCGTCCCGTCCCTTCTTTCCTAGCCTCAGCATAGCAACAGAAGATAGGTAAGTACCTATCTGAATGCATGTGAAGATAGGCATTCCTCATTCACACCACTGGTATGTTCAGTCGATGGACAATGGTGCTCCTCAGATAAATGCCTTTGTACAAGTATTGGGTAACCGGTTAGCAGACAATGGTTGTATCATGTGCATCTAGCATGTGTCTTAGAAGCACAAGAAGAAGATGGAGAAGTGCGGAGCTTCGGTTTGGAGACGGAGCAGCACTTCAGTTAGGCTTTTAAGAGACCAAACCATGAACGATGAAGAGATCAAAAGGACTGGAGAATCAATTTAGCCAACTAAATAATTCTTAGAAGTAATTCCTCTACGTTCCAATAAATAAATTGTTTGAAATTAGTTGTAGAATCGAACCCTGGCCGGTGGTGCGACCTTAATGTGTACACCTTTTGTATATACAGTGTCTTACCCGACTCGTCAAAGTTCAGAGATCGATTCTAATATTGATTTGCAACAAGTGCCTCAAAGTCTTTTTCTTTTAGATGCATTGTTTCTGATTAATTTCAGTTTCTAGATTTTTTTCGTGTTTAGCCCCCTTGATTTGATAAGAAAATTAAAATTTGATTAAACCATTGAAAAGAACGTTCAATTTCCTATCTCCCTAATGCCAAAACAAGAATTTTTGATCAGCTCCAACAACTAAAAAATGTGGTCAAAGACAATATTGAGAAGTCTGCTTTTTTACTGTTGAATACTACATTAGAATTTCAGCTTTCAAACGCAGATTTCAATTTTTATTTTACTTTGCTAATTAGAGGAGAAAATTATGTTTGTGTGTACGTTGAAAACCATGGTATTTCCCATGAAATAGACAGTTTTTTTTTTTTTTTTTTTTTTTTAATAGCCCTCTAAAAAAATTCGAGTTTGGGTCCGGTTTTTCGGTGCTTCATCACGCTGAACCGAATGGCAAGTCTTACAGATCTCCCCAACACCGTTATAACAGAGTTTTACGATTTAACTAACTAGTTTAACCCATAAAATTGAGCATAACAAATGATCTAAAAATTCGTGAGTTAAAGTGTAAAACTCTGTTTTTACAGAGTTGAGGAGATCAGTAAGATTATATTTATACTCAGCATGGAAAAACACGTAAAACCGGACCCAAACTCGAATTTTTTTAGAGGACCATTTTTCAAAAAAACTGTCTATTTTATGGAAAATACCATGGTTTTCGTACATACACAAATACTTTTCTCATCTAATAAGCGAAGTAAAATAAAAATTGATATCTCCGTTGGAAAGGTGAAATTCTAAGGTAGTTTTCCTGAAGAGGGGGATTTAAAAGCATTGAAGTGAAAAAGTCAATATGTGGATTCAAAATAGTGAAATTTCGGCAACTTCTCGAAATTATGACTTTGACCTCATTTTTTAGCAGTTGGAGCTAATCAAAAATTATTTTTTTTGTATTCGGGAGATAGAAAATCTAACTTTCTGTTCAACGGTGTTATCAAATTTTAGTTTACTAACCAAATTGAGGGAGTTATGACCATTTTAGTGAAATAAGGTGGAATATCTTAGAAGTGAAATTATTCGGAAACGAAGCTTCTAAAAAAATTTCTTTGAGGAGCTTTTTGTTACAAATTAGTTGTAGAATCGATCCCTGAACGTAGGGGAGTTGTGACTGAGACACCTCGTACATTATATAATTGCTTACCTATTTTATTTTTACCACTTGAATCATAGCAATAACTAATTGAGGGGTTTCAAACATTGAAGTCCTATCTGGAAAAAAGTTCCAGTCATGCAGCATGATCGTATGAGCAAATTTACGTGAAGTATCGTAGTATAATGTTAAATTGTTTTCAAATTAGAGCTTTTTGGGTGCAATGAAATTGTTAACTATTGATTTTATGACCGAAAACGTATTATTAAATAATAATCTGTTATTCAAAGAAAAGTTTTTGGGTTTTTATCTTTTTTGCAGTTTTTTGTCAATTTCTAAGCAAATTTTAATGAATTTCAAGTACATTTTTCAGCATACTTTTGTACATGTACAAACATGTTCAAACAGTACAACTTTTGAATGTTCTATTTTATGTTTAATAAACTTTATTTGAGCGATATTCTGCAAAACTATATAGTTATAACGATTTTTAGCCATTTTTTGCTATTTTTAGTGATTTTTCAACGACATTTTTTAAATTTTACCAATTTAATTTGCTCAAGAGCTTTGTTACTAAGTAAGCAATTATTCATTTTTCAATATTATCGTACGCGCAGCAGTTTATTATCTCTAATATTATGAAGTAACAATGTTATAGTTTTTTGTTTTCTGTGGAAAATTCCTTGAAACCTGTAGAATAAACCATTGAAGCATCCTAATATAATTACATATTGCATATCAACCGAACGATACTCGATACCGCACTAGAGACTTTATGATACTTTGCTTTACATACATGAGATATATATATATATATATATATATATATATATAAATATATATATATATATATATATATATATATTTATTTATTTATTTATTTATTTATTTATATCACTTATTGAAAATGACTCTAGGAGAGCTTGATTATATTCACAAAATTAGAAAAGATAACAGAAAAAACGTCACAAAACTATTTTTATAATTCGGCTTTTTGCCTTTTTCAAACCAACAAAGAAATTGAATAACTGTGGGAAAGTTGTGACAAGTCTTGTGTAACAAGAGTTTTGGTAACTTTGGATTTGGAATCATCGTTTTATGTTGAGGCCTGGAGGATTTTGGGTGCTTACGATCCTCCAGGCCTCAACATAAAACGATGATTCCAAATCCAAAGTTACCAAAATTCCTTGTCAACGTTGTACACAAATTTCCCACAATTATTCAATTTCTTGGTTCGTTTGAAAAAGGCAAAAAGCCGAAATATAAAAATAGTTTTGTGACGTTTTTTCTGTTATCTTTTCTAATTTTGTGAATATATATATATAATTTTGTTATCATTATTATAATTATTTTTTATCGTTTATTTTATTTTTATCTATACCTATCCTTTTTTTTTTTCTTTTAATCTCATATTGGTTTTTTTCCCCAGAGAAATGTGATAATAATGGAAGATAACTATCCAGGTGATCGGCACGCTTATGTAATAGCAGTGTTCACAGGACAAGGCATTGGCTCAGGGACGACATCTCGGGTTGGAATCAAGCTTTTCGGGGAATATGGATATAGCAGAGTAAGTTTAAATTACGTTTTATGTATGGAAATCATTTATTAAGACCACCTCATTATCAGCAGCTATTGTAGGTATTCAGTTGAGAGTACCCATCATTGTTGAGAGCCTAAAAGACTTTGCGAATATTTAAACAAATGATCTTGAGTGGTTGCTCAGGGGGGATCACTGATCTAATAACAATATAGTGATTTATAAAGCATCAAGGAATATGGAGGTTATAATCACTTCTGCCTCTTTATCCAATAAACTTAGCGTTCAATGTACCTACCAGGTTCATATGCTGATGCACAGTAAAAAGAAAACCTTGGTTGCGGGACGAGATGACTGGTTCCTCATGACATCTTCAATATATTTGGGGCGCCTAACGAAAATTCAAATGTGGCATGACCACTCTGGCTCATCACCGGAATGGTAAGTTGAGACCACATTTACTCGTATATTCGAGTAAAAATCATCTACATATCCATAGAAACTACTAGCCTCAGTACCCATTCCGCACCTTCGTGTAGGAATACCATTTTTCGCACAATACAACTGGAGTTTTTTTTAGCCCCATACTTCAATTGAGTGATATCTGAGTAAATTCAGAGGAACATACTGTTATAGGTGGACTTTCACTGCCAACATGAGAAGGACCAAAATTCTTGAGCGTGATTCTGACTCCTCGGTTCTTTGCTGCTAAGCACCTGAAATCCAAAGCCAAAACTCCACAATATGCTTTGAACCACTATGGACATATATTCAGACACCCTGATGTTCCACTTATACCGGTTCCAAATTTTGACATGAATACGTCTTATCGCTTGGATTTATTCTTGAAATTCTGTTACCCGTTCCTGTAGTTTTCATCGCTTTTAAATTGTCCTCCATTCGTTGAAAAACTCTCAATTTTGCTAACCGTATTATCTGAACGACTACACAGTGCATGACCTATAATCTGAGGTATGAGCGTGGTTGTCTGATTAATTTTTTATACATACTTCTCAATACATTTTGTAAACATGATAACAACGTTTTTTGACATTTTATGTCTTTACTATGACACGTAAATGAAAAAGCGTCACGCGGAGGAGCGTCACGCGGAGAGCGTTACGCGGAGATTCCCTAATGATCCCACGATTCTGAGATTTGGTATGTAGCCCCTTGAGGGACTTCTGAACACAACTGACCGATCCCAGATCAGCTGAGTGGCTCTAGGATCCAGTTTTTTCCCTAATGATCCCACGACTCTGAGATTTGGTATGTGGGCCCTTGAGGGACTTCTGAACACAACTGACCGATCCCAGATCAGCTGAGTGGCTCTAGAATCCAGTTTTTTCTTTAATGATCCCACGATTCTGAGATTTAGTATGTGGGCCCTTGAGGGACTTCTGAACACAACAGACCGATCCCAGATCAGCTGAGTGGATCTAGAATCCAGTTTTTTCCCTAATGATCCCACGATTCTGAGATTTGGTATGTGGGCCCTTGAGGGACTTCTGAACACAACTGACCGATCCCAGATCAGCTGAGTGGCTCTAGAATACAATACGGGGTTTTATAGGAAGGGGAAAGGGGGCGCAAAGACATAAAATGTCTCTCGTGGTTGCGTACTTGTACGAAAGCTGTATCCACCGTATGAGTTTCAAGAGGTTCTAATACCATTTGGGTTCCTCCTTGAACATCCCATTCATGACCATTTGGGGATGTTACTTGAGTCAATTTTGTTAAAAACGAGGGAAATGTGAAATTTATGTGGGGAGATACACAGACATAATTTTGACCAAATTAAAACCAAAATTAAAGTTTTCGATGTTCAAGCTCTTATGGAAAGATAGCTATTCAAAGTACAGCGTTGCAGTTGGTTTCAATCGATTCTTTGGGAATAAATTCATCATTGACAAGCAAAGAATTATAACTGTTACTCAGAAAGTTTTCGAGATCTCGATTTCTTAAATGTTTAGCCCTTTAATACAACCCTTTAGGGTTGATAAAAATTGACACCGAGCTTCGAGAACTATCTAGACCCCAAATTGATTTTTATCACAAGTTTCATATAGTTTGGTCTAGTATTTTCGGAGAAAAGCCGCGAACGACGGTTTGATACATTAGGAGACAAATGGAATGATGGGCGATTTCTTGGTCAGTTGAGTAAGCTAAATGCTCTCCTGTTCGCTAGGAAGTTGAATTTCTAGATATTGTCATTCATTGAGATGTTAAATGCGTCAATTGAAATGATTGGCTCTTTCCTTATCAGTTGAGTGAGCTAAATTCTCTCCCGTTCACTTTAGGAAGTTGAAATTCGGTGGGAGACTCTCGGGACGTTAAGAAACGAATGAAATGATGGGCTCTTTTCTCACCAGTTCAGTGAGCATTCTTTATGTTCCTTCGATAAGACGTTTGGACCATTGACTCAGTGCCAAATAACTCATTCATGTCACAATGTATCTATGTGAAGCGTTCATATTTAGTGTTTAATTCAACAGTAAAGACTATCCTATGGTTATGGTACGCAGATTTGAGGTTACTTAGAGTATAGCTGCGTTGAGGCATTGGAGGTACAGCTTTATTAGAAACTTTCCTATCGGTCTCCCTACTGTTCTAATTATCTATTTAGATGGAGTTGTGCACGTTGTCTCAATGTACTCTGGGATTGCGTCTTGGATATGTTCCCAGAGTGATTCGTGTCTTCCCAAAATAGTTGCATTGGAGATTGGTAGGTATGGGTGTCCTGGCCGTGAGGTACAATTACCTCAATCCATTAGAGAACATTTGATGTTTCACAGATAAAAACTACCATGGGGAAAGTTTTAGCTGGGGTTCGTGGGCTTTAGAGAATGAGCAATTGCGTCTGAGACGCACACACTCAACAAGGAATTGTATCCAAAGATGAATTGCACAAGCTTATTACACCCTTTTGAGGGTGGAATTATAAGAAGCACATTGGCTCCTCAGGCTACGCTGTGAGCTGTTAAATGTGAATACGAGGCCATTCAGTTCCAGCTCTATAGAGGAATGCTGTCTGTGCAACCTCCGAGTGCAAGATGATATTTCATTCATTATTTGTGTTTTGGTACGTTTTTTGGAGAATTCAGTTGGTTTGGCTTTGGTACCATTTCCCGGGACAGAACCATTTATGTGCTTAGTGGGGAGAGAGCTTCGCCTGCTTGGTCAATATTTGTGAACAGGCATGGCATTACAGACAATTTCCTGTTGCCCAGTTCAATGGTTTTGTTTACCTCAGAAGAATTAATTATTTTTTTAGTTTTCGCAAAATTTACACACTTGTCCTTTTATTTATTAATTTACTAGACACATTTCATTGATACACAAAAGTATACACAAGAGTATGGTGAGATTGTATTAGATCTGAAAGAGTAAGGGCTGAACGGTTGAAAAACCCATACTGTATTTTTTTTTTTAAATAAATATCTCAATGGTCATTTGCTTAGGAAAATAATATGCATAATTATAATTTTCTCAAGATATTATTTATTCAACGAATGTGTTCTTTTTTGATGAATTCCTATTTTACATTCCCACAAAAAGATTCCCAGTGGAAGTTATCCTTAGTTTCAGAAAGTTCCACGAGTTGAGTAGTCTGCAGATGATTTTCACTCGGGTATGCGTTATTTCTAAATATATTCTATTACTATTAATAATATCGAGAATGGTGGTATAATATGTCAGACGTTTAGCATTAGTGTAACACATTTGAATGGAATGGGATTAAAGTAATAGTTATTTCGGATTTATCCAAACCTGAATATCATAACTTTCTTGTCTTATTTACTTGCAGGTATTGTAAAAAAATAAGCATCTTCGACTTGAACAATCACATCAAATACGATTTCATTGTTGAGAGATGGTTCACGTACGATTCCCGGGTGTCTCTGGAGGAGGCTCGAATGTTTGAATGTATGGCAGCGACGCCCGAAGAAGTGTCCAAAAAGTGGTATCTCCTAGTTGGGGGTTGGATGTACTCTGAGATGAGGGAAAAACACCATCTGGCTAGCATATTTAGACGGTACGTATGTGTGCCATTCCTCTAAAATGTTGGAATTTTAGTACGACAATGATTCTCAGAAGGTTAATTTACATAAATGGAAATTTCGAAGTTATAGACTATTGTACCTTTTTGACTTCCCTCACTCACTGGTACCCAAAAATGCAGTACTGTTACCTTGTAATGTTCGCACTAAAGTCCCATATGACTATTGACCCCAGTCTTAGTACAGTTTGTGCCTCTGCATTAGGTACCCTATAGTTTCAGAACGCGTCTGAGAGCACTCAGTTGCAGAAGATGCCTTTTGGGTGTTCTATATTGCTCCCCCCCACCCCCCCCCCCCCCTCGCCCTTCGCCCTCGTACTCAACATGAGATTTATCCCATTCAAAACATCGCTTTCTCAATTTGAAAAGACGATATGGACTCAATCAAACTTCGTCTTTTTTACAAGTATGATTTGAAACATCCCAAGTACAATTAACATTAATACAAAACGGCCGATGAATATCGGGAACTCAATGAAGATGTGAAGTGCTCCAGTCTAGTCCGTGATGCTAGGATATCTCAGCAGTCTGCACGTTGGGCGTTCAAGATTCGAGCAGAGGTGATTAACCTGAACGTAAAGCCTTATGAATCTCAGTCATTTGGTGACTGATGAGTGTTCACTCTGCATGCCCTGGAGGACACGTTTCACTTTTTACACCAAAGTCCCATTTTATCCGAATTTCCGCTTCCTGTATTCTGGAGCGCCACATTGTGCCGGGAGGAGGCGATTTGGATCCTGGATAGTTCGTACTGGTCCGGGCTGGAAATGTTTTACAAATTGGCATGGTGCTACAGATCCTTTCCTGTTAAGGAGTTTAATTTCTGATTGTCCGCATGAACTAATTTCTCACTTGTTTCATCTAGAAGAGAAATATTATTTATTTTCTTATATCCCATAGTTTTTCGTATAACTGTTAATTTTCACTATTGAAACCATTGGAAAAGGCCTCAACTTCCTCTAGACGGTATATCCAAACCGTATTTATGTAGTTTATTGTTGTATATTGGCCAATTTCAATGTCACTCTCTTTCCAAAATAATGTAAAAATTCGTAAAAAAAATCTGTTATATATATACATTGGGGGAAACAACTTGATAAACCATAATCAATATTTACCCGCAAAAAAAAAAAAAAAAAAAAAAAAAACGGCATTATTTCTGTTTGGTAAATGATTTGGCATTCTTTTACAACGGACCTTTACGATATTAGGGATAAGAACAAGCAAAGTGCACTCATACTACTCGATCTTGCAAAAGCATTCGATGCGATTATCAGAGAACGATTTATTGATTTACAAAATAGTGAAACGTCGAATCATAGGCCCAAGCTTATAATGGTTCAAGAGCCACTTGACAAACCGCAGGCAGAGAGAGTCAATCGACGAGTGCTCTCTAGTGAAGATAGTTACAATGACTTCGATGTATTCCAAGGAAGTACTTTGGGACCACTATTGTTTTTGGTGTATATAAACGATGTGGCGCTTCTAGAATTGCCAAACACCAAGATCTATTCGCGGATGTCACTGCCGTGTTAGTTGAAGGTGGCACATGGGAAAATGTATTGGCCAATGCAAACATAGTGACCAACGTGGTAGGAAAATGGTTCTATGAAAACTATCTAACGTTGAACACAAAAAAGTCTGGATTGATTATTAATGGAGGGCACAAAACATATGTTGATGAGAAAGATTTATGTATCACATTACGTAAATTCAAACCAAATATCAACACTGTTCCTGTTGCGCAATAGAGCGTATTGCCATGCATAAGTATCTTGGGATATTCTCGAACGAAGAGCTAAATTGGAAACCCCATATAGATTATACTCATAATAACATTAAGGAAATTATGTAAATTTTTTTACAACATTAGCACACACTTCCAAGCGATGCGATAAAACTTATTTATTACATTATGCTGCAGTCTGTGCTTCAATATGTAATAATAGTAGGTATGAATGTGTATTCCAGTTTGTTTTCCTGTAAACAATTTATAATTTCCTATCGGGTGTATCCCTAAAACTCGATAAAATACAATGGGGTATGTTCCTCAAACCCGATGGGGTGCGATCGAGTCTGGTCCCTACACCCTGATACTATACAGGTTGATAAAGCTAGACCCGATAACATTGTAACTGGTTGTAGGAACTAGAAGAGATAGCAGTCTATCAAGCCCTCTCACTATCCCAGTTAATTCCTCATGATATGCACGCCCTACCCGTGCATTTGATCGACGATTAAATTGTGGGGCGGGGTAGGCTAGGAGTTCCTAAAGGAGCTTTTCCCGCCTCACAATTCAACCGTGGTTCAAATTACTTTAACAATTTATTTGCACTCAAAAAGCTCAAATTAATGTCAAAAGAATTTACCATTATACAATACTATAATTTGCGGAAATTCGCTCATAAGATCATGCTGCATGACTGGTACTTTTTTCAATACTTCTCAATATATGCAGTTGACGGGAGGAGGCCTAGGTTGGTTGTTATCACGACGATTTCCGCTTTTGAGATGGGGTGTGACGTCGGCGAAGGGGTTTGACGGTATCCACGACAATACCCGATAAACCACCTCAATAAACGACCCCGATAAACTTTCTGAACACTCGATAAACGTAACTCAAGAGACCCGATTAATATCCTAGGGGGTGATGTAAATCAAATACGAGCCAATAAATAGCTAGCGAGTGTTTAATTTCAACATTTTATTACCAGACAGATTTCTGAACGCCAGATAATCGTCAATTCAAGACACCAGAGTAGTATCCAATCGGGTAATCTAAATCAAATAGGACCCGTTAAAATGCTATTGGGTGTTTAATTTCAATATTTTATCGCCAGACAGATCTCTGAACAGCCGATAAACTTAAAGACACCCGATTAATGCCCAATCTGGTAATATACATCAAATAGGAGCCAATAAAATGCTAGCAGATGTTTCATTTCAATATTTCACGCCGGATACATTTCTGAACCCCCAATAAAAGTAATTCAAGAGACCCCATTAATATCTTATTGAGTAATTTCAATTAAATGGGAGCCGATAAAATGCTATCGGGTGTTGCATTTCTATATTTTATCGCCTGATAGATTTCTGATCACCCAATTAACGTAAATCAACAGACCAGATTAATATCCTAAACGTAATTAAAGACACTGGATTGATATCGTATCGGGTAATCTAAATCAAAAAGGAGCCGATAAAATGCTAGCGGGTGTTTAATTTCAATGTTTTATCGCCCGATACATTTCTGAACACCCAATAAACGTAATTCAACAGACTCAATTGATATCCTAACGGGTGTTGTAAAACAAATAGGAGCCGATAAAATGCTAGTGGGTGTTGCAGTTCTATATTTTATCACCCAATATACGTTTTCTGATCACCCAATAAACGTAATTAAAGAGACTGGATTCATATCCTATCAGGTAATCTAAATCAAATAGGAGCCGATAAAATGCTCGCTGGTGTTTAATTTCAATATTTTATCACCCGATAGATTTCTGATCACCCAATTAACGTAAATCAACAGACCAGATTAATATCCTATCGGGTCAAGGAAAAGCCGATAAAATGCTTGAGTACCGGATGAGATTTGAAGTGGTAACCGGATTGTTTTTAACATTTACCCGTTTAGAATTATCATTACCTGATTGTTTCCAGAATGCCCGATAGATGGCACACAAAACCGTAAATGCTTGGAGTCACCCATCTCATAGCTCGATACATTTTTAGGGCATAGCCGTTTGATAGTCAAGCGGGCATTGTGATATACCCGTTTAGAATTTGCCTACCTGATAAAAAGACGCTCGACACCTGATTGTTTTCGTCAGTATTCGCTTGTTTTTAGAACCACCCGTTTGTTTTTCAATCGGGAATTCTAATTGATGCCGTCCTATTGGGTAGGGTGCGTCAATGTTTTCTCTCTGTGTAGTTGCACCAAGACCAAGATTAATGCTGTCAACACACTCTCCTAAATTTATTATTTACATCTTTCACAGAGTGCTAGATAGGCATATGAAAAGAGCTCAAAGTTTTGAGTTTTGTAGACCAAACTACAAAAAGCAAATTTTAACGAAGATTGTGAAAAATGGGGCAGTGGAATGCCAAACGATGCTGAACAGCATTCATGATGGCATATAAAACAATAATTTTTGTGCAGAAAATTGTTCTACTTGTGAGAAGATATGGACATTACAAACCAATATATTATTTAAGCTATGTGTAGATTATGTATACGCATATGCGATGTTATGTCAACTTGCAATGTTCAAAATTATCGGCGAATCGCCTTGACCTTAATCAACAACACGGAAAAGCCAACAACAGCACGGAGCCTATCGTTGGAAAAGTAAGCTAGGCGAGTAGCCTAGTTCTAAATTAGTATTATCACCGTATGTATGTGTCTTTATTGAATCAAATTATATCGATCCATATATCTATTGTTTGTATTATGAAGTCCTACAGGTACGAAGTCTGAACCGTTAGGAGTGAGGCACCTTCAGTGACCTCATTAGGAGAGGGATTACGAAAAGGGGCTTACCTACACCAAAAGTTCGCCAACTCGCATCTAAAGAATTTAAAAAATCCGAAATCAATAATTCTTGTATATAAGTTGGATAAATGGATCAGAATTCGTGGTTGGAATCGAGAGTAGAAAATCCCCCAGAATCTCCTGAGATCGAACAGGGCCGAGTCAAACAGTCATCACCCCAATATTCGCTTGGTGAAGTTTTTTGAATATTGTTTAAAGTGAAGCCCTGGGGGGCAGTAGTCAAGTTATTGCGTAATGTAAAACTTCACTACTGCACACTCAATTTTTTAAAACCATAATTATTAATTAATGTTAATTATTCTAGGGATATTCCAAATGATAACAGTAAAAAAGAGGGAATTCAGAAGATTCCAAATTGTATTTTCAAATTGTATTTTCAAAAGAGGGATGTATTGAACTGGAAAATTAGTGAAAACACACAAATGATCAACAGCTTGTGAAGTTTACGATGACACTTATTCATATAATCATTAGGTATTCCACCAAATTCATTAGAATGCAATTTTTTCCAGGCATCCTAGAAGCTTGTATACGCGGTGCCAACGAATTATTATATCAGTAAATTACCTAATGACCACAATGCTTGTCAGTATGATGTTCTTCCAGCTGGATGAAGGTAGGTCTTGGTATCAATATTGTCAGTTAAATCCGTGAAATTATTGAAACTTCGATCTTCACTCATCTAGTTTATCCATAAATTATACTTTTACAACAAATATAATCACAAACATAATTAATAATATAAGTAGATGTAAATATTTAATTAATCTTATCTTATTATCAGTAATTATTAATTAAACTTATTTTAATAGGTAAAACCCGATGTATGTGTGTTTGTACTAGTATTACGACCAAACGGCTGCATCGATTTTCATGGGGCAAGTTCCAGATAGAACTCAGGCTATATCACAATCCCCTAGACTTACTCCTTCATGGAGAACTCGGCTTTGCCTAACGACGTCACCCGGGTAAATAACTTCGTAATTAAGGAATGACTGGGCATGCGTCGAACTTTTCTTGTCAAATGTGGATGGGGTGGGTTCACGCGTAAAGAATTTTCAATAACAAATTCATCAATACTAAGACGATTTTGGTAAGTTGAGTCGAACGGTTCTTATTCGTAAAGATGGATCTTCCAAAATTTACAGCATCGATGTTGTCGGGAATAGTTTTAACTAAGGTAATACGTTATATTGAGTTGATTACATTGAGGGGACGCTTGGTTAATAAATTAATTAGATACAAGATTAAACGTGATTGCTGAAATTTGCATTGAACCCTTTTTGGGACTGCTGGGAAGTTATTTAGCGGAGCTGGAGCGGCTAGTTATTTATAAGAATGAACCTCCGTCTGTCTGTCTGTCTGTTTGTCTGTCGTGTCTATGCACGGCCAAACTGCTGAGTGGGGGGAGCCTACGCGTGGGGGGAATCTTCTTGGGATTTTCCGATAGGGTGTATAAGCGAATTTGAAATTTTCTAATCCCACCCGAACCATGGGCCGTAGGGCGGGAGGGGAGTCGAAGTAACGGTTAATGTGCGCTTTTTGGACTTCCCCGCTTCCTCTACCCCTCTAAACGGCTGTCGAAAATTCCGGAAAAATACCGGTTTCGTAGGTTTTTGAACGAGGAAGATGACGGCGCGATCGGATCGCGAAAAAAGTATCGGGAAATGCGTCAAAAAAATGCAAGAGTACGGACCCGTTTTCTCAAGAAGTCCGACGAAAAACTTGTTTTTTTTTCGATTAAAATATATACTCCATAAAGGTACGTTTTTCGGAACGGTATTTGTGGGCAAAATAAAGGTTTGATCCCGCCGAATCTGAATCCGAAATTGGAAATCGAAAAAAGTGACGGGAAGTTGGTCCAAATGCGAGGGGAAGCGAGGCGAAGCGATTAAGTTAATCGAGCCCACCGCCGTTTCACAACGTTGCTTACCAGAAGGGACTCGATGACTGACAGGGGGTTCCCCATTTGAACTTCTAGGCAACACCTTGCGAGCGAAGCGAGCAACATCCCCAAAAAAAACTGTTTTGTGGTACTACGTAGTTTTATAAGATTTATTTTGTTTGTAAGAATTTCCAACAGAAAAAAACGTCTGCCAAGTTGGGTGGGCAGCATAACTTCCTCAAGCGAGCGAAGCGAGCAGCATCCCCTACAGAAGTTAAACTTACCCTCAGAGATCTACCGTTAGAGATCTACCGCTACCGGGCGAAGCGAGCAACATTCCCTACATTCGTTAAACCTACCCTTAGGGATCTACCGTTTGCGAGCGAAGCGAGCAACATTCCCTACATGCCACACTATGCGAGCGAAGCGAGCAATACAATGGGGGATCTGGGGGGGCTTTGTGGTTCTACGTAGTTTTATAATATTTATTTTGTTTGTAAGAATTTCCAACAGAAAAAAACGTCTGCCAACTTGGGTGGGCAGTATAACTTCCTCAAGCGAGCGAAGCGAGCAACATCTTTTACAGAATTAACCCGTTCAACGCTCTTCAACTTCGCTCTCGCCATTCCCTCGCCTACACGAATTATTCACAATAATTACTTACGAATTATTGACGATTAAAAAACTTTTGTTGAAATTTTTTGGGCGAAATTGAGTAGTGAGGTAGGTACTTCCCTGAGACACTTCCCACAACCGCAGTCGACAAAGAGGGGTAACCAAATGAGGAGAACTTAGGATAGGGGCCCCCGAGACTGTCTCGGGGGGCGCCTGGTAAAACACGCATTTTTTCGAGACAGACTCGATTGGCGCGTTGAATGGGTTAAACGTACCCTTAGGGATCTACCGTTTGCGAGCGAATCGAGCAACATCCCCTACATGTTTCAATTGTAATACATCGCATGTATACAGCCACACCTTGCGAGCGAAGGGAGGAGGCGTGGAGGCAAGCGAAGCGAGCCGGAGCGGCTAGTCTATCTCTATCTAAACTACTAGCCGCTCCGGCTCGCTACGCTCGCCTCCACGTCCAGCCGGGGGGCAAGCCCCCCGGACCCCCCATTAAATTGCTCGCTTCGCTCGCAAAGTGTGGCATGTAGGGAATATTGCTCGCTTCGCTCGCAAAGTGTGGCATGTAGGGAATGTTGCTCGCTTTGCTCGCAAAGTGTGGCATGTAGGGAACGTTGCTCGCTTCGCTCGCAAAGTGTGGCTGTATACATGCGATGTATTACAATTGAAACGTGTAGGGGATGTTGCTCGCAAACGGTAGATCTCTAAGGGTAGTTTTAACTTCTGTAGGGGATGTTGCTCGCTCCGCTCGCTTGAGGAAGTTATACTGCCCACCCAACTTGGCAGACTTTTTTTCTGTTGGAAATTCTTACAAACAAATTAAATCTTATATAACTACGTGGAACCACGAAAATTTTATTAGGGGATGTTGCTCGCTTCGCTCGCAAGGTATTGCTGTATATTTGTAGGAAAAAATCCGAATTTATTCTGTTGAAATGGCTCTCGCTTCGCTCGCAAGGTACTTTTGTGTACCTGCTCGCAACACCCAAACACCGAAACCTGTACCTGAGTTATCAAACCCCAAACACGTTGTCTTCCTAGAGCCTTCTCGCGTCCACAGCACATATAATTTCTCTTTTTAATAGCTTAATCTCGCTTCCGCTGGCAATTCGACCGAGTTCTCGTCACTTTTTTCGATATCCGATTTCGGATTCAGATTCGGCGGACCCAAAGCTGTATTTCGCCCGCGAAAACCGTTCCGAAAAACGTACCTTTATGGGGTATATTTTAATCGGAAAAAACCAAGTTTTTCGGCGGACTTTTCGAGAAAACGGGTCCGTACTCTCGCATTTTTTTGACGCATTTCCCGATACTTTTTTCGTGATCCGATCGCGCCGTCGTCTTCCTCGTAGGAAAACCTACGAAACCGGTATTTTTTCGGAATTTTCAACGGCCGTTTAGAGGGGTAGGGGAAGCGGGGAAGTCCAAAAAGCGCACATTAATTCTTACTTCGACCCCCCTCCCGCCCTACGGCCCATGGTTCGGGTGGGATTAGAAAATTTTAAATTCGCTCGCTCCCCCTATCGGAAAATCCCAAGAAGATCCCCCCACTCGTGCACTCCCCCACTTAGCCGTTTGGCCGTGCATAGACACGACAAACAGACAGACAAACAAACGGAGTTTCATTCTTATAAATAGTATAGATTTATAAGAATGAAACTCCGTCTGTTTGTTTGTCTGTCGTGTCTATGCACAGCCAAACGGCTGAGTGGGGGGAGTCTACGAGTGTAGGGATCTTCTTGGGATTTTCCGAAAGGGGGAACGAGCGAATTTAAAATTGTCTAATCCCAGCCAAACCATGGGCCGTAGGGCGGGAGGGGGGTCGAAGTAAGAATTAATGTGCGCTTTTTGGACTTCCCCGCTTCCTCTACCCCTCTAAACGGCCATCGAAAATTCCGGAAAAATTCCGGTTTCGTAGGTTTTTGAACGAGGAGGACGACGGCGCGATCGGATTGCGAAAAAAGTATCGGGAAATGCGTCAAAAAAATGCGGGAGTACGGACCCGTTTTCTCGAAAAGTCCGACGAAAAACTACGTTTTTTCCCATTAAAATATACCCCGTAAATGTACGTTTTTCGGAACGGTTTTTGCGGGCGAATCTAGCAACTTAATGGGGGACCAGGGTTTTTGTTTGCGAGCGAAGCGAGCAACATTCCATACATGCCACACTCTGCGAGCGAAGCGAGCAACGTTCCCTACATGCTACACTTTGCGAGCGAAGCGACCAGTTTAACCCTAGAATACTATCGATGAATCATACCCCCTCATTACTATGGATCGGAGTCAAAATGACTCCCACTGAAATTCGTCGCTTTCCACTGGTTTTTCAATACTGTTTGTATGTGAACAACATATTAATGCTGTATTCAACATAATATTTGCTCCTTTCAGCTTAAAAACAAGGTTTTTCTTATTAAAAAAAAAAAAATCGTATGATCGAATTGAATGTTTAATCATTTCCTTCTTCATTACAGAATATGTATGCATTTGACAATACCTGAAATCCAAAAAGTTTTAACCCTTCCAACTACAATGACTTCAGAATAACTCGATACCTACTTAGCAAAATAATTTGACAATCAGTTTCTTTAGTTCCATTGCTGATTGACTAAACGTTTGACTAAGAACAATATTACCGTTTCAGGTGAATCACAAATCACAGTAAAAAGTCTTTGGCAATTCAAGAAACAATAGTGTAGGAATGAATATAAATAGCAAATAAGTAGAAAAATGTATGACGAAAATGGAGATTATGAAATTCTTATTTTCTCTGTCAAAAGACTATGGAACTTCATTTCTAGTTAATATTGAAGAGGAAAAAAGTTGAAACGAATTTAAGGCTGTTTACAGTCATAAATAAAACTATGTTTAGATGGGAGCAGCCCCCTGAAAATAATAGACAATTTCGACGGAATGTTTTTACCGTGTGGCCTCCACAAATCAGCCCGTCACATTTTGAGCAAATTGTGGACGTTCTTTGCTTCAGAGAGGACGGACACATGCTGCAATACATCCCTACGGCCCATGGTTCGGGTGGGATTAGAAAATTTTAAATTCGCTTATGCACCCTATCGGAAAATCTCAAGACGATCCCCCCACTCGTAGACTCCCGCCACTCAGCCGTTTGGCCGTGCATAGACACGACAAACAAACAGACAGACGGAGTTTCATTCTTATAAATAGTATAGATAGATAGATTACTTCGACCCCCCTCCCGCCCTACGGCCCATGGTTCGGGTGGGATTAGAAAATTTTAAATTCGCTTATACACCCTATCGGAAAATCCCAAGAAGATCCCCCCACTCGTAGATCCGGCCCACTCAGCCGTTTGGCCGTGCATAGACACGACAAACAGACAGACAGACAGACGGAGTTTCATTCTTATTAATAGTATAGATAGCCGCTCCGGCTCGCTACGCTCGCCTCCACGTCCAGCCGGGGGGCAAGCCCCCCGGACCCCCCATTAAGTTGCTCGCTTCGCTCGCAAAGTGTGGCATGTAGGGAATATTGCTCGCTTCGCTCGCAAAGTCTGGCATGTAGGGAATGTTGCTCGCTTCGCTCGCAAAGTCTGGCATGTAGAAAATGATGAGCTACTTTCATGCTGTAATTTGGCAGGCAGCCTCCTTAGTTACGAAAACAGTCTGGATATGGTTATTTCAGCAGTCTGTGCACCGACTAACCTATACAGGTGGGTTCGTGCAACGCACGGGTAACCGGCTAGTTAGCTATAAACTATAATTATGATCGTGCATAGTTAATGTTAATTCAGTTGAACAGTTATCTCATCATTCGCACTCCACTTTGAGTAACTTGATAATTTTATAGTTTTTCAGAATATTATAATGAAAAGTTATAGAATTTGCTGGTTATTTATTATTATTTGCTGGTCAAAAATATTTAATTGTATAACCGTGAATATTTGTATAACTTCTTCTAGTGGGACCAGCTGACTGGCCAGTTGTACCTTTCAAATTAAGAGACGTATGGACCGGTATGAAAAGTTCGGTGATTTCCTCGTTAATCAATCTAGGGGTCATCATTTGCTTTGGGTGAGTTCAACGGTTTGTAGTACCCACCTTACAACCTTTAAACAATATTATATAGATACGTACCTATTTTAAGTAAGAATCAGCAGAATTTCAAATACTGTATTTCAAGGCGAGAAAACGAGGTCTCCAGGTGCGAGGAGTTTCTTGGGGTCAGTCTATTTTGCTCGGTAAATGAATGAAGGCAAACAATCCTTTGTCCATTGATCCCAAAATCATTGAGCTGCTTGTTTTATCAACTGATGATGGCTGAAGAGATTTAGCAGTACATCAAGGTCATCAACTTCAGGGACTCATTCGGATGGAATGCCTCTTTTCTAGGAACTCCCCTGAACTCCGCGATAATGCAATCAGCTGGCCAAACATCCGAAGAGCTGAGAATAGGAAAATGTTCCTCACCTGCTTTAATGCAAACCGATGAGTACCTACGTGTCGTACTTCGTGCCGAGCTGCACGCAACAGGTGAATTCCACGGAGCTCTTCTTAACGTGTTTTATTATATCCAATGATGTCAAGTCAGGCTGAAGACGAGATACAAAAAGTCGTCTCTGCTTTACTACAGCTCTCAATGACGGAGACGTATTTTTCCCCATTTCCACGGGCTTTCTCACGCTTGCTCCTCGAGTGCCATTATTCCTTTTTCCACAGTCACCACCGAGGGTTGCCCGAGATTGAGCATTCTGGGATTATGCGCCATTCCGAGCGCGCAGCGCGTTATTCCTCATGGCACCCGCGACCTGCGCCCAAGAACAATCCCCTGGTTTCCCCAGAATCTGAGGATTCCCTGGACCAGCCCCGTTCACTGCATTTGTCCCAGGTATACCCACCGCGTCCAAAGAGGAAGGACTACCAACTCTCGAAAGCAAGAAATCGTCATTATTAATTACCGATGCAAACTTTGATACATTTCCAATAGCGCCTTCAGATTCCGAGCGCGGCCGTCTCGCATTACTCGGAGGCACACCTGGTGTTTCGCCCGACTGCTGTCCATCAAACTGCCCCACTAACTCTGGCATAACACCGGGAGTGCCCTTTGGGTTTAAGATGTGCATGGGGCCACTAGTAAGTATTGCGGGTTACGTTACGAGCGCCGTTTGGTTGGTGGTCGAGTTTGGGTCTGGAGAGACCAGCTTATCGCCGTCCACGAACGTCTTATCAGATCCCATGCTGCTGCGATTGTTTACGTTTCGATATTCGGGTTCATTCGTGCAGATTTTTGAATTATTCGAGGAGTTTTGTGCTCGACTTGAATCTGAATTCATGCTGGTTGTGTTAAATTGTTTCATCAAATGCTGAGAGTGTCTCGCCTTTTGAGGAGGTTATTCTCATTTATTACAGAAGCTCACTCGTCGGATTTATCCTTCAACTGGGGAAGAATCGTCAATATTTGTGATTGCTGTTTCATGAATATGATTAGTAAACCTCGTACGTCCATGGTTTCAATCTCGGTCGCACGAAATTCTATAGCAGGTACACACTTAACAAGAATTACTTTCGTACTGTTAGCAGGTGTTACGCTACATGTATGGCAGTTCCACTGGGTCATATTTACTTGTACTCCCGAATTCGATTCCTCTCCCAAACAAGCCCTATGCAAAACTGACGGACATTTCTCATGATTGCAGTGTGAGAGATTTCATTTCTCGTATTTTTAACCACCTTACAGCAAACTGTACAGCGTGTTTGCAGGTGAACTGCGGTATCATCACCCGCCATGCCTCCCCACGATCGCAGTAGTATCACTTGGAACGAAAAATCCAATAAAAGAATCAAATTTCAGCATGGACTGACTTCAGAAAGTCATAGATGAACAATTTAAATCAGACGCATACAATTTGAAGGCATTGGAATGCATATTTGAAATTGAAATGTACTTAGCTGATGTTGAGCTTCTGCTTATCACCTTATCAGTCCATCTATCTGTATCCAAATCTGTCTGTATCTGGAATTTTGGAGATTCGAAACGATGAGCTTTTTGTGTTCTTGCTGCTTACTGCAGCCGTTCTGTTCTCTCAACAAAGTCCAGATTCAGACAGATCTAGTGTTTAGTTCTTCAGAAGTCATCACCTGATTTCCAAGAACACGACTTACGTGATTCATGGCGGACTTAATTGCATCTTCAGCTTGGACCATTGAAATTAGCAGCAGTGAGTGGCGCGAATTTATACTCAATTAGTGGTTTTACAGGTAGTTTGAGATATAATCAGTTGAAGCGGTAAGCAAATAGACCTTTCTCAGTTCCCGCGAGACCAACTTGAAAGTTGGTGGTGTTATTACTAATAATATTTCAGCAATTCCGCGGCATGATATAAAGTGGCCTAAACTGCGTGAAAATTCTTGTGGACAAATCATGAGACAGTTAGATTTAGGCACATTCCTTCGAAGACTTTCACAGATCACCACCACAGTCGATGCTGACGACAAGGAAGAGGTTTTGACTTTCTATGCGTGCTTCAGGAAGCTCTGATACCTTGAGAGTTACTGCTTTGGAGTGAGGGAGGTAAAAACAAAGACATAATATGTGGATCCTCATGTGAAGAAGTTTGCAGATGGAGGGCATCCAACCAGAACTGCTTGTTGATAAGCGCAACTGTAACAAAATGTTGGAATATAAAGTTATAACGTGATAATGTTCACATAATAGTTGCGTGAAATAATAATTATGCGCGATGATACTTGGGTGTGCAGAAGAGAAAGATGATTGTCAGGTAGGACTACGACCTCGTCCTTGAAGGGTAGTCTGACAAAATACCGGACTCAAGGCAAGCGTGGATTGATTTTGGGTTTTGAAACTGTCAAGTTTCATCTTCAGGATCTGCGGGATTCACTAGAAATAGCGAAGAGTTTTATCGTTGTAATTTATAGTTGTAATTGACGGGATTGAGGTAATAACGAGTAAAGAGTGTGCGGTAAGTCAACTCAGGACTGACGAAAGTTTTGACAACTAATAGCCATAAAAAACAAGTAGATACCTATGGTAGCTGGTTCACAAAAAGTACAGTTATGAAAAGCTGTCAACGTTCGTGGAAATATTTTAGTACCCAGTGGAAAATCAATTGGACTGAGGACATCAAAGTGTTTGGATCGCCAAACATGAGATCAACCAAATTATGACAAACAGAGAGATGAAGAATTTTTGCCCGCCGTACAGTAGCGATGTGTAGCATAAGTACTGTTGTGATACTGGAGGAAATAAGCAATTGATCACAGTTACCTAGTTATCTTACCTATTGAACAAACCCATTACGTACTCCACCACAAAGCGCGTTCAATGTCCAACGATTCTTAGCAAGATCACGACATAGTTTTCACCATGGAACCTTGCTCAACCAATATGCAAAAACCTTTTGCGGCTATCTAGACTTTTCAGAATAACTTTAGTTAGATGATCGTCAATACTTGCAGAATCATCCTCGGGCATTAAGGTACTAAATAGAGTGGTATCTGTGCTATCATTACCAGATAGATGAAGGGAAGGAGAATTCTCATTTGAAGAGTTTCATTATTCGGACAGTTTGAATCACTTTAAAACTTTACAAAAAAGGCCTTTCTGTTCTTAAATTGTTGGGAATTGTTCTCCATCGTTTCTCACCAGGATCTGGGCTTTTGTAGGGAGATGAAAATTACATCTAAATTATCAAATTTTAAATATTAATATATCTATTGTTTTCTATTTATATGTAAATCAGATGTAAATTAATCAGTTTATGAAAATTTAACATACAGTTAAACATTGTTACCTATATAAAATGTAAACAATTTTATATACTGATAATTTTAAATGTGATTTTCGTACAAATAGAAAACAACAGGTATTTCAAATTTTAAACATGATATTATGAATTTAATTTTCATCTGCCGAGTTCCAGGCGAGAAACATTGAGTTTTGAAATACTCATTTGCACCATCAAATTCATGTAAAAGTTTGTGATGCTTTTCCCGACAATGGTTGCAAATGCGGATAGATTTGCACTTGCATAAACTGTGACTTCCTAGACAATTAGAACAGTGGTTCAGTTCATTGACTGCCTTTTGACGTTCGTTGTGCAGAACATTCTTGAACTTGTTGCCATGAAAAAGATAAGAATGCGCAGTGGACTTGGAAAATGCACATGACGTACCAATAGAGGGCTGAGCTTCAATCGAAAGGAATGAAGTTGTAGTCTTTCCTGCGCTAGATGTTTTAATAGAAGCGGATTTTATACCCTTGAGATATTCAAACGTCACTTCACAGACTTTGCACTTATTTTCTACATATTTAATAAAATCCTTGAGGCGGGACATTCTTTTCAGATTACAATATCATTAGTGAGATGCTATAATAAACTCTTGCGGTAGTATGAATGTATGCTTCGGTTTAGATCCCAAAAAACTGTGTAAGTAGTGAAACTTTTCGACAGTGGTCGTTTCATTACAATGAATAAGCGAATCATACAAATAATGGAAGGCTGGCCATTTATCAATTTCACCATTGAAAGTTGGGATGTAGATACGTTGGAGGTGAGTGTTAGAGCAGACATATGTGGAAGGCAAGCCTAAACATTTCAATGTATATGTAGAATTTGGAGGGTATGGACGCGTATGGGATATGGCACAATTATTGATTTCTTACTAACACGTCTGTTCGACCGATTGGTATAACACATCGTTCTCACGATTCTCATTAGTACTGAAGTTATTAAGATTAGATACATGAACACACTTTGATACCCACTTATTCAACAGCTTCGACGCTCCAACCTTAATGACAACCTAAGCACTGGGAAGCATCTGCTTACAGCTTCTTCCGCTATGAGCGTGATTGGAATTCAGTGCAGGCAATCAAGCGTTTCGGTCCAACCATGGGTGCTCTTTTCAATTTGAATTCTCTCAACATAATGATCTTTTAAACATTTTGATTTGAAAAACAAGGCACAACACATATACAATATTATAAGTGACTAACCGAGTCGAGGTGCGGGAGCTGGCCTACGTAGAACTGATTTACTATATTGGAAATTACTCTCGAAACAGGTGGTGAATATATTCGATACCAGTAACCTATTTCGCTTTACCTACCTTGGGATTCAACTCCAAATATATATTGTTGGGGAAACACGTGCGTATTTATTATTGTTTATGTGGAGAAGTTTGAAAAACTCGTTGATAGTTAGAACTTTAGTTTGTGATGTTCGTTCTTTCGTAATAAAAAATTGAGTTACAAACTTGGATTTGTGTTCATCAGTGTTCCTAACAATTGGTGTCAGAAGTGGGATAGTTCAAGTAATGTGAAGTGATTTCAAGAACTCTGAAGGACGGTGATGAGCGATCAGGAAGAATTTCAAGACGCGGAGGGTTCACACTGCGTAGTGCAAGGGTGGTACCTACCTTCAGCAGTGGAGGTCGATGTTCACCAATCTGACCTACCTCAAGGAGTTACACGACTGAGTAATATTGGAGATATTCAACCACGTCAATCTGATATATTACAGAACGCGCTGCGAATATTTAGAAAAGAAATGGAGGATCAGCAAGCTCGTGTCAACTACCAGCTGCGCGAGTTCAGTGAAGAAGTCCTCAAGGAACTACAGGCATTGAAGGTGGAAAGACATCAAGCTTCGCTGCCGTCTTAAGCACAGTTACCGTATCTGTATTGTAGTACTAACGGAGATATCAACATGCCCAAGTTCAAGACGCTGCTCTACTCAGCCTAACCGAAATGTTTCCACCCCAATGATCGTTTCAACTAATTTGTATACTCCCCAACCTGTTCATGAGGTTCAAATACATAATTAATAATAATTTCATAGCAAGGCAGCAGATACGATTTGGTTACCCCTTTATTCTTGCTAGATTTACTAAGCTTAGAATTCGTATCTACATTTTCCTAAGCGATAATACAGTATCCAACTGGATACCATAAACATTATGAGGGTAAGTTAGCATTGTTTCGAACACCTAAATATCCTAAATTCTTGATACACTTATTAATAAAATAGGTATCTAGTTCAAATATTCGTAAAGACACAATACCTACCAAACAACGTCAAGTACTATGCAGTTTTTTATTGGAGGTAAAAATGTTCATCTACGGTACCTGTGTAAAATATAATATTGATTTTTCTACAATTTATTCTACAAATGGTATATTATTCTCTCCTTCTTTAGTCACGGAAACTTTCGCTCTCAGGAATATCTGCATTTCCCTCCTCCACAGCTGTTGTAGGCAAAGACTCCCAAAATGCTAATCTTGACGGAGGAATGTTAGATGATTTGCTGGAGATCAAGCTGATGAGTGAATCTTTTCTATCTTGTGTCATCCCTCTGGGCTTGCTGAACTCACTGGGTCTGGTTGAGATTTCATGTGTTTTACAAGGAGAAAGTGCAGTGTCTTTCACTCTTCATTAAATTTAGTTTTGCAGTTCAAAAAGAAGTTTCCTCGAAGTGCTTGAACAGCCACAATATTTTTTAATAATACTCTGCCTAACGACGTCTTAAGTTTCTTCTGAGAAACCTAACTCTTCCATTTTTGACATTTTATGTCTTTACTATGGCACATAACTCAAAAAGTGTGACGTTACGGTGTGACGAAGAAAGTGTTTTGAAAAATTTCTTATGATTTTCACGTACAACCGTTTCGTTGCTGAATGATGTTGTCGTTATTTTTAGAGTATCCCAATGTTGTGAGGAAAAACACTTTACATACTTTTTGTCCGTGGTTATTGGCGTCATTCAAAAAGTATTCACTCGTAGATTGCCTTCTGAAGGGACAATGGAAGCATAAATGATTAGAAAGACGAGTCAGCTTAAGATAAGGAAACCAGCTGCAAACTAATTGTAACTACACCTGATCGAGCCAAATTACTAAGGTAGAACATCGTAACTGCGAGTTACTAAGCTATATTATGGTAACCAGTTTTAGATACGGTATAACGACTTAGTAATAGTCAGATACAATTAGCTTAGCTTAGTTTTTTTTCAAGCCAAATGGGTAGATACGGTCAAAGCGTGAATTAAAAACGTTGATATTTTAATGAATGAACCATATTTATTCAGTTTTGACTATTATAATACACTGAGGATGGCCCAATTATGAATGTGAAGTCAAAAAGTGGATTTCGAAAAAAATGTTGGTTACGGTATCTGTGCTTAGTACGGCAGTACGGTGGTATCGACCCCAGAACCAGATAATCCTTATGAGAAGACTGATTCTGAGGGTCGAAGAGACCAGTTTAGTGCTCAGCTGTACGATGGCTCACTGCCTTGGGAGGTGTACCTAAGCCACTTTGAGGTAGTTGCCCAATCCAACCGTTGGAGTTACAAGCGTAAATGACTGGCTTTGTCTGCGTCATTAACTGGGCCTGCCTTGCCTGCGCTATGTGATGCTTTGGATAAGACTGATTATAACGAATTGTCACATATGTTGGCTGATCAGTTTGGTATTGGGAATCAGTTACAACTTTATCCTATTCAGCTGTGAACACGACGTCAGAGACCAAGGGATGATAGTCGCACATTTGTTCTGGAAGTTTTGAATGTGTTTCTATTAAAGGTAACTAGTGAGAGAACAATATTATTCAGAAGTGCAATCTCAGTACGAAAGCAAAAGTTGTATTGACACAATAGTAGAGAACATAATATGCAGATCACATTAATTAAGAACAATAATAATATTATGATCATATCCAAACTGTAGACGTAAATTCTGAATTTTGTAGGTAGTGAGGCTTCATAATTTTTTCACAATACTTCCTCCCAAAATTTAGTTCATTGGTTCTTGGAAATAAAGTTATGACTAACAACGCCCATAGCTTGTCGTAAACAACAGAACCTCACTCTTTTCAACGGTTTTGTGAATATATCAGCGATCTGATGTTCTCCTTTGACGTGTTCCACATCCAGTGCACCTTCTAGATACTTTTCACGGACGAAATAGTATCTGATTTCAATGTGTTTTGATTTCTTGTGGAACTCGGGGTTCTTGACAAGTTTGATCGCACTGGCATTGTCGATTCTCAGAGTTGGCTTTTCTTCCAGGTCAGCGATTTCCTGTAGAAGTCGATTAATCCAAATGATTTCTTTAGCCCCTTCACTTGCAGCTACGAATTCAGCCTCTGTTGTGGACAACACGACAGATCTTTGCTTTTGGCTGACCCAAGAAATCGCTCCTCCAGCGTACATACACAACACTCCGGATGTAGATCTTCGAGTTCTCGAGTCTCCTCCGTAGTCAGCGTCGCAGTACGCTTCCAGCTTCCCACGCTTGTAAGACCTCCGGTAGAATAGTCCATAGGACAGTGTTCCTCTCAGGTACTTGAAAATCCGTTTCACTGATATCCAGTCTGTCATGGTTGGTCCTGTAATCCGTTGGGATGCTAGGCTCACAGCATAAGCGATATCAGGACGTGTAACTGTAGCAAGATACATCAAACTTCCAACAGCTTGACGATACGGCACACTCTCTTAAAGTTTTCCCCCTTTATCACTGTCCTGGTTTGCAGATTTGATGGGAGTAGCCACAGGATATGCTTCGGACATCTTCAACTCTTCACAAAGCCTTCTTGCATAATTCTCCTGGCTGAGGAAGATTGATCCGTCTTTGTTCCGCGAAATCTGCATTCCAAGATAGCTTCCCAAGGAATCTTCTGTGATTTTGAATTCTATTTTCAAACTTGTTATGAAATCTCTCATTTCGGTTTGATCTGATCCACACAGAATCCCATCATCAACATATATTGCCAAAAATAACTTATTCTTCCCTTTTGACGATAAAACAAACAAGCATCTGCTTCGCTCTTGATAAATCCTTGAGAGTTGATGAACTCGGTGAATCTGATGTTCCAACATCTAGGGGCTTGTTTCAAACCATATAAACTCTTCTTGAGTCTGCACACCCGATTTGTTCCATCATGGTAACCCTCAGGTTGTTTCATGAAGATTTCTTCTTCTAATTCACCATATAGGAATGCTGTTCTCACGTCGAATTGAATTAACCCAAGTCCTTCACAACCTGCTACACTTAAAAGCGTTCGCACTGTACCAAAACGCACGACTGGGCTGAATGTTTCCACGTAGTCAATTCCTGCAGTTTGTGAATAGCCCTTTGCTACAACTCTAGCCTTGAACTTATCGAATTCTCCATTTGCTTTCGTTTTCACTTTGAAAACCCAGCGGCAGTCGATCAGCTTTTTCCCCTTTGGTAACTCCGTCAGTTCCCAGGTCTGGTTTTCAGCTAGTGAGCGCATTTCACTATCCATAGCTGCTCTCCACTTGCTCGCTTCCTCCGTTTCCATGGCTTCCTTGAAGGACAGTGGCTCTATGCATTGTGCAACCATCGTCACAAATTCTCCATATCTCTCAAAAGGATTAAGTTGATTCCGATCTCGGAGTTGCATTCTATGCTTCACTTCAACTGATTCAGGCAGTGTAGGGCTTCCGATTTGATGTTCCGGCTCTTCATCCGATTGAAATACATCATCTTGTTGGGGCTCAGATTGAACAGCATTGTCTCCAAACAAGCGACTTACTTCAATTTGACTCGCGTCATTATTTTTACATTCTAGGGTTGATTCGTGTGGTCTTATGGGATAGAGTGCTTCCTTTTGAAAAATAACATTCCTGCTGAGGATCATATCTTGTTTTTCTGGTACCCACACCCGATATCCATCTTTGATATCACAATATCCCACTAAAAACCCTTTCATTGACTTTTTATCCCATTTTTTCTTTTCTCTTTAGGAATTAAAACATAACATTCAGTACCAAAGACTCTCAGATGATCTAGTGGTGCTTTTTCTTTGTAAAACCACAGTTCATATGGAGTTTTCGTTTTCTCTGAGGATGGTCCCGTCAAGTTCAACACATACACTGCAGTGTTTACAGCTTCTGCCCATAAACATTTGTTCACCTTGGCTGCTAACATCATTGACAAACCACTCTCAGAAAGCGTACGATGTTCTCATGCTTATGCCATGCTGAATCGATGATTTATCCCTCTGGATTCGAGAATTCGTCTCAAATCTGTATTAGAAATTTCGGTCCCATTGTCACTCAAAATTTGTTTCACTCTTACACCAGCGACTTCAGCTTCCGCCAAAAACGTTTCTAACACTAAAGGAACCTCCGATTTCTTTTCCAAGAAAAACACTCGACGATACTTGGTCAACTCTTGAACAATATATAGTAGCGAGAACCTCCGAACGAGTCTACTTCCATCGGTCCACATAAATCCACATTGATTTGACCGCCAGATTCTGTTGGTCTGTATCCTGACCTGTCTCCAAAGCTTTTTCTTGAATGCTTGCCCAGCACACATGCCTCACACTGTGATTTCTCGAGAACCACGTTTATCCCTCGAGATTTCAGGAAACTCTGCACATGTGTCTTCCCCTGATGTCCTAAGCGTTCATGCCACAGTTGCAATTTCTCAGATGAGGAGGCCAAAAAACTTTCCACAGGTTCACTTGGCACAACCGTCTTCATGCACATAATGTAGAGGGAATTGGAAGTTTTCTTCCCCACAGCTATTGTCCGTCCATTTTTGGAAAAAGTACAGCTATTTTCATTCGCTGAAAATAGCAGCCCTTTACTCACTGCGGATCCCACTGACAACAAGTTCCTTCCAATGTTCGGGACATACCACACCGATTGTAAGTGGTTTCTCACCCATTTCCCTTCAACCTTCATCTCTACGCTTACAGAGCCTTGTCCATATCCAAAAATGATCTCATCATTTCCCACGAAAATCTGTTTTCTTTGAGGAAATTCTTCGTAAGTCTGGAAATATTCTCTGAAACACGTCATGTGAACGGAACACCCACTATCAGCTATCCACTCTTTAGAGCCTAATTCACTGTTTTCACACAAATTTGCTTCGGTTTCAGTCTCGCAAACGAGGACAGTCCCACTGACTGGCTCTCTCGAATTTCCTGACTTTTGGTCTTTCCTCTTCCTGAACTTCTGTTCACAATTTCGTGCGAAGTGCTCAGTCGAACCACACACAAAGCAAGTTCTAACGTCCTTCTCATCAAATTTTTCTTTATGGTTACGCATCATCTTCTTGAACGGTTTGTTGACTTTCTTCTTGACGCCCGATTTCGCTATTAGCGCGGATTTCTCATTTTCTTTATTTGGTAGTCTATTTTCAATCAAACGTAGGCGTTCAGTTAGTTTCTCCACGGTGCGATTTTCCATTGGAACTGATTCCCATACACTCTTGAATTCGAAATAATCATTAGGAAGATTTGACATGACACGGCTCATTAACACTAGATCTGGCATGCATTTATCTGTTAAACGCAAGAGCTCTTCATTGGCTTCCGTGAATATCCTCTGTAGTCGAGATACATGAGTGGCTATATTTTCAGCTGGGTCCTTGGAATAGTTGAAGAACTGTTCCAACAATATATCGAGCCTCTGCCCTGAACTTTGTTCGTAGATAGATGTCAGCTTTAACAAAACTTGCCTTACTGTCGTACGCGTATTAGTCAGCTCTGCATTAGTCTTGTTTAAGCTCTTAATCAAGATCAGATGAGCAAGTATGTCACTTTCATTGTACTTCGTCAGATCAGTCTCGTACTTCCTTTGAACTTCAGCAGCAACAGTTTCGTCAGGTTTTCTTGGTTCTACAACCTGGCCCTCAACGACATCCATGACTTTGCTGTGCTTCAGCAGGAGTGTTACCTCTTTTTTCCACCTCACCCAATCTTCTGCTCCCTCTAATTTGTCAATTTGAAGTTTGACGTCCATTTCTTTCTTTCGAGTAGATCTATCTACTTCCAGTGGAACGATCTGGGCGCGATAACCTTTTGAATGTGTTTCTGGACGTAACTATTAAAGGTAACTAGTGAGAGAAAAATATTATTCAGAAGTACAATCTCAGTACGAAAGCAAAAGTTGTATTGACATAATAGTAGAGAACGTAATATGTAGATCACATTAATTAAGATCAATAATAATATTATGATCAGATCCAAACTGTAGACGTAAATTCTGAATTTTGTTGGTAGTGAGGCTTCATAATTTTTTCACAATAGGAAGTAAGGACACTGCCACACCTGCGGGCAATAGGGAATTCCAGGAAGCACTGGCCGTTTTCATGTGGTGGATGGAGTAGCCAATGATCGTGTGAAGGAACTAGTAATGCTAGGAAACCCAAAATCTATACCTGCAGCCTTGTCCCTTGCACTTCAGAGCGAAGCTGCTGTATACCGAGCTGAGCCAAGTAACTATCAAACCAGTCCGTGAGATAAAGGTGGAGCAATTGTCTGAGGAAGTGCGTTAGGGTCAGAACCGGATCGAATACAGCATTCCTAGCATCCATAACTTATGGGTGTGATAAGAAAGGACCCCTTGCTCGGAATTGTCCTACTCGTAAATGCCCCGATGTCAGGATACTGGACATGGAGGTGATACATGTCCCCTAAGGAACCAAATCGGAAACGACAAGCGGTCATAGGGAAGGGGCGCCCTGTGGCACGCAACTGGAAGGGACCCCACACCCACACCTGCATCAAGGAAAAGAAATATGACACGCCAGTGGTATACCGAGTGAGTTCTTTGGCCTCTATCATCATCAAAGGATCCATTGATGGTTGTGAATACTGGAGCCATGGTGATCATAGTGAGGCGGGTAGTAGTTCCAGTTGGGGGGTGGGCCACAAGAAGAGGCCAGCCAACCATTTTGCGAACTGTTACAGGTGCTGAGATTCCAGTAAACGGACAGGTACAGGTACAAGTGGGGTTTGGGATGCAAGTACTATGAAGCATACTGTATTTGTGGCTGATATAAAAGATGACTGCATTCAAGGGATGAACTTCCTAGTGGCGGCAGAATGCAAGATTGATGCTGCAACTGGCAAGGTTACTATGAAGACATCTGGACAAGACGTCTTCTAGAGGGAAGGGTGCCGAAGAATAGTTCTGTTCTCGAGAAGTGGACATAGAAGATGAGGGAGGACATGGGTATGAGGGTTTGTCAGAACTAAAAGAGACGGCAAGTGACCAACGCTATGTCCATGTGGAAAATCTTATTGAGCGAGCAACTCTGGAATGGGGGGGGGGGGGCAACTAATCAAGGTGGCTGCTCCTATACGGGACTTTGCAGATTTGTTTTCTGCCAATAAAAACGAGTTGGGGGTAATTAGTGGGTTGGAACACCAAATTGTTGTTGAGCCGGACATTCCAATTCGCCAAAGTCCATGAAGACTCCCACCAGATAAATTAGTTGAAGTTTATGCTGTAGTGGTAGAAATGGAGAGAATGGGAGTAATTGAGCCTTCCAGTTGGCCCTGGGCATCCCCCCTAGTGGTTAAATAAAAAATAAAGCTGGCACAACAAGGTTTTGCATAGATTATCGGCGCCTCAACAACGTCATAAGGAAACATGCGTACCCTTTGCCACACATTAGTGACCTGCTTATTGCTATGCAGGGTAGCTCTTGGTTTTCATCCCTTGACCTCCACAGTGTAGGTAGGTGAAAATGAAAAGATCTGACTGCAGTAAAACAGCATTTTGCACACCCAGGGGATGATGGAAGTTTTTGGTTATGCCCTTTGGGCTGTGAAATGCTCCTGCCGCGTTCCAACGTGCAATGAACAATCTGCTTCATGATTTCATACGACAGGGGAGAGTTCGGGTCTACGTTGATGAAGTGAGGGCTGATGCAGCTACATTTCTGGATATGGTGGATTTGCTCAGAAAAATTCTCGTTATTTAGACATTATGGGCTGCGCTTGAATGCAAATAAATGCGAACTTTTCCATAGAAGTATAGCTTACTTGGGATACGTTGTATCAGGAGATGGGGTCCATACGGAACCTGCAAAAACAGAAAAGGTAACATGGCCAACACCAAAGTCTATTAAAGAAGTATGGAGCTTTGTCAGCTTTTTCTCGTCGTTCAGTCGTTCCCGATTTTGCTTGACGTGCGGCTCCATTGTACAAGCTAGAAACCAGCAAAGCAGAATTTCTATGGACAGAAGAGTGTGAAGCAGCCTCCAAAGACCTGAAACAGGCATTGACCAAAGCCCCTGTCCTCAGCCATGCAAAGCCCGACATGCCATTTCTGCTGGATGTGGATGCAAGTGGACATACTCTTAGTGCTGTGCTGTTGCAAAGGCATGGAGAAGACAAGAAGGTAGATGCGTATTTCAGTGAATGCCTAAGCCGAGCTGAGCGTAATCACTGTGTAACCAGAAAAGAACTCCTGGGAATAAAGGTTGCATTAGAGCACTTTCACCATCATGGACTGAGCAGTGGGATCCCTATCACTGTAAGGACGGACCATGCCTCCCTTCAATGGTTAAGGAATTTCGAACATCCAGATGGACAGCTGGCTCGATGGCTTGACATGTTGGCAACTTTCAACATCCGCATTGAACATCGTAAAGGGCCTTTGCATGGTAATGCTGATGGACTTTCTCGTAGACCCTGTCTTCCCCAAGGTTGTCATTACTGTGCACGTCAAGAAGAGAAGGATCTGCAACAAATATTAGACATACGGGGAACAAAACTGATACCAAATATTAGATGGAAGGATGAACAACTGAAGGATCCTGAGCTGGCTAGGGTGAGAGAATGGGTCAAACAAGGTAGACTAGGAAAGCAGCAGGATATCGCACAATACAGTGCAGCTGAAAAGGGTTTGTGGGGGGTTTGTGATTTCGTTCTATGATCGTGTATGATAAAAAATAGGTTCTTTCGTTATCAAAAATTGAGTTACAAACTTGGATTTTTGTCCATCAGTGTTTCTAACAATATTATCTTCTCAATCATATATTCTAAATCTTTGTAGGCATCGTCGATTTTTTCCTTGCGTGAAAAAAATGCGTGAAAACCTTTCTAACTGTCGTGAATGCCTTTCTGACTTATACTCACTATGGTGACTTTATCAGTTTGTCGAGCGAGATCATAACATGTGTAATAGGTAGGAGCTACTTGCTTGTCAGGCATACTTAAGGCAGATTGAAATTGTTCATCTGCTCTCATTTCGTTGATGATACGGGGTAAATGCTAGTATTTGTGAGAAAAATAATGGAATTCGGACACCAGAAACATTTTATTCAATTCAGAAAGGTCAAATGAATAATGATCTCAATGTTCTGATGAAGGTTACACAAGCGGTAGGGAAGCTACCTATACAGTTTAGGAGTTATTTGTGCAATTGGGTACTAGAACGATGAGTAGGTATCCGTGTGCTAGAAATCACCGTTTTTAGGTTAGTCTTTGTGGGGTTGCAAGCACGTGTTTTTTCCACAGATACAGATTCTATCCACTATTCTCCAAAATTGAACGAGATCAGACGAATAGGCCTTGAGAAAATGATGCTTGAAGGAATTGACGTTGCACATGCACGTATCGATAAGGTGAACAATGAACTGATAGCTGACCATTTACAGCCTAATCCGTACATTCTCTGAATAGTTCATCGAAATCAGATGAAAACTTGAAATTAAACTTGTAAAAAAGGTTTCACGTACGCACAGCAGCTGATAAGGATACAAATGTGTTAAAATTGGCAGGGGATGATAAAATCGACTTCTCCCAGCTATCCTCCAAATTAGAAAGAAACCAGACAACCTACTTACTAAGGCTTGAGAAAATAGTCCTTGATTAAATCTACGATTGCTCATGCACAGAGCGAAGTATTCCGATGTGGGAACAATAAACAGCTACACCCGAACATCCCGTGAAAATGTCTTCAAAATCGGATGAAATTTGTGGAAATCAAACTTGTTACAAGGAGTTGCGAACACAGACACACACTCACATACCTACTGATACGAAACGAAAGAGATTACGAATGGTCTAAAATGTAAAATGCGAGTGGCTATTTTGGAGTAAATTCATTTTAAATTGTCATCTCCCAAAAGTGAAAACGAGGCTTCCGCTATGTAGACTCGTAAGCAAAACTCTTGGGTAGATTCGGAAGCAAAACTCTTGGGGCACGAAGCACATTGTTATAGGTACAATTCTTCCAACATAACTATTTAGTTTACCAACTCTATCGAGAAACGCGAAACACCGACAAATTCATATATTCTTGACAGGTAGCAAAAAATTAACAATTATTTTTGAACTAGTGGACCAAGTATGAACAGATGATAATTATAGCTGATACTGATACTCTGATAGGAACAGTTATTCAAGGTTTGCTAGGATGGCAGCGCTAGCAAAGCGGCCTGCGTGGTGTAAAGCCAGACGCTCCTCTGGTTCTTGACTCGAAAGTTAAATTGACGGGAAAATAGTGATGGGAAAACGCAGGAAATCAATGGAAGGGAAGTATTTAAGAAGGAAATTGATAAGTACCTGTGTTCCTAGAGGAATTAGTACCTGGGGTACCTCAAAAAGCGCAGCATCCTGGTAGTGGCAACAGGTCTTGTCATTCACTGGTGCTAGAGGGGGCTTGGCGGGAAAGAAAGTAAGGAAGAAAAAGCACGGGACTTCTAATGGAATTGTCTAGGATATCTTGACGAGAGGAATTCAAGGGTTGCGATCAGATTTAGGTCAGGCTAGAAATGAAAAATCAGACTGAGAAAAATGTAGTGGATTAAAATCAATTGGAAGGGGGGGGGGGGGGATGAAACAGTGTTGCCCGACAACATTAATATATCCTCCATGAATTTTCTGTTTGTCAGCCGTGTCATACAATTCTAAATTGGAAACAGGATTACCTAATGGTTTGCTGAGAAATTAATTTTTATGATGACACGGAAGCATTGGCGGAATTTGATAACAGAGGATGTGGAAGTTCGTCTTAAAACGGATTCTGTGTGGACAATAAATTATTCATTTCATGTTACTAACGCCAGTACCAATTACTCACAGAATACAGTATACCCTCATTTATAGGGGATGCAATTCGCAAAGCACACCTGTTATGGGGGCCCGGTTGCCCAGCAACATTGAATACTCTACAATCTACAAAATGAAACGCTATACTATGCTGGTTTGAGGGAGGGCAAAATGCTGTTGATACTACATTTGCCCCAGCGAAATACCCACTGATGGATCAAAAATCAACTGCTAACACTTCAATTTGGGCTAGCCCTTACTGTTTTTCCCTTGCAGCTAGCCATCGTGTGGGGAGGCGCCTCCCCCTCTTCCATCTCCCCTTCGGTGCATTCATTTGATCGATTCAATTCAGTTGCAGTAGCATCGTGTCCCTCTTACTATTAAAGTTTTCTAACTCTCTATTTTTCGAATTGTTTCTGGTTTTCGGTATTAAACCCAGTAAAAATGATGGTAAGTAGAAAATTTATTAAACTTATGTGCACTGATCGCCAGACTCGGTTGTAAAATATAGCAGAATGGAGATTATTTAAACAATCGAATGGAACAATTCTCTATTCGATTTGTGAACCACTTGATATTATATCCTTGTAGCCGGCTTGGCGGCTTTGGTTTGTTTACATTTTGTAATGCTTTTCGGTGAGAGTTTCATGTCCTATATTTATTTCGTGTTTACCTGTCACTAATGTGTAACATGTAAGGAATAGTGATTAGTGGAAACGTGGGTGCTGAAGTTATGACTTAAGGCGATTGGAAGCGGTGAGTCAAAAGCCTAGTACCCCCCAATTCACGAGTTGATATTTTCATATGCTAACAGAATAAATTAGTTTGGTAAGAATGTCCTTTTTCTGTCCACCAAATTTATATATCGTGGAATCAAGCTGTAAAATAATACAGTTTACCTGCTATTCGTCAACATGATCAAATCAAGATCATATTCTCTCGGTAGGTAGGTTCGATTTTTTCAACGTAGGACGCAAATTAAAATTTATTCGAAGGTGACTGTTTTCGTTTTATGTATTATTTTCAATAGTGGAATTTGTAACCGACCATTTCTAACATTACTAATGTTTTCTAGTAATTGAGTGCCTAACTCGAAAGACATTATTTCTCTCAGTAAAATCAGTTGGGTAAAAATATCGGATGTCACATGATCAAAGTTTGTTCGGAGTAAATTCTTTAAAATAAAATATTAGTTCCCCCATAATATTCTACAATAATACCTCCATTGTAACTAGTATTAAGCAATAGCTAGTTATATATGTACCTATATATAAAATATTTTACTGTTGTTCCTGCCCCTCCATGAGAAATGACTTTGCTACGCCACTGCACAGAAGTGAGATTCACATTTATTTCTAGATTACACAAGAGATTCGAAATAAAATCTCTGAGGGAAGCTCATAATTTTGAAGTCACTGACGATCCCAACGAAACTGATGACAGCAATATGCCGACAGTTGGAAACGTCGACGATGGACGGTGTAAGTCTGGCAGAAATCGATGTATGATATGATATTGGTAACTCATCCAATAGTGGAATAAAGCAGTAATTTCATTCGTCCAATCAGTTTTCGGAATAAATTAGTCGTTTTAGGGGAACAAATATTTAGTAAACCCCTCTCGAAACTCGTTAGTTCACAGTGTTCAAAAAACTTTGCTTTGAAGAAAAGCACCATTTTTCATTAGTCCTAAAAGGTGAAGTTCAGATTTCAAAGGGAGGATGACGAGAGGGGGGGGGGGGAGGTTTCAACCTTCAAAATCTCGGAAACTTAAGAATTAAAGGGGTAGATTTGAGAGAAAGAGAGAGAGAGAGAGAGAGAGAGAGAGAGAGAGAGAGAGAGAGAGAGAGAGAGAGAGAGAGAGAGAGAGAGAGAGAGAGAGAGAGAGAGAGAGAGAGAGAGAGAGAGAGAGAGAGAGAGAGAGAGAGAGAGAGAGAGAGAGAGAGAGAGAGAGAGAGCATTTTTAGAGAGAGAGAGAGAGAGAGAGAGAGAGAAAGGATAGGACACCTAGATCCAGGAGTGGGGTTAGTGTTATTTCCAGATACTTGTATTGTTTGGTAACTTCGATTGGTTGTCCCAGGTAGCTCCACTTCTCGTTTTCGCCGGTCTCCCTCCGCCTTTTCCGAAAATCACAACTTGAGATTTCTCCCGGCTCAGGGTCAGGTTCCAGTGTTTCAAATATTGCGCTAGGTCATTAATCATTCCTTGTTAGGAACATGGGCTACCCGCTATCAAGGCAATCTCATCCGCATACATTAAAGTTTTTACTGGAGCATCTCCAATTCTTACTCCTCCTCCCAAACACTGCGGCAGATCATTGATGAATAGTGAGAAGGCCAGCGGAGTTATTAAGCACCCTTGTTTCAATCCTACCTCCGTCTCAAAGTACTCTGCGACATCTTGTTCGGTCCAAATGCCCATCCTAGTACCCCGATATAGATTCTCTAACATCTTGACCATCCTTTTAGAAACCCCATTGCCACACAGCTTATAGAATTGGGCGCTTCTAGAAATATGGTCGTATGCAGCTTTGATATCGATGTAAAAAACGTATGTCCTTTCATTGCTTTTTGATTTGATGTTAATCTATTTGATTTGATCTATCGTTTTGTTTTGATTTGATTTCTCTATTTGATTTGATCTATCGTTTTGTTTTGATTTGATTTCTCTATTTGATTTGATCTATCGTTTTGTTTTGATTTGATGTTAATCTATTTTCGCTAAAAACTGAATGAGACTCAGATTTGAGAATGAATGAGACTCAGATTGTCTATTTGAGGGTAGCGCCTTTCGGTTTCCGATAGTGCCTTGCTTGCATATGAGATAGGTCGTTCTGACCCGTCTGGCATTTTATGCGAGAGTACTGCGCCTAGTCCCACAGGGCTCGCATCCGTGGCGAGTAACAGTGGTAACTTTGGATTATGAGGCACTAATACTCGGTCTGATGCAAGTTCTCTCTTCAATAGGTTGTAGGCTTTCTTGGCTTCTTCCGTCCATGTGAAGTTGGCAGCAGTGAACATTTGACGCAGGGGTGCCGTCACGGACGAAAGATGCCAAATGAAATAATGATAGTAATTTACTTCCCCGAGGAAAGTTCGAAGCTCGGCCACGTTTGTTGGAATTGTAGTATTCTGCACTGCTTCAACGTGTTTGTTCTACGTATGAAATCCGGCAGCATCAACAGTGTGGCCCAAGAAATAAATTCGGTTGAGAAAGAATTCGCATTTTTCTCCACGAAGCTTTAGTCCGGCCTGGCTTAGTTTCTCAAACGTCTTTTCCAGCGCTAGCAGCATTTCAGCTTCGGATTCTGCAAACACATTGATATCATCTAAGAAATACAGCGCGTATTCGAGACCTTGTAACACCGTTTCCATTCGACGGGCCCAAATGGCAGGAATATTTGCAGCGCCATATTGTGCTCGGGTTGGTTGGACAAGATCGTGTGTAGGCGTATTCAGGGTTAGTGCTTGACTAAAACTCTCTGTGACGGGTAGGCTCATGTAGGGATCGGTGATGTCGACTCGGGAGAATTTTTTGGCTCCTCGCAGCTTGTGGAATAATTCCTCAACTCGCGGAATCGGATATTCATCCACCACAATCTGGGGATTCAGAGTCGCTTTATAGTCTCCTGTCAGCCTCATTTTACTCCCTTTCATCGCAATGTGGATTGGCAATGCCCATTGGGAATTCGAAACTTGACGGTAATGTCCTAGAGTAATCTTCTTCTGAATTTTGGCTGCGAATTGGTCTCGTAGTGCGAATGGTATTGGCCTAGCGCGGCAAAATTTAGGTCGGAGTCCTTCTCGAAAGGTGACATCAGCTGGGGGTCCCGTCAGGGTACCTGCAGTTTCGCTGAATAAATTGTCATATTTCCGAAGAAGTGTTTGCAATTTTGAATAGGAATTGGGGTTTATTGGCCAATTTGGCTTGGGAATTGGATTAGGAGCATGTTCGGATATCTTGAAAAATTCTTCAAATGATAGAAGGTCAGCGAATTCAGAAATCCATTCACATCCGAAAATGCTGTCAGTTTCAAATGACGTCACATACAGATTGAGTGACCTGGTTCGTCCTCGGAATGTCACGTCTACAGGTACGTACCCCAGGCACTGAAATCTGTCTTTAGTGTAGCTCACGAATGATCTCGTTGATGGCAACAGCGTGTAGCTTGGCAATCCCTTCCCTATGGTGCTCTGGTTTACAATCGAGCATACTCCGCCTGTATCTAGCTCCATGGAAATGGGCTTTTGATTGATTAGGACCGAAATCTGAGGTGGAGGTGGTCGCTTTATCGCTGAGACCTCCTTAACACAATTGTACGACTCATCCTCAGGGAAATATGTGATTCCCGAGGGCATTCTGTAATGTGACTCACCAACAGCATTTTGTTGTGCGGCCTTGGATTCCGTCGAGTTCTGTTTTGGTTTTTGACCTGGCGACTTTGAATTGGACCGAGCCTTGCAGAAATTCGGTGAATGGCCCTTCCGGGAGCATTTTTCACACTTAGTATTGCGAAATGGACAGAATTTTTGCCAGTGGCACTGCCCGCATCCAAAACACTCAGACGGTTCTACCTTTGATTGACGTTGACTACTGGATGAACCGCGGTTTCTCAATCGATTCGCGCTGGCGGGAATGTGATCTGTTCCGTTCTTTGGGTTGGCTTGCGTGTGCGAATTTGTGAATTTTGTCGGGGCTCTGGACTTTCATTTCCGTCGACGCTGTTTTGGTAGCCTCGAGATTTTCAGCGATCTCAAATACGTCCTTGAACCTATCAGGTTTCTTCATTATCACAGTGTCCCGAATTGCATCATCCCTAACTCCGTGTATGAATTGGAAAATTAGAGAATAATCGAGGAACTCTCCGAATTCGCAGTCTCGAGCAGCAGCTTTCAGTTTCCGCGAAAATGCGCTGATATTCTCGTTTTTTTTCCTGCGTGACCTTACAAAATTTTATAGCTTCGCTGAATTTATTCGTTTTACTTTTGTAGTAGTTAATCAGCGTTGTCTTAATTTCGTCCCAGGATTTATTTTCGGGTTTGTATGGGTAAATACAGTCTCGCAGGGTATTTGAGAGCTCGGAACCCATGTGAACACGTAGGTACTGAGCGTGTTCTGTTGTCGCGATTCCGCATAATTTAAGTCGTAACAGGAAACGATCGAAATAAGACATAATTGTTTCCTCACCTTCCGGTTTGAATTCCTCGAAGGTGAAATAATTCATGCTTGTGTCTGTGCAAGGGAAGTAACAATCGCCGTAAGTTGAGCGAGTTGTTTGGACAGTTCCAGGGTAGTCGCGTCCGCAGATGTAGAGGTCATTATTCATCAGTTTATCCTCGTCGCCACTGAAATGTTTCACTGTCTAAACTAACCACTTAAACCCCTGAACTTATTAAATTTACAATTGAAATTGAAAAGAACACGTGGTAGAACTGAATATAATATATTTGATATAACCTGAACATGAATAAAGGAACCTCAAGTGTTGCTGTTGTTATTGCTGTTTCATTTTGATATAGCAGACATGACACTCAGCATAGCTGCTGATCCGTCTCATCAATACCATGGAAAGAATCTTCATAGGCGACATCTAATAACGTACCTAATTCTTCTGTAGTTGGAGCATTCCAGTTTATCTCCTTTTTTAAAGATTGGGCGAATCAAACCGCTACCCCAGTCGTCTGGCATTGTTTCCTTTTCCCACACGAGGCGAATCAATTAGTGGAGTTCAATGGCTAATTTCGGACCTCCCTTCATGATAAATTCATTGACGATCCCATTTTCTCCAGCAGTTTTATTATTTTTTGTTCTGTGAATAACATCTTTGACTTCCTCCAAGGTTGGAACTTGCACCAGAGGATCAGGTCCATGAAACTGCACATTCTCTCTTATGATTTAATCGTCACGATCATCTTGGTTGAGGGTTTCATGAAAGTGCTCCATACATCTGGCAACAAGTTTATTAATAGTGTTCAATGTAATTGGGCGCCGCCCGTATTGTGAATAAATAAATAAATAAAAAATAAAAAACAACTTCATTTTCATCACTTAATAAATCGCCTGTCTTACTTTTGCATACATTCAGCTTTGGTTTAAATTCAGCTCTGATTTGGTTAGCTTCTCTGAAAAACCTTCCACTTTCACTTTGAACTCTTTTCTCCTCCATCTCTTGTACCCGTTTCCTATCAAGTTCCTTCTGCTTACTTCTACAAAGTTTTGTGGGTCGCATTCGTTGGATTCTATACTCTTCGCAATTTCTGCGAGTACCCGTTTGCAGCTTCCTCTGCCTGGCCCCATTCTTTACTTTTATGGCTCTTTCACACTGATCATCAAACCACTCATTTCTTTCCCAATCCTTGGTTCCAATCTTTTCATTAGCATCCTCCAATATTGCAGATTTTATTTTTCTCCATCTCTCCTCCACACCATCATCATCATCCTCACCGTCCTCAATAGCTTCCAGCCTTCTCACGAAATCCCGCTGACACTCCTCCGTAATCTCATCCACCTTCAACTCCCCAATATTCCAGTGAGGTCTCCTAATGCATTTCCCTTTCTGTGTACTTGTCACTCTGTGCCTCAAGGCGCATCTAACCAGATAATGATCCGAATCACAATTGGGTCCTCTCATTGACCTGACGTCCATTACATGAGAGGCATGTCTCGAATCAACCAGGATATGGTCAATCTGTTTTACGAAACCATTTTCGCCAGGAGCCTTCCAAGTACCCTTATGAATATCTTTGTGTTGAAAGCAAGTGCTCATGACGCTCATTTGGTGGAGAGCAGCGAACTGAATCAGTTGTAACCCATTCTCACTCGTTTCTGCATGGAGAGAGTAAGAACCTGCAGTTGGCTTCTCCTCTCTACCAATTTTAGCGTTGAAATCTCCCAATAGGATTTTCGCATCGTATTTCTGGGTCTTCAGCACATTTCTGGACAGCAGGTCGTACAATTCTTCTTTTGCCTGGTCAGGGCTCTCTTCAGTGGGAGCATACACTGAGAAAAGAGAGATATTCTGAAAGCGCCCCTTTATTCTTAATTTGCATATGCGATCGCTGACTGGCTCAAACCCGATCACATTCCTTTTCGCTTTCTTGTTAACAATGAAGCCCACTCCATACTGTCCAGGCCTTTGTTCATTGCCGCTATAATACAGTGAGAAGTTTTTCTTATCTATCTGTCCACTGCCTTTCCGTCGTATCTCCTGCAAAGCTGGTATATCAATACCAAATTACCATTGGTATATCAATACCTATTTCGTTGCCAACCTTCTGCATTTTCCCAGCGCTCAACAGCGTAAGTACATTCCAAGTCGCCCACGTAATATCCATACTCAGATTCGTAGCCTATTTCCACTCCTGGGCCCTTCACCATTTAATCTGTCCGGCTCTTCTCTTTGTCTTGGTTGCGAAACAAGTTAGTTTTTCTGGGGTAGGGTTGTTAGCCCTACGCCCAACCCCCAACCTGGAGGACCAGGTCATTTTTCGTCGGGGTTTCCCTCCCCTAGGTCGACTGCCTGTAGCCTGAGAGCTCAACCTGCCCTCGCAGTGTCAAAGCCACTAATAGTTAGATTTACTAGGTGCCTTTGATTGTTCGGGATGGACCATCGTCGTAGGTATGTTACTTGAGCCCCACCCCAATAATGGAGGAGCTGCTGCCCTTCCCCATGGTCGCAGTTTAACGTCGTACCCGGGACACATATCCGAGTTCTACGACTGACAATCACGGGAATTTAGGAATTATCTCTTGCCCAAGTTGTTTCAAGCAAGAAAAGGCGGGAAGCATGCCGTCTTGAGTGGAGATGAATTATTGATTGATAGAGAAAACTTCTTATTCACTATGGGCGAAGTACGTTGGAGGATTCTACGTCTACTAGGTCAGAAGATCGTTGTCTAATCCCAAGAAAATGGAGAGTAACAATGTTAACATTGTAACTTTTATTTTCGTGGAACTAGAATACCTTCTTCAGTTTTTTATAGAAATCGGTATCCACTACTTTGTCACGAGTGATTCAGTTCGCTGAATAAGAACCAATTAGATTAAACCCGTGTCCAGTGCAACTGATTTGGATCTAATATATGTTAGGTATCAGACATCAGCACTTCGCTATTTACCAAATGTAGGAGAACGTTTGTGATTGTGTTGAAGGTTTAATAATCTGTTTTATTCCAAAGTCAAAATGTTTACTTGATATTGGGGTTTCTCAACTTTCTGAAGCGTTCCGTATATATATCTTCGTGACCTCTTTAGTATATCAGTCTGATAATAAATTTTCCGAATTCCCAAGTGTGAGCAGAACTACCAACTTATTTCACTTAAGAAAATGTTTCTAAAAAATTAGACAGTATAATAATTTTTTGGTATCGGTACAAATTTATTTTCATCGGAACAATAATATTACTGTAGTCACTGGACACATACAAACGTGGTATTTTTGATGTAAGCAAACTTTTACAATTTTCAATGAAAGTATTAGTGTAGAGCTTGCCAAGGAAGTTTGGAGAATGAAGCCTACCTAGGTGGTGGGGAGTAAAAGGAGTGTCTAGGTGGGCTCTGATCGCCGGATATGGAGATGGTCAGTATTGTGTTCGCTTTGGGGTTGAGCTGTACCTACAATGCTGCAAAGGGAGTCGCCGATTAAAGTCTACCTAAATGTGGACTGTATGGATGCTGCTGAAGGTCCAGACAAAGCCTGCCAAGAGGGAGGGTAGTATAAGGCCTGCCTGCTGGGGCTTGAGTGTAGCTGAAGGATCTTCAGGATCCTTAAATGGATACCTTAATTGGATATGGGGATACAAGCAATCGAGCTCGGAGCTACTTGAGTGCCTACGTCGGATAAAGATAGGAAATAGTAAATTCGTTTTTTTTTTCCGAGTTCTAAGGCCCGAATCTTCGCGATCTCTCCCAACCTAGGGTGGTGAGGTGGTGGGAACCCACGAAATCGTGAACTCCTGGGATTGTCTAAACCAATATTCGTCCACAATTAGCCACAAGAAATGTCAAAATTGAAGTTTTCTACAAAAGCTTGGAAAACTAATTTATTTTATTTATTATTATTATTAATATTACTTTTTTTGCTTATAAATGAAATTGCGGATGGATCAGTTATAAATACTGATGCGCCATTGATGAAATTCATGAGAAACCATAAAAGCCTAACCTTCACATCCTGATAGTATTGAATAGAACCGTTTACTAGGTTTACCCGGTTCTTAGACCGAGAGATAGGCAGAATTATTCAAACGAGGAAAACATTTGACTTTTTCATCACCTTCTTGGTGTGAACATATTGAATATTTGAAATTTCACTGTTCAAAAACGTATGAGTATGATTATAGTTTCTTTAAAGAACTTCGCGATTAATATTATTTATATTATGTTTAGCGAACATGTGTTGGAGATACTGCATGCCTCATCCAATCCATTACATTCCGGTGGTGCTCGGTACAAAACGACCAAAAAGGAAAACTAAATCCTTGATTTTCCTCTCTGTTGGATGGTTTGTACTCATTATATATTACAGGTTAAAGTTACTATCAAATTAAGGGTTTATATAAATATTTAATGTATGTTTGTTTACACGAATCAATTTTGTAGGTCTGTACTCTGTACCAAATCGTAAATGATACCAAGCTATAAAAATTATTACTTAATGTGACTTAATAAAAATGCTGATACCTACTGTAAGTTCTACTACTTAACTATATATTGTTGTACAATGTATCATGATGTTTCACTACTGAATAATTATAGGTGAAGTGTGCAGAACACGGAACACTGTATTCAACATTGTTCACGTTTTTCAATGCAACTCAATAAATGCAGAAGGTATTCTTCAAGAACTTCAATCTTTTCTTTCGCTAAATCCGCTATTATTTGATGTTTTTACCGAGTGACCTCGAGCCTACAGGCAGGGAAGGTATATCAGAGATATTGCCCCATCGGTACTCACGATTTAACACTTCAGAGCCACAGGCACAAGATTTACATCCTTGTAGACGAGCTCGATGCAATTATGTAACTTGGTGTTTGAGGGTTCAGTTTAGTTTCAATTTGAAATCTGCGTATGCTAACCAGTCTGCAAAAAGCCTTCTATGCGTCATTCTATCATGTTAAGCCATCACTCTAAATTTACGAATGAACAACCAAAGAACTTTTTTAAATCAAATTTCGGCCACTAGGTACCAGCGCAAGACATGCAAGGTCACACTATGCCGCTTTTGACCAATATTTCGGGCTGAAAGTTCTCAAAAAAGAAACTCGATAAGGAAGATGATCGATTGCTACAATAATCGGAAAGATTAAATCGATTGGTGACTACTTGAAATTAACCAATCCCTTGCCCTTGGTTGAGAACCTAACGTTTCATACGGCCAATATCTACATCCACGAACATAATTAGCACCCATGAACCATTGTAACTTATAATAGGCTGTATGATTATCTACAATGGTAAAATATATATATTTTTGTAAAAATTATGTTTCGGGTATTCCGCATGAGAAATTTTGGAAAGAGAATTGAAGATTATTATCAACGATAAACAATTCTACTATCTGTATTTCATACATTTAGTTTGAAACACTATATAAACACTAGTTGGTCCGCTTACCAGATTCTAATTGACAGAAACTATTGTAAAAGATGCCAAACTCGATTTTCGGCTGATTTGACGGCGATCGTTTTCGCAGACGACAAGTTCCTATCGCCGGATCGTGACCGAAAACTACACAGCTAATTCGAGATGCTTAAGAGTCTTCCTACCAAATTTCAAGTTGATAGCTCCAACATGGAGAATTTATTTAGCTATTTATTATATACTGCCGTCCTAAGCGAAAAAGTCGTATGTGCAAAAATCTAATTTTTGGGAAATCGACCAAATAGGTTTTGCGTCGAAATTCGTTGATATTGGCGTTAGTATCCAAAATAATCTTGAACTTGAACATTCTCCTTGTAGAAAATTTCTTGCTGAATCGATTGGCGAAGTCAAAAACTGAATTTTTTCATCATAAAACAGCAAAAAACGCCGTACAATTTTAGTCTCGTATTGTTGACTGACATTGAGGATAATTTACGAAGCAAGAAACTCGTATCTGCAGTTTACTTAGTGTTTTCTACGTATCTGCTATAGATACGAGTATCTGACTAGCAAATTGCAGTTACGATTCGCTACTCTAGCCATATGCACTTGCATGATTTGAATTATACTAAGCTGAAAAATTGTACCTGTTCTTTTGTATCGAAACAGATGATTAGAATGAATGGAATAATTAAAAATAGTCTCACAGTAATTATTGTTGGTGTGCAGGTAGGTACACAATGAGATAGTGACAGGTTCAGTACAGGACTTTAGTAGGTATTCATATACATTACACTATTTACATAGCTAATTAGGGGAGAAAACTATGTTTCAGTGTTGAAAAACATCGTTTTTCCAATGAAATCGAGGGTTTTCTTGAAAATTGACCTTCAAGGAAAATTCGAGTTCGGGGTCTGTTTCTACGTATTTTTTCACGCTGAATCGAGTGGTAACACTTGAAATTTACCCAACCCCCTTATAACCGAGTTTTACACTTTAGCTTACAAGTTTCACCCCAAAAACACATAAAATTTATCATAACGAATGATCTTAAATTTGTGAGAAAGTGTAAAACTCGGTTACAACGGGGTTGGGGAGATATATGCAAGTATTATCATTCGATTCAGCGTAAAAAATACCTAGAAATCGACCCCAAACTCGTATTTTCATAGAAGGTCGTTTTTCAAGAAAACCCTCGATTTCATTGGAAAAAAAAAAAAAAAAAAAAAAAAAAACAATGTTTTTCAACATTCAACATAGTTTTTTTTCCCCCTAATTAACAATCTAAAAGTAAAATTGACTACACCGGTGGAAAGGTGAGATTTCAGCACAGTTTTCACAATTCTTGCATTATGAAAAAATATTGTTTCTCATATTTCAATTTCCGATTAAAAAGACAGGTTTCGCAAATTAGGTCAAATTTGCTTTTCCGAGGGCTTTTTCATGTCTCAAACCTTGAGTCTTAAAAACGCTCAGGCATCTATCCGATAGGAAATTTATAATATTCTATGATATTATAATGAGAACAATATTCACGATATTCTGCACTGAGTATATTTTTAATTTTCCTAAACATGCGTAACCAATGTTTCCTAATAATAACACAGAGTGTCTCGTTACATTCCCCGCAACTTAGGGATATCATCGCTTCGATGATGATATTTAAGAGTATTTTTTATTGCAGCTATCTGATCCACTTTCTTGTCGTCTTCATATATGACAGTTTTTGGGTAGCCATTCATTCTCCTTATTTGTTTTACCAAATAGGGCCCATTTACTAGTGGCTTCTTCCCATAGAATCCTGCCTGAACCAAAATGTAGTCACCTTCACATAACTTAGGCGTTTTGGAGTGATGACGTTGATCGAAATTTAGCTTCATTCTGTTCCGATACTTCTGTTTTCTTTCCTTCGAGTGAGGTGTTTCTCTCAACATATCTTCAGAGATTCCATAATTTGAATCAGCTGGGAAAATCGCAACCTTACCAAACGCCATAAAATGGGGGGAGCACCCGATTCCGGCTGAGTACGACCTGTTCAGATGGTTGACTGCCGCCTCCAAACACTGTTTCCAGCCGCCCTTAAAAAGCGGGTATACGTTTAAAAATTGCTTTAGGTCTCTAATTTTCCTCTCGGCTAATCCGTTGGCGGCTGGATGATAGGGCGCCGTATGTACCAGTGATATGCAATTTTCATCCGTGAATTGTTTTAAAGCTTTTGATAGGAATTGGGGACCATTATCCGTAACAATTTTTTTAACTTTTTTAAGATATGGAAATGAACGGAGATAATTTATCACAGCACCAGACGTTTCTCTCATACCTTTGGCATATGTAAATCGTGAATATTCATCTACCAAAACTAGAAAAGACCTTGTAGCTCCTTGTCCTTCTGACTTCTTAGACAATTCGCCAAAATCAAGATGGAGGGTATGAAAGGGTTCAGGCGCTGTCGTAGGGATCACCATTGAGTCAGATTTGGGTCTAAACTTGAATTTGGAGATTTGACATTCATGGCAACTGCGAACGTATCTCAGGATATCTTGCTTCATTCCTGGCCAAGTGAATCTTTGCTTCATTTTCAAGTACGTTCTGAGGAACCCATCGTGACCACCTGAGAGTGGATCATCATGATAAACCTCCAACAGTTCTCTCGTTTTATGTGGATCTACTCTCAACCTTGTATCACCAACCTCGGAAATAATTTGAACACTCAATCCATTTGTATGTTCTTCCTTCATGTCCACACAGAGACGTGATAGAGCATCCGCATCCTCCAGATCAACTCCCCTTCTATGATTAATTTCCATGTCAAAGCCCATGAGGAACATCTGCCATCTGGCTAGCCTACCTTTTGCTTCTTTTAAAGTTTTCAGGTACTGAAGCGCTTGGTGGTCAGAGTGCACTTTGAATTTTCTCCCATCAAGGTAAGAGCGAAAGTATTTTATGGCTTTTATGACAGCGAGGCATTCTTTTTCCGTCACCGTGTAATTCAACTCAGCTTTTGAGAACGAATAAGAGAAATAACCAATCACCCGCAGTTGGAGCTTCTTGGGCTTCAATTCATCACGCTGGTATAGAATAGCCCCACACCCATAGTTGGACGAATCGGTACACAGTTCAAATGTCAAGCGCCAATCTGGTAACTGTAGTACTGGGTTAGTCGTAATTCTGGCAATGAGAGTTTGGAAAGCTTTTTCAGCTGCATCATTCCATGTGAACTCCACCCCTTTTTGTTTAAGTTGGTCTAATGGTTTTACAATATTTGCATAGTTGGGTATGAAAGCTCGAAAATGGCCTGTTAGACCTGTTAGTACTCTGAGTGTATGAAGGTTGTGGGGTCTCTGCATTTTCCGCACCTTTTCTATTGACTCTTCTTTAGTCGTCTTGGAAACCCCATCAATTTGCCTGCCCAGAAAAGTAACCTTAGGAAGACAGAACGAACTTTTTTCCAAATTTAATTGCAGACGCTCATCGGTTAATCGCCTAATTACATTAAATGTTTTCGAGGCACACTCCGCCCTGGTATACCCTCCAATGATGATATCATCAATGTAGACCCAAACTAATGGATCATCCAGGAGATCTCCCAAAGCATCTACCATACATCGCTGAAAAACCGAAGGAGAGTTTTTCCAGCCAAATGGTAATTTTGTGTACTCATAATGTCCGAACGGGAGAACAAATGCAGTGTATTTTCTGGTTTCTTCCGTTAATGAAAATTGGTGGAAACCATCTTTTAGGTCTAATTTAGAAAAATGTGTACAGCCACCAAAATTTGAGATGATCTCATCGATTAGAGGGAATGGGAAAGGGTCTAGTTCCGTATATTCATTAATTTCTCGGTAGTCCTGGCACAATCTCAAACTGCCATTTTCTTTAGGCACAATGACGCAGGGTGATGCATACTCTGAAGTGGAACATCTAATTATTCCCTTCCCCAAGAGCTCTTTAATCTTGGTTTGTGCCCACATGTATTTATCTCTGTTCAATCTGTAAGGTTTTCGCTTTATTACTGGTGAATTTGGTTTCAATGAGAAGCTTATCTTTCTCCTAGGGGCTGGTGGTTCGACCTGCTGTGGAAACAAGCTGACAACCTCGTTTTTGCTAAATACTCTATGTTTTTCCACTTCAGAGATAGCGGTGACCGTTTTACTGGTATTCACATTTATCAGCCGGAATCCTAAGCTATTTAGTGCTGGCCAGCCGATTATCGCATCATAAGGCAAACATTCCGTGATATAAGCAAGAGTCTTTAGCTTTGAACCTCCCAGCTCAATAAGAATCTGAACTGCGTTTGATACTCGCTGTAAAGACCCATTGAAACCCTTCAATATTTTCTCCTGCTTCACACAAGACCAAACATTTTCAGAAACCAATTTTGCTGAAACCAAGTTCACCATTGCCCCAGAATCCAAAAGAGATTTCACCCCAATTGAGTTTATAATAACATTATAAACAGGTAACTTACAAGGATTTGACATAACGTAGGAAGACAAAACATCAGCAGAATTTAATTGACTATTTTCAGTTACATCATGGTAATCGTACTCCTTCATTGAATCAGACTGTTCTGATGCATTTACCTGCCGAGCTGGAGATGAGTAATTGAAAGATGTCGACCTCTTCATTCTCTGAAAGTTGTTTCCAGGTGCTCTGTTCACTGTTGGATGTTGCTGTGTATTCATTCGGAGATTAGCCTTCTGAGGATTTCTGGTTGCAACCGTCGGTTTCAAACGTTCTATAGCCAGTCTTAATTTCTCCCTGGTATTCTCCACTAATCCGTTAAGGAGGATGTTCTGCATGTACGTAGGCATACCTTGGAGAATCAGAAGGTTAAACGCACGATCTGGCAGTTCACCAAACGCCATTGTCAGCAATCGTTGTTTCTCATAATAATACTCCATAAGGTTTCCATTCTCATATCGAAATTCAAGCGCCTCCGACAGAAGCTGAATGGGATTTTGGCCAAATGACGAAATGAAAGATTGCTTCCAGTCAATCCAAGAGTGATGGTGTTCCCGAATTATCCTGGCATTGTACCATTTCTCAGCTATGCTTCCCGGAGTGAGGCTGCCTATAAGGTTATCAATCTTATCTTCATCCGAAAACCAATGGTTCTGAGAACATGCCCTCTCGTAAAGGTATAGCCAGGTACAAGGATCCTCGTTTTTCCCATCAAACTTGGGTATTATCATTTTCTGAGGTTTTCTTGAAACGCTCTTGAGGGCCTCCCCAAAGGAGCATGCCATAGCTCCTATCATCCTATCAACCAGACTCTCCATGTTTTTTTGTTGGCCATCCAGAAGTACCTTCAATGTGTCTAAATTTAAAGGGGAAGAGCCTCCAGAATCTTCGGTATTCAACTGATCTTCCAACTTGACCCAAGTCTTGTAAAGTTCCAGATCTTCAATACTCATCATCACTGAAATAGTTTTCTGGGTTACAGCTTCTTGTAAATCCATTTCAGAGTTAATATATTTCGAATGGATCAGTACATCTCTCTTGTCCTCATTTAAAGAATACCAAACATTTTCTTCGTCGGGACGAAATTCTTCTAGGCCCCACCTTCCTCTACATCTACGGAATCGCAGACTGACAGGAATCAACATTGATCCAAAAAACAATTACGAAGTCCTATTCGAATGCGCCAAATTATAATATTCTATGATATTATAATGAGAACAATATTCACGATATTCTGCACTGAGTATATTTTTAATTTTCCTAAACATGCGTAACCAATGTTTCCTAATAATAACACAGAGTGTCTCGTTACAAAAGACCTTTTCCAGAATTGGGAATCCCTTTTGAAGCTTTTTTTCTTTTAAAGGAAATCGAGTTCAATGAAATCCGTTTTATATTTCAACGTATATTTGCCTCTAGGCGCTGAAATCTGGACAATATCGCGGAGATATGGCTTTGGAGTTACCGAATTAATTTTCTGTTTGGAAGACAAATCTCTCCACAGTGAAATCATTAACGGTTATTTCTTTGACTACAGCATTCTTTCTACTGTCCTGGACACACTCAATAAAATCTTGAAAATCGTATACCTATGTAGAATTGGCATATATATATATATATATATATATATATATATATATATATATATATATATATATATATATATATATATATATATATATATATATATATATATAAGAGAGTCCACTCTGCAAAAATAATTAGAAAAAAAGGCCTTTGTTCTTCCGCACCAGACCAATAGGGATAGGTACTTAAAATTACTAACAGCAGGAAAAATGCGGGTTACCGTAAAGCAACGTAAGTACTTTGGTGTCTGTACATCCTCGCCGTTATTGGGTTATACGTCAGCTGAGCGAGGCGAGGGTAATCTGGGCAAGCCTAATCCAGTGCGACGATCACTGATTGGGCGCTCTTAGGTACTGTATTTCTATGAAATAACGACAATGAACAGGAAAAGTACGGGGTCTTCCTTACAGTTGAAAGGATGCAAGTTTCACCTTACTCAAAGCTGTTATAGGAAAATTCAATCTTGGGCTAACGAAAGAGTACCGGGAACATATAACAGAAGGGTCCAAATTTTCGCACACTGTTTTCGGCTTATTGTATCTGGCATCATATGAAGTTCAAACGTTTGTCGAGACTGAGCTACCCTGTGAGCCCAAGATTAGGGAATTTTATAATATTGCTTAAAAATTATGCTCGAAGGACGTCCCTATTCCCTCCTGTTTCGTGGGCAGCACGAAATGCACATTCAAGAGGGTTCCCAAGAATCGTAAGTGACTCCAGGAGTGCCAAAATACTAAGCTTGAAATCCGTATCTGACTTTTAAGAACAAGAGAATCCGTATATGCGAAATAAGAAGCGAGTAAATCGTATCCGGTGCCAGATACGAATTTTCTTCCTCTGAAAAGTATACTTACGAATATTGGCTAAGCAAAACCAATGGAATCATCACTAAGCCGTTTATTCGTACGCTTGTTTGAGGCATTTCCCGTGCAGATACGACTCTGGGACTCCGAAAATCGGTAGAAAACCCCCCCTAAAACAGGGGGGTACCATTAACTCATTTTGGTCAAAAAATCACTTACGACTTTTTCGCTTAGGACGGCAGTATACTCAATATATTTGCTCAATCTGATGCGAGAGATTTCTAAAAAGGTATTTAATGATGGATATTTGACCAGTAATGCAGCTCTTGAAATTCAATTTCACGATGACGTCATGGCCTCCGCCTTCCTGAGGGGAACCCTCAGCACATTTGCGGATAATTTAAACTTGAGGGTTTTCAAATGCGTTGAATCCGAATCTGAGGTCAAAATGCTGAAATTCCAACACTTGAAAGTCCCCAAGGATGCTTGTATCGCGGAACACACACATACACGCTTGCAGTCAAATGACAGCCTAGTCAAAGAAGATACTGACTCCGTTCGTCAACTAGTCCGATGTAAATAAATCATTGAAAATTTATGGCGATATGGGGTACAAATATTATGTGTTTGATTGAAATTCGATTTAAATTTTTGTTCTTTCGCAAGCTACCTGAACAGTTAAATGGTAAATTTTCAAATCATTTCCGAATTTAAGTAGGTATATTTGATTTGAAATATATTCAAGAGTGAAATCAGAAGTATATAAAAACATAGTTATAATTACCTTAGTGCAACCAAAATCTGATTGTGAATATCTTTCGACAGGATCATAGCCATCTTAACAATCGCCATCACGTCGATATTCGTTATTCTTTACGGGCTAAAGTTCGGACCAAAGAAAAGCATGGTATGGGCGTTGACTTTTCTGACCGGAACATTCAGCAACAGTATAATTTTTGCACCTTTGAAAATGATCATTCTTGGGATCATAGTAGCTCTCACATTCAAAGTAAGCCATTTGACTAGGATTTAACGTTCATTTTGTACATTTGCATTGGTTTAATATGAACTTCAGTTGATTCGCGTGTATCCAATAAAGGAATATGAAACAGAGGATAATAACGCATATTGCTGCAAGTTGAAATTCCCTAGCAACGGCTCAGTTGTAAGCGGAAATCATCAGAAACTTTTTGTTAAAATCGCCACTTTTTGGGATGCTCTCATTTTACCACGACATTTCATGACCTTTAAGCCATTGTAGTGTCAAGGAATGCTGATTTATTACTGTAAGTTAAACTAACGCTTGCATACGAGTCTGCAACGCATTGGGACATTTTCATGTGTTTACCTATGAATGGTCAACGTCATTTCTGATGGTCATAATCATTGTTGTGGCCACTTGAGACAATTTTTTTCGTGACGATTTTTTTGTTATGTGCCATATGAAAGACATGAAAATGTCAATATTAATGAATGAGGTTTTGATATCCATATTAGAGATGCATATCTAGTGTCTATGTACACAAGAGCAGTACGACAGGATAGGGTTGGAAGAAAATCCTGCAAGATCTGAGAACAGATTAAAGAATGTTATAATTATTAGGCCCCCCGATGACGGTTTTATATAAACCGAAATCTCGGCATTAGGGATAGTTAAGGTTCAGTTAAGACCCCTTTCTCGATAGCTTGACATCAACCGAGATATCCTAGTTAGGTGTTACTTGCATGGTTACCACATTAATTTCCTCAACCTCTATATGGAAACGGCCTGGAGTATGTTGCCAGAAAAAGCATATTATGACACCTCAACCACAGTAGTATAAGAAACTCGGCTATCGATGATGACCGCATTCTAACATGTTACTTCGTTCTTACATACTCATACTTGTAGGTAGATATTAGTCCTTGTTCCTTGTAATTTATAAATTAGTTATTTGTTCTTACCAGTTTCACTTTCGTCGTCCTCAATAAAAAACCCTACCCAGACTTTGAAACGAGCGACGTTCATTTTTAGTCTGACATTTCACTTACGTAGGTACCTTTAAACCACATGATATGTACCATCTCAAAACCATATGTGTAACATTAAAGAATCAAACATCTTTTAGACGGATATGGGATTGCTACAACGGTACTTCCAGTTATGTTTAGTTCCCACCTAATTTCTTTATGTTGCAGAAATCATACCTAGACTCTTACACCATGCAAATCCAGTTCGATTCAAGCAAGGTAGCTCGTGATAAGTACATGGATAGATTGAAGAAGAACTTCCGAATTAGACAGAGATCGTACTACAAGCCAACTACCACTGATATGCTAGAGGTATGTGGGTTAAGATTAAGAGCATGCACTTAAAAATGTTCACAAATCTAATATAACATTAAAAACTAGTTGGCCAAACATGTTCATCTCCCTAGTAATTAGTATAGATTGATGGTTCTGATCCTAAAGTGTAGTTTGAGCATCCATAAACAACCATTCATTTTGAAAATTTGAAGGTCACTCACTACATAAAAAATTCCTATATCAAACACTGATTTATGTAACTGTATCCAAAAAGTAACTCTGGAAGCCCCAGCTTCAAGTTTTATTATTTTTTATTGAGCATTAGCAGTGATATATTGACGACGTTAAGAGGCCAGCTAGTATTCAGCGGTACAAACAGTTCAACTACTTGTCAATGGGCAAAAATGAAAAAAAGAAGAAAAAAAAGATAAATAAATCGACTGACCGATTCGGAAGTGAGGATCCTGTATTACTCTCTCCGGCTTAAGTTGTTTGAGTTTAAAATGCAATAACTTCCTTACTCTTCCATTTTTGTAGATTTACTGGTAATCAATCGACATTAAATATAATCCTCTACAACTTGTTTCTGTTACAGTAGAAGTTTTGGGCGGAGGTTATTGGTGTAAAATGAAAAATTACGTTGAAAATTGTGTTTTATGGTGAAAAACTCCAGAATTGTCCATTTTAAGTAAGGGACATGGGGTGTATTCGGAATTAACATGCAATTTTTTATAGGAATGGTGCCTTTAAAATTTTGATCAGCTAGCATCGCATTTGGTCCCACTATTCGTACACTCCTTTTGCGAACAACCATCTTGAAGCGAGATCTGAAAATTTTTCCACCCACTTTTATGCAGCTAGAAATAAAATAAATTAAACCACTTCATCAAACGAGTCATACCAATATTACGGTCAATAAATGTCAATCCTACTTTTTCTGGTCTCCAATAAATATACTACGAAGTAAAATATCGAAAAAGATATGAAGTTATCCAACTTATAAAACATAAAAATAAATCAGCGAGATTACTTACCAATTACACAGTTTGCTCTCGATATCGAGAAATTTGAAAATAGACTGCTTCATTTCCAACGAATTTTTATAAAATCATTTTTGAAAATTTCTGCATTGAAATCCGTTTTGAGGTACTCCAAAACGAGTCCTGAAGTTTGCGCCAGTGGACGCGATCGCGCATGTGTGTGTATGTCATTCTAGACGATACTTTTCCTAGGGATTGAGTTGAAAACCCCGTTCTCCCGCCAAAAACCGAGCTTTTTATATGAAAGGATGAGTTATTTTGAGCACATTAAATTGCACAAATTTAAAAAAAAATTGCCAAAAAATGACTAAAAATGGATAAAAACGGTAGGAAATCGTTACATTCTTATCGTTACGTTATATTCTTTAGTCGGATTTCAGTCAACACAAAATTATCAACGATTAACTAGGATATTGAAAAATGTTCACACAAAATTATGCTGAATACGTAGGTACCTAAATTTAATCAAATTTTCTTAAAAATGTATAAAAAGTGTTTAAAAAATCTAAAAATCCTAAAGCATTCATTAATCGCAGAATTTGATTTGATGTTGGTGCTTTTTGCAATGAGTTTGGTTATTAACAATTTATATGCACTAACATTTCAATACAGTTAACATAATAGTAATATGCGTCAGGTAATTAAGAAAATTCGCTTGTAATATACGTAGCTTAAGAGTCAATAACTTAAAACAACTCATAAGCTCAGCATTCATCGGTTCATTATTTTCAATAATAAACCTTTGTAATCGACCAAGGAAGAAACATTTTTCAACAACCCCTGAAAATTTTTCCGTTTACGTTTCAAGATGCGTAAAATCCCAAAATTGAATTTTAAAAAATCCGTCCGTCCGCCGTCTGCGGCTTGTCTCTGAAAATAAAGGGCTTGAATATCGAAAAAAAAAGCTTTCGAATTTCTAAGCGCGAGAAGATAGAGTAATCACGCGCTGCAAGCAGATATATTGATTAGACGATCTACCTTTAAATTCTATAAATTATGGCTAGATAATTGTATACTGGAATAGGGGAGAGTTGGGTAATACCGCCATGTCGGGGAATACCGCCACCCCATACAATTATTTAACCACCTGAGTGACAAATCTTCTAGCCAAATATCGTCATCTTTAGATCAGCAGTAACGTTGGGAAAATTGGTTTGGGGTCAATAATTTGTTTTTATCAAAGATAAGCGAGTTCACAGTTTTTGAAGATTGGCGTTATAGTTTTACTGTTGTCTAGTTTGCGTGGTAAGTAATAGTTTTTCGTACGTTCATGTAAATTGTTGATTATGACGACGTAGAAGAATCATTTAGCTTTAATTTCCACCCATTACTTCATGACTTTTCACGAAAACTGTAGTTTTTAATGATTTTTTATCTCGAAAATTGAACTGGGCAATATCGCCACACCGAATTCAGGGTAATTCCGCCATGGCGGTATTGCCCCAATGCTCCAATCATCATCCTTTTTGGAAGCTTTTTGTGGTAATAATCACCTATTTCTATTGGTTCTGAGTTATTAAAATATGAATTAATATTTAAAATACGAATTATATTGTGATAGCTTATCTCCATAACCACCTCTATATTTACCTAATCGTGTTTTATTAGATGTTTACCAACCTATCTACTGAATAATTGTACAGTAGGTATCTACCTAACTGCATTCCTAAAATTAACATAATCGTTGTAAGATTCCACTCTTCTTGCTCTCGTTTTGATTTTGACAATGGACGTTGGTCTTGTGAATTTAGCTGCGACCAAAAGAAGATCTCAAATTTAAAACTTTAAAAGCTCGGAAGATGGAATGCAATATAATCTTTATTTTTTTAACGTTGTCAATATCAGTCCCTGTGAACAACCAACAATATTTTACCATTATTTATTTTGTTCCAATTTTACTATTCTGATGTGGAATTTGTTTGTCAACCTCTAGTGAATCCTTTTCTTGTCAACTAAGTTACCAATATGGTGAGAAGCTACCCAGGAAGAGTTTTAGAAATTCAATAAATCGTGATTCCGATTTTATGATAAGACTGTCCATTTCCTCCTTGTTTTAATATGGCAGTATTACCCTAGCCCCATGGCGGTATTTCCCCAGCTAGCTAGCTGGGGTAATACCGCCATTTACAAGGGTCTCGTAAATTGCTGTTTACTAATATAAAGTTGCTACACAACCAGCAAAAACGTTTTAATTCACAACTGGAGATGTTTTTTTATAATTTGCTTCAAAAAGCTCCTGAAGGGCTCCTGCCTTGTAAATATCAGTGATATAATGCAAATTGGAATTATCATGGGCCTAGTTCCAATGATAGAAATCGAAAACTATGGTTAAGGAAGTATTGGTACGGTATTACCCCCATTTTTTTTTTTTCCCCTACATAAAAATTGCCTTGTAAATATCAGCTGATATAATGCCAATATTGGAATTATCATCGGATGTACCTAGTTCCAATGGATTTTATTATAACGTTGCGAAATCGAGTTTATCAACTATTATCCGTGCTATGTACCTACTAGTGAAGTATTGGTACCTAAATGATAAATTTCATCACTTAAATTGCCCGGGGGAACGGATGCATTTTTTTCACTTTCGAGAGATTTAAAAGTTGTGGTCTCCACTAAAATCAATTTTTTTTTACAGTGGTAAATTTGCACTTGAATTTTACGTTTTAGACTATTCTGAACAACTTTTGTTCCGTGTCTTTCTCTTACTATCTCTGTGTGTGTAAATCTGCATCGGCATTCTCTATCAATTATTTACATATTCTCTATCAACATAATCCTCTGACTAGCAGCTATTCATCCGATTTTGATGAAATTTTCAGGCAATGTGCGAATTAGGCCGTAAATAGTCCTGTTTTCATGCTTTTCAAATTATTACTTCATTTCCCGCATGCGCAAACGTAAATTACATCAACCATAATTACGAGTATTTCATGCCCTAGTCGTCCAATCTCCCATAGTTGGGGAACAATGGTTTGATTATTCCATATTAATTTCAACATTAATGCATCATTAGTATCTCCTACGCTATCCCAGGAACAAGAATATTTTCTTGTTTTTATCTGGTATCTATTACATTTTCTGGGAATGTGCGGGCGGGTTAGGCTGTAAATCGTCCACTACCATTTTCATGCTTCTCAAATCATAACTCCTCTGTGTTTGCAGATTTTCTTTTTTTGAATTTCGGATTCTACAAACCTTGGAACGTAAATAAAAAATTTTTTTTTTTTTTTTTTTTTTTTTTTTTTTTTTTTTTTTTTTTTTTTTTTTTTTTTACATGGATATGTCTTTGCTCTGGGGGGTCAACCAAAAATTTTCGTGACGCGAAAAATTTTATAGAAAGGAGGGGGGGGGATTTTTTTTTTTTTTTTTTTTTTTTTTTTTTTTTTTTTTTTTGACATGGATAGTATGTCTTTGCTCTGGGGGGTCAACCAAAAATTTTCGTGACGCAAAAAATATGTCACAATTTCTGAAGATGTTCACGTACAACCAATCCGTTGCTAGGGGAATGGAACTTCCGTAGTTTTCATCGCACAGAAATCGATCGCCACTCGTTGGAAAGCGCTTGATTTATGTGATAAATGTTCACATCTCAAGCTACCAATTTCCCCCTTCTTACGTACCTGGCTACATTCCTAAACTAAGTTGATTGGACTATAAACAATTTTAATAAGCCGGTTACAATATTCTTAACGTAAAGCAGTAGCATCTTATACTCCACTCCATAGGAAACATTATCATCCTCTTGACAACAGTCGGCTGTAAACAACAACTCATTGTAGTGATTTCTCTCCACAGTTATTTTCAACATTTCTATAAGTAAACCGTTGTTTTGTTGGAATTAGTCGGGATGCGGCCCAGGGAAAATAAATGAAATTATTTCATTTATTGTTTTATTTGATAAAGTTTCATCCTCTTACTGAGGACATCTTCAGATCTTGGTGTGTCCAGGAAAAAATTTATAAACATCCGAATATAACGGATTTGTCAAATAAAATAATGGCTCACCATGTCAACTCAATGTCAAGAAAGCAAGATCTGAAGATGTTCTCAGTAAGAGAACGAAACGTTATCAAATAAAACAATAAATTATTTAATTTCATTTATTAATGAAAAATCAGGCTATCATGAACATAAAAATGATAGCGCCTGTATTGAAGAAATAACTTTAATAGTATGTATAGTATGCTTATTGTGTCTCCAAGAATAATGGAATAAATTCTTTATCCTACATTTCGTCGCCTACAGTCCAAAGTTGAAGGATTTGTTTACAACTCTGAGGACAACCGTTATTAAATCCCCAATCAATGACATATCCATGTAACATGGTATCTGCTTGTACAGCAGATAGTGGAACTCGTTTACGAGTTTATAAGTAGGTATGTAGTTCCGTACAGTGATTTATAGAGGATCTTGGTGCATTATAGCAAGACAAGTGTTTCGACCCTTGTCACAGATTTCAGTCCAGAACTCACAGCTCTGTTGGCAAACTACTGAGAACCGTTACGTCCGGAAGAAGTGTAGAAATATCAAGGTTCTCTTCTACGGTCCGGAACTACGAGAAAGAGGACTTGAGTTATGTGAAATGATAACCAGGATGTCTGAGCATAGAATCGTATCCATCCCGTACTGCCTGGAGAAAAGGTAGATTGCGTGATCCATAGGATGGTAGTGGGAGATGGGCCACGCAAAATTTGATCAATAACGGCTTTTTCATTGCCGCATGTAGGCAAACTGGCCTGGATCATATCATGTGTTTTTTTTTTTTTGTCTCGGTCGATTTCAAAAGTTTATAATTGAAATTAATGATAATAATAACTAAACAAGTAAGTAATGCATTCATTCCAGGACGTCCCTGGGTGTGTTGCACAGACGGTATTATTTTGGTTAGAATGACGAATAGATCATTTACTGGATTTACCCTTTTCATCTTAATATAACACGAATATGACACAAGCAACCCCTTCTCTCTCTCTCTCTCTCTCTCTCTCTCTCTCTCTCTCTCTCTCTCTCTCTCTCTCTCTCTCTCTCTCTCTCTCTCTCTCTCTCTTCTCTCTCTTTTCTCTCTCTCTCTCTCTCTCTCACTAACATAATGACGTATGATCTGTTTATGCAATGTGAAATAGAAAGATTCTTGGAAATAGATTGAAAATATCACAATATATCTGTATCCAACCCCCCTCCATCCTAGTTACATTTTATTTTATTGAGAATGGGTCCAGGGAGAGACCAAATTTCTAGCCGAATAGAAAAATAAATAAATACAAGATTTATCACACACCTAAACACAAAAACAAACAATCATGATTTACTGGAATAATCCCCTCTTTTTACCCCACGATATTGAATTTTAAACTCTCAAGGTTTATTAATTGGAAACAAAATTTGTTTGAATGATAAGATGAAGTGATGAGTTTAATTCCTTGATGAGCTGATGAAAAGATGAACCGCCTCGGACCCGTCTTTCTTGACGGCTCTCATGGCCACCTGGTTATTAATGGAGGGGCAGCCCTCGCAGATGTTGTTCTTCGCATCCTATGGAAAATCGTGAAGGGAGGCCGCCGGTCGGAAACACCTGAAGGTCCATGAGGTTGATAATTCGGTACTTACTGCTTCTACAATTCAGCCCTTAAGGCAGACCCGCACCATTTGTTAACCTTATTAGATTTTCCCTGCTCCGTCACATTGGCATGGATATGTCTTTGCTCTGGGGGGTCAACCAAAAATTTCCGTGACGCAAAATTTGTGTCACAATTTCAGTGTTTTTCATTTACAACCCAGCCGTTGCTAGGGGAATGGAACTTCCGCAGTTTCCATCACATAGAAAATCACATCACACTGAAATCGTTCGCCTCTCGTTGGAAAGAGCTTGATTTATGAGATAAATGTTCACATCTCAAACTACCAATTTCCCCCTCCTTACGTACCTGGCTACATTCCTAAACTAAGTTGATTGGACTATAAACAATTTTAATAAGCCGGTTACAATATTCTTAACGTACAGCAATAGCATCATTTACTCCACTCCATAGGAAACATTTTCATCCTCTCGACAACAGTCGACTGTTAACAACAACATTGTAGTGGCTTCTCTCCACAGTTATTTTCAACATTTCTATAAGTAAACCGTTGTTTTGTTGGAATTAGTCGGGAGTTGTTGGAATTAGCCCAGGGATTAGTTTAAAGTTAAAGGATTTGTTTACAACTCTCGAGGACAACCGTTATGAAATCCCCAATCAAAGACATATCCATGTAACATGGTATCTGCTTGTAAAGCAGAAAGTGGAACTCGTTTACGAGTTTTTTTTTTTTTTTTTTTTCATGCTCCTCTGATGCACATGGATGTGGCAGGGATGATTGCAAATGCAATCCTTGCAAGAAGGAACCGTTTGACCTCACACTGTGGCTGTCCTAATTCTCACTTAATCTCTCAGCCGCATAACTTTTACAAATGCCATCATTTGAGGTGCGATCTATGGAGCAAATCAAAGGGGTGAACGGTGCGTGACTCCTTCTTATGCTGGTATGTTAGCCGAAGAAGAGCCAGTAGGAGTTCGGCTGGTAAGAGTCAAAGACAGTTATATCGAACATCAATTCCCTCTGAGCTTCCCACACTTCGCTGCAGGCAAGATTACCTCTGACCTGGTTGTGAATTAGTGGATTCTACTATTTCTGGTTCTTTGTCACTAATTCCCCAAGCTGATGTCATGGGTTCACCTACAATGTCTTTTACTTCATTGTGACGTCTTACAGTTTTGCAAACTTAGAAAATGCTCTAGGGAAAAGTTTTGACAAACGCATTCATCACATGAAGTGGGCAGTTCATCTGGAATTATTTTATAATGCACAGCTAACTCATCACGAAATTCTAGCTTAATCATCTTGTTTCGATGGAGGAAAACTAAGATGAATATTAGTACCCATCAGAAATAAAACTGTCTTGCAGCCAGCGAGCTTATCTATGCTTCCTTTTCGTCAATAAATTGTCCACTATTGTGACCATTTGGTAAATCGGTGTTTCCTTCCTAGCTGACAATCTTCCACCAACGACCTTTCCAGACTGTGTAGTCTGGATTCTCCCTGTAAAGTCCATTCATAAAGGGGGCTCCATATACTTCTTCCAATTTTCCCAAGGCCTGATTGTATCTGCCCGGATGTCGATAGTTTCAATATTAGAGCGTGTAGTTTGAGGTAACATTCGTATAGCAACAGGGAAGTTAATTTTAGTAATAAATTAAACGCATACCTTGTTTTATTGGATGTTTATGACGAAACTTGAACAAACAAAACTGAACTTAATAGGCTTAAAAATATAAATGATGAACGGAACAGTAAGTTGAAAAACTTGATCCAAGATTCAAGGTTGAAGATCCCGAGCGAAGTTTGAGACGAAGTGATTCGGAGTCTTGACAAATGAAGATATCGGATCGATCACCTGATCTTCCAGATGTGAAGATGTGGAGATGCGTGCTAGGTCAGAATCTGAAGGTAGACCAATTAATCTGCGGAATATATAGGCAAATATTATTAATTGACATAATAAAATATATTATTATGCCTATGAAGCATTTCCGAGTTATTTACTGGAAATGCAACCAACCTATCCAGAAGGCAAAGCCGAATTGATAGAGAACTCAAACTGGAGACTAGGCCGTATGTTGAAACCATGACTTGGAGAAACTAATATTTCAACAGTATCTGAGATTGTATGCGTGTGATTCTACTGGGACGATCATCATTTGGAGCATTTATGGTATGAAGTGTCCGAGCCCTCGCACACGTGGGAGGTTTTGCTGAATGCCCATTATGACTGGAATTATCGACCACATCCTGTACATCGAACTCAACCTGAGGTTTCATTAGATTTTCAGCTAAATATCTAAGCTTGTTTTCATATAAGAAAAATACTCCAGTAACGTCAACACATCACAACGAAACCTCCCTGAAAACATGAAAAAACATCTAACAAATACTGCAAGATAATGTTTTTCACAACAAATTCCGATGGAAATTTCTAGAAAACGACAGCGATGTCAGAACGAAAAATGTCTTGTTCTCCTAATTTCTCCGACAACCTAAGCAACACTTTTGAAAAAATAAAATAAATAAATAATAATAATCACGGTTTAACAACAACTTTGAGCCATCAAATTTCAACGATTTTCGTTGTTTGTTTTATAACGACCGGATGGAAAATTCAAAATGTCCATTTTTTGCACCACTAGACACGTATTGGGGTCGAATAACGAGGGAATCACGAAAATCGGTGGAGAAAAGTATCTTGGGCGCCTACAAGGATCGGCTCTAACCCCCCCCCCCCCATGGGCCCTACCTGGCCCTACCTTCCCCATCCCGATGGCAAATCCTAAATTTTCATGTTTTTTTGCACAACTTGATGCAAATTGGGACCGAACGAAGAATGAATCACGAAAATCGGTTAGCAATATAAAGAATAGTAGCTTGGGTAGCACTCATTAGAATCAGATATCACCCCTTCATCCGCCTCCCTTATGACGAATCCGAAATTTCCATGGTTTGTAAAACACATAGATTACAACCGGGATCGAATAAAACGAACCACCGAAATCGGTTAAGGAGATTAGCTTGGACACTTATCACGATCCCCTCTATAATGACAAATTAAAACTTTACAAGGTCAGTTGCACAACTAGGCTGAAATTGGAATCGAACGGAGAAAAAAAAAAAGTTTTTGAAAATTGCTTGAGATTATTGAAGCTTGGGCACCTCATTAAAGACAGCCTGTCACACAACACAGCGTCAAACTGACAGCCGGTCAGCGTGTCTCACAAATATTTACACACACCCACGCACAAAACTTTTTTTTTTTCTCTCTGAAATGGATTTGTATTCAGTTGTTTTATTTTATATTTTTTCTTTTCATGCTTGGGTTGTTCACACTCCCGTGGATCGATTCAAATAGGCGTCTCTTTTATTTATGAAGCCTTACCTATATATAAGACATAGCTTCAAAGGGGAGATCTAAAAAGGTAATTTTGTAAACATTTGGCTAAAATTGCTCTAGTGGCAATGGATCTATATTTTCCAATAACAATTTAAATTCAAGTTATTCTACAACAACTCAGGGTGTTTATACCACTAACAGAAACCAGTTATTCTATAAGTTAATATTCTTACTCATCATTTTTTTTGTTTTATTATCATAATTTTTGCTTGCCGGATTACCAGTTGCGATTCAAGTTAATTTTTCTATTATGGAAACGCAATATCAAATTACTTTCAATTTCTCGCTAAATTTTAAATTTCAGTTAGATTAAAATACATACCTATAGGTAGATATTGCATTATACTACGCTTTATATCAAAACACGTAGTAACCGCGCTCAAGTATTTTTTCGTATTCAGACTTAAGACAACCAAAGGTACCTCTTGTACTGTTCGCTTCTTTGGAAACATGGAGACCAGTTGACCTAATTTCTTCCTGAGTTGGCCAGTTTACTGGTAGATCTCAGACACGAAATCGGTACCATGAGCGGGGGCTACCGGCGGCTTGTCGCAAAAGTGCCGCTTGCCTGCCCCCCGATATCGGTTGGCTTCGTGGCGGCAGTGGTTGATTACCCAGGCTGGATGGCTACGCCTGAAAGTCTCCCAGGATAGTGCCGGTATGTGAGTTATGTGGCTTGACAATAACTCGGGTACCTACCTGCTTAGTTGGTAGGGCAAGCTAGAACCCCCCGTTCCATCTGTAGTGCCACGTGCAAACAGGCATTCGCTTTTGTGATGCCCTTGACTGTGGGTGTAACAGTCTCTCACACTGGGAATTTTCCTACTTGCTTGCAAGGGGGGTGGGTGGACGTAAGCACAGTGTGCTGGGACACTCCCTTATAAATCAACCTTGGGATTTATGAATCCCAGGGGGAACAATTAGTCATTGACCTAATTTCTTTGAATATACCGGTTATCATGTACAATCGTCTCCCCGTTCAGTTGTTCTCGTACTGCCCATGCACCCATTGGTTGTGGGCACTAGATGGTGTGGCCCATGACACGTAGTTTGTAACTATACTAGCATTGAGATAAATAATAGGATTATCAAAGTTCTTCTGCAGTATTTTTTTTTTTTTCGCAGCACCTTCGCTCCAAGAAGTTGAGAGCCAGAGTAGACACATACCTAAGAGCTCATACATTGATGGTGACACTTATGTTTTGCATGATAATATATTTATCAACTCTACTGGGTGTTCGAGAGGGCTACTACCACATCAGGCAGCTAAAAGAGATATTCACTCACGGAAAATCAGACGCGCAAAGGGTGTGGGAGAAAAGAAGGTAATATGGTGATAAACATGTTCATTGAAGAAGAGAGAGAAACAACCTTTATTTGCAAAAATACAAATAAGCGAGCTGCCCGGTAATACGGCAGCTCGTATTATGAAAAAGAATTTAAGAAGTTAGGTATAGTACGATTTAATTTTCGAGTTTGTTCTTGATTTCCCACTTATCCGTGTGAATACCCCCCCCCCCCCCCCCCCCCGAAAATTATGGGGAACATCTAAAGAGACAGGCCACCATTATGCTATCACCAGAGATCCAACAAAAATGAGACCAAAAACCATTCTGTTTTCAACTGATATTTCCATTTTAATATGATCCTTTACTAACGATTACTATTCAACCACTACTCATTCATTGAAATTCATTTTGAGGCAGTCTGAAACGAATCCTAGATTTTAACGCTTTATCACATATATATATATATATATATATATATATATATATATATATATATATATATATATATATATATATATCATTCCAGAAGTGTCATCCCCTTAGGATTGTGATAAAAATCTCAGTTCTTGCACCAAAAAATCGAGCTTTCCAAACGAAAGGATGAGTTCGTTGGCAATCACTTTTTGATCAAATTAAATTGGTCGAATTTCACAAAATTTAGTAATAAAATCACTGAAAATGGCTAAAAAACGGCTAAAAATAGTTAAATTCATATTTTACGGCAAAATATGGCTCAAATAAAGTTTATTAACTATAAAATAGAACATTTAAAAAAAGCATGTGCAAAATTATGAAGACTAATGTACTTAAAATTCTTCGAAATTTGCGAAAAAATCAATAATAACTGCAAAAAGAGCTCAAGATCCCAAATCTCTATTTGAATGGGAGAATATTATTCAGAATAATGGTTTTTTACCATAAATTAATAGTTTAAAATTTCCTTGCATTCGAAAAACTCAAATTTCAAAACAATTTAACTTTATACAATTAGATAATTTACGAAAATTCGCTCATACGATCATGCTGCATGACTGGGACTTTCTTTAAAGGTATTTTCGTCTGGAAATACACCCTATATATATACATATACGACGTTAAAATCTGGGATTGAGTTCTTTGATGTATGAAACAGATCTGAAGGGAGTCCCCGCCCCCTCCCCCCTTCCTCAAATCAAAATTTTAAGCTAATTTTTTTCTTTGGAAATTCGGTAATGGATTAGGCCATTGTGCACCGTTGTGCACAACGGTGGAATGTGCACATTGCAGCGTTGTCAGGAAGCCTCAGATGGTCATATATACCTGTTGAGGCGTCTCTTCTCCACGTTATGGCGCCAGGTTCTCAAGACAGCTTATTACTTCTTATTAGAGTCTTGTGTAAGGTACAGTGTCTTTGAGGTAGGTACCTAACTATAGCAGCGCCATTAGTATTTTTCGGCAACGGAAAGCTGCGGTGAGAATTTTGAAAGGGGTCCGGTCTGATGCTCATTGTAGACCCCATTTCAGAGAACTTATAATTTTGACTCTTCAAGCGATTCATATCTTGGCCGTTCATTACGATGTTGTTTTATTCCCGAAGATCGGCTGCAACCATAGTTATGAAACACGTAACCGAGATCTTTTGAGCGTCCAAATATATCAGCTGGCCCTTGTTCAGAAGAGACGCCCAAATTATATAAGGGTACAGTTGTACAATAACTTTCCTGATGATGTGAAGGCGTTGTCTCTAACTGTATTCAAGAAATAAATTGAAAAAAAAGCTCCACAAAATAAATAGTTCCCTGCGGCGTCGGAAAATTTGCAACGCTCAAGTTCATTCGTCATTTGAGACTCCATTATTACTTGAGGAAAGGATAATGGCGTGAACTTCCTCAACTGACACTGGATGGGGAATGGAATTGTTCACGAAGCTTGGAGCACACTGCAGAAAAATTTTGAAGTCTTGACTGGTTGATGAAGGGGCCTGACGGATCTGAAAACCTTGGAGAATTTTTTAATGTATCCTTCAGAGTTCAACTTGTCACCCAGTTGATTTTCCTGTGCTTTTAAGTTGAGCTCATCGCGCACCAACTTCCAGCATCTCTCTGTTTGTTAGGAGCTGATTCAATGCGTGCGTCATTAATATTACGCCTATCGTGATTAGTAGCCCCTCGATACTCATTTCTACTCTTTGCAGCCAATATCTTGAACTCGGAATTTCTTGTCGAGAGTGAGAGATTCCCAAAAGCTTGGGACCAGGCCCGAAGATTAAAAAGCTCCTGGTTAAAGCTATATTTCAGCATACTTGCGGTAGGCCGAGATACTGCACAGGTCCAAGGACAGCTGATGTCCATGGCAGACACAAAGATTTGCAAGAACTCCTCACAAGCAGAATCAAGCTCCTCCGCCTGGTACACCGTAAATCAGGAAGTTGAATACAATAAATCACAAAAATTCGAAATATTCAGTGGATTTGCTTGTCTGAATCGTATTCTTGCTGAACTAGTACTGGGAACGGTTTTATGAAGACAAAACTCAACTTCCCTATGGTCAGAAAAATAGGGTTCACTAAGAAAAGCACTGTACCAACCCAGCCCATAATTCGTGGTTATCACTTCCAAACAAAAGGGAAATTCCTGCTGTTCACCTTGAGGCATTCTAGTAGTCTTACGGAGAGTGATATCTAGGCCATAGCTATTATTTAGATTCTCAAAAGTTATTGAATTCCTGAAGTATATAGTGTGTGAGCAGATGGAAATGGATTTTGAAGTCTCCCGAGACAATAAATCTCTTGAAAGAGCCCAACATTTCAATCGATATACCAATCAAATTGCAACTTCCTAAGGCTAGCAGGATAGAATTTAACTCACTCATCTAATTATAAAAGAGCCCATAATTCGCATCGTATTTTAATGGCACAGAGAGCCTTCCTATCAAAGTCCCACTTTCTAGGTTTTTCAGGAGATAATTCATCTCAGAAAGCTGATTAGCAAAGAGCCCATAATTTCTATCGCATCTTAATGTCCTAACAGGTCACCCCATCAAATTTCAACTTCCTATATTGAAGAGAAGGGAAGTTATTTATCTCACTGAATTATTTATCTCACGAATTACCGACGCTAACAAACTGCCGGTTAGCAACAATAATAACGAAATTTCGGGAAATGAACAAATCGGTTGCAAAGGGTAGCGCCGTTTGTGATATGAAGCAGAGAGATATTTTGGAGGTTCAGACCTAGCCTATTTTGTGCACCGAAACTCGCTGATCATTTTACGACCGCTCCCGTCAGAATCGGTCCAGCCGTTTAGCCGTCTATTGGGAACATAGATTAGGAACATTTATACAACATCTTTACAGACAATTTGGTTGTGTCCGCCGGGATTTTGAGCGGTGCCGTGGAAGAGTTTTAACGTAGATAATATTACAATGAGGTTGAAGAAACGGGAACACTTTCACCTATTACTATAAAAACGAGAACAATTTCTTTCTGAAAGAAAAAAGAGAGCTAAATATTTTCTCCAGTTCACCCAAAGGAGTTGAAATTTGACTGTGTAACCCACTGGGTTATCAAGAGACGAATAAAATGACGGGCTCTTTCCCGATCAGCTTAGTGGGCTCTCCTTTTCACCCAAGGGTGTGAAATTTGACGGGGAGTCTCTCTAGGACATTAAGAGACGAATGCAATGAGGGGTTCCAGCCAGATCAGCTGAATTAGGTAGCTAAATTCTCTCCTATTCACCCTAGGAATTTTACATTTTAAAAGGAGTCTCTCTAGGATATTAAGTGACGAATTAAATGACGGGTTCCAACCAGATCAGCTGATTTAGCTAAATTCTCTCCTATTCACCCTAGTAGTCCAAGAGCGATTCCAAACACACACCAATTTCTTGTAATGAGTCACCATTTTTGCAGCTGGCTCATGGAGTATAGGATTTTCAATTTGATAGGGCGTCTCTCTGGGATATTAAGAGACGAATGCAATGACGGGTTCTAACCAAATCAGCTGCCGCGATAAACCCTTGTAAACGTAAAATTGGTACATGTTAATATGGTACAACAATGTATATGGCAACTACCCGGATATGAAGTGAACCTGTACCGATCTCAACCTAAGTGTAGGCCAATTAAAACAGGTACTTAGGTACTAGAGTAAAAAGTAGTTGGATTATTTAGCGCATTGCTGAATATTTTAGTCGGCAGTTTCTTCTGTTCGGCTAAGAACTATTTTGCCACACCATTAATGGCACACTTTGTTGTGCACCTACTAGACTGGGGCATTCCAAGCCCCAACAGGCCCCCAGTCTTTTATATATCTGAACATAATATCTGTCTATACATATTGAGAAACATACATAGATAGAAACAAACTTTGAGTTTTACATAATTATATAATGATTTTCTATGGACCAGTGATATTTTTAGGAGGGAAGATTATAATACAGAAATAATGAATGTTTGTGTAATAATTTGCGATGTTTCGAATTCTACGCAGCTTGAACTTATATTTATCTATTTCTTGGTTCATTACATATGTTCATTATTGAAAACAAACCAAAAGGAATGTATCTATTTTAATGTTACTCTCAAGATTCCGATTGAAATCGTCTTATTTCCCAAAGCTGACCTAAGATTCTTCATAATGATGAATGAAATTGTTTATTTCATATCTTTCTGCATATACAAGCGTGGTGGCATCATATTTTTGTAATCTCTCCCCTCCTTTCGTCACAGCACAGAAAAACGCAAATTATAAAAATTGTCTAAAAATCGTCAACTAGCCATCGTTATTTGATATGTCCATTCTGCTGTTTTTATTTGTCCACCATAGAGAACCACTAACTTATTTCATCATCATTTTCAGTATGTTCAATTTTTTTTACGAAACGGCACTTCCTGCTATACATCGTATCAAATGGTACAATAACAGGAGTTTGGAAACAGAAAGTAAGACACAAACCAAACAATATTATATATGCATGAATACATGTGTACATATTCCTTAATTTAATCTTTTGCTAACGGATTGAATAGAGTTATTGTAATACGTAATGATGGTTGAAAAATCGAAACTTTAGGCATGTATACATTCGCGAAATAACAGAAACCTTCCACGAAGTATGAAAAAATTGTCACACGGCCTACGGACGATCAACGATATTCAATTATACTTTTACTGAGTTCTGCTAATCTTTTCTACGTCAAGATCTTAGTGAGTAGTGGGAAATTGGAGGTTGTGCGCCGTCGAAATTAATTTCTAGTTGTCAGCAGCCGTGTCATTCTGTTTTCAATTCGATCGTTTAATTCATTTACTGAAGATATTTTCATCCATTCTAGACAGCCATTGTTGCACAAATTAAGCTGCTCACTATTTATATGTTTTTATACCAAATCAATATATATCCTATATCTACCAATTCCATTTTCCGAAAACAATTGTGACACCAATTATAGAGCCCTGTCATTTTAATCAGTCATGATTATTTGTCATTTTCTTTAGTATTATTCAACACCCGCTTTCCATAGTACCCAGTTCCTCGTCAACTCATATTTTAAATATAATGTTTGATGTGTGATCAGGCATTCTCATTTTCTTCTTTTTCGATTCTTAATCAAGACAACATACCATGAGTTCTCATTCTGAAATTAGGTGAACTTTTCAACTTCCGGTTAAATGAACAAAGAAAGATTAAAAAAAAAAAAAAAAGGAAAAAACCGAAGATAATGGATCAGGTACGAAAGCCATACATACAGTTTACAGTATCTTACACTACGATTAATTAATTAAACTTGTTTATAATTCATTTCACTTGAAAATTGCCTCGTGGATGTTTGTTTTATCTACCATGGTTTTGGTAGGTTGATTGTCTAATAGTGATTTGAAGTGTAAAGTTGTTTGAAATCGCAGCGTTCTATTTGGGTATCGATCTATTTAATGTCATACATTTTTTTTATAGGAGGCGAAAGAGATGTGGACCCAAATTCACCTCGAGTCCGAAGCCAGGTTAAAGGTTTTGTAAAAGATTACACTAACAAACTCTTTGGTATACCTCGGCTCCGGCAGTTGCGGCTATCAACTTCAAGCTATAGTAAGTGGGGACAGGAGAAATGGTCTTTTTGGTATTTTTCACAATCTATGATACATGTTCACCATCGTATTACGTTTTTCCCTACAATTGTATATCTAACAGTATACTACCTATAAGATTATAAAACCTAATAATAAGGTAAAGGTACCAGTTACTGGACACCCCCCCCCCCCCACCCTATTGGACAGTCCTCTAGTTTTTCTGGAATAATAAGGTTGGTTTTTTTTTTTTTTTTTTTAATTTGACAATTTAATATTTTCAAAAATTGTTGGGCAACGAAATCATCGTTTCGTTAAGGAAGCTTGATTTTTTGTTCAAGAATGGAATTTTCATCTCAATCCTAAGGTTTCGTCTTGAAGGACACACGCATATACATATTAGGATCCTATATATACAGGGTGTTTACATTCAAGATTGTTAACTTCCTAGGGATCAATTCTACAACTAGTTTCCTATAAAAAGTTTCTTTTTGGAAGTCTATTTTTAACCACTGTTTTTAATATAAATTTCTGTTATGATGCGAATACTTGTTCATTATTTCTATACCCGGAAACCTTAGTAAGTATTATTACTTCACACTTTTTGATAATTCATATTTTTTAATGGGAGATTAGCTAGGTCCTAGCTAATCCGTAATTTGTTAGTCACAAATTATGGTGGGTTTCTGTGTGTCCAATAACTGAACAAATGGTGTCCAATGACCGAGGGTTAGTGTTAAAAACCCGTTTTCTGGGATAAAAATGCAATTAAAAAAATGTACTTATTGATATGAGATCTATCTTTTTTTTCTTCTTTTTTTTTTTTTTCATCGATTTGGGAGTACTTCTCACCATTAACAACGTTTAAACTTGGAAATAGAAGCTATATAGGTTGATGTTTCGAGCTCTTAAAGTCAAACTTTACCCAACAGTAGGTGCCCTTACCCTACCAACAGTAATAAATCTATTACAATAGAGCTATTTCTATACATTAAATTTGTAGTGTCAGTGTTGTGTGTTATACTGCGGGATTTGATTTTTCGGTCTCTCCCAATTTCACCGTCCGTTAGGAAAACTATTTTTTACTTATAAGCAATGGTCAGTCAAGCTGAAATTCCCTCCGCGAACGTTGATTCTCCCGGCTCCCCCACGTCTCCCTGATTGGGGCCGGTAACAGCATTACCTATATTATGTTCTTGTATCATTCAACAACGATAAACAGTTTTGTAAACTGATATTTGTGTTTACAGCAAAAAAACACCCGAATCACCCACAGTATTATTTAACTTTACACTGGTGTGAGAACTTTAATGAACCCACAAAGACCTTTGTGAGTATTCCAACTAAAACGATTTTATGAGTTTTTCAGATCGTGAATATCTATCATGATTACTAGCGGAAGTGATGACTACATTAACGAGCATCTTAATAGCTATTCTTCAACATCGATGGGCTCATTTAGTTGAGGGTTAAGGATATTTGACCCCGCCTCCAGCCCATATGCTCTCGCCCTGTATTATCGTCGGACATTAAAACGTTTGGAAAAGAAATCCGACCATATCCTCCACGTCATTTTCAAGCGGTATGATGTAGAGAAAGCTAAAGCATGGGTAGACCGAGAGCTCAAATACATACTAGTTCCAAGCCCATTCACAACTTCACAGAACTTGCGATTTGCCGAACACAATACGAAAAAAGCATCGAATCACGTGACAACAGTGCCGTATCTTCTACAATTATTCCTAAATCTGCACCATTATTGCCTGATCTATGGAGGACGTCATGGAGCCCGAGAGTGCCGGAATATCCTCCAGATGAGTATAACTAGTGCAACGATGGGACCGCATTCAGTTACTTGAACTAAGCATCAACTGCCTAGCAATATACGCAGTATAACTTCCACACGAAAGTGATTACACCGAGAGAGCATTGGGTACAGAGGTGATGAGTACAGGATTTACATGGTAGAACAAGTATATAAATTTGCGTAGCTTTGAGTATAGATGAGAAACCTGATGATCCCAAATGAGAGCCGAGTCCACCATGACGCCCAGATACTTGTAGCGCGCCGGTGAGTTGGTGGAGCATGTAGCTGTTAACGTTCAAAAGTTATTCATCCACAACTAGGCCCAGGTAAGAAGTGCAGTTTGTCGGCGCCCATTCCTCAGAGTCACAGGACTCTTCACTTCGACCTGTGTCTAGCAACTATGAAAGGATCTCATGAGTGATCCATTAGTGAATTGCAAAAGGCGCCTATAAATATTATTGAAAAATGGAATCTTCAATCTTGTTTATTTTTCCAGCATAGTTCCTTGCACTAATCCTTAAATTTGAATTTCGATTCATAGGTTCGTAATTGCGGCATATTGATCGATCGTTTCTCGACAGTAGCTTCATACAACTGTGAAGGAATAAACACTACATTTCTATAGTTGAGCATAAGAAAATTTTTCATTAGGAGAGATTGCATAAGAAAAAGTGAAAATGAAATTATGAATAAAATCAATCGATCCATATAATTTTAGAAGGAAACCATAAAGCTCTTAGAAAGGCCCAGAGTTGTTATATTTACACAAAATCAATATCTATAAACTACTTAACAACAATTGATGTAGAATATTACTTATTATAATCATTCACAATATTTAATTATTTTATATTTTCATTTACAATTTCTTGATTTCCTTAAGAATAAATTTCGTGTAGAAACGAGTGAATTATGTTTATTCTTCCATTATGAGTTTTTTCCTTACCTTCTTCGGTAGGTCATTGTTGGACCCTGCTAAGAAAAATTCATGTACCTCAGAGTAGTTAGTTCAAAAGGAAATTTCAAAATTGCTACACAATAACTCCTAGTTGGTAATGCATGTTTGAGGAGTTCATGTTTAGGTACATAATATATACATATATTTGTACAATTAGTACGAACCACTGCGTGATGCCATCCGAAACCAACTTGCTCCTGCTATATTTGGATGGAGACCATCAGAACATGAAATTGAATTAGTCACCCTGCCTGTTAAGCTGGGAGGTCTAGCCACGGACGACCCAGTACAGACGTCCAAGAATGCCTGGGTGATTTCAAGGAGGTTAACTGCTGTATTAGCTTCGACCATTGTGACAGGGGGTGTGTATGATAGAGAAAATCACATGGAAACGATGGATAGAGAGACGAAGTCTCAAAAACTGGCCAAAAAGCTGAGGGACTTAAAACGAAGCCAGGAAATAATGAGCACCCTTTACCCTGGATCAGAAAGGACAATGACCCGGATCATTGAAGGGAATGCCTCCCAATGGCTCTCTGTAGTTCCTCTAGCAGCTGATAGTTTAGACCTGACAGCAACCCAGTTTAGAGACGCACTAAAAATGCGTTATGGAAAGGAGCCAGCAGGTCTCCCAGCAAGATGTGATGGGCGTGAAGCGGAACTGAATCTCAATCACGCCTTAAATTGTAAGCGAGGAGGTCTCGTGAAACAGGGTCACGACTAAATAAGAGACACAGTTGTCGGGCTTGCAAGATTTGCGTGGAGAAGAGTGACTGAGCCTGTTTTGCGTGAAAGAGATTATGGATCACCTGGGTTCATCGCAGACATAAAGATTCATGGAGTTTGGGATAGGGAGAGAGCGGCTTTCTTTGACAATCGTGTAGTAAACGCCAACGCTCCTTCCTATTCCGACCCTGATTGGTCTGCAGTTTACGATGGAGCAGCTCGAGAAAAACATCAAAAGTATGGTGCAGCAGCCGAAGACCTCAGGGGCTCCTTCACACCACTCGTCAGTAATAGCAGGATGGGTAAGAGTAAAGTTACAGTTGGCAACCATCCGAGCGATTTCATTGAGGCTGCGGGAATCGAGGAAGCCACTTAAAAGTATGATCCCACAGGATTGCCAAGGAATGGTGGAACTAGGGCTAGAATACGGAGCCCCACTCCCTCTGCTAAGAGAAGAATGATGAAAAAAGAAAACAGAAGCTGACCGGCATATCACAACCCTATCACAAAAATTTAGCTCCGATAAAATCTAGTAGACATATATATATATATATATATATATATATATATATATATATATATATATATATATATATATATATATATATATATAAACGGGCGCATTTTAGTTTTCGATCCTCTGATGAGGCTAGTCTCATGAGATCCTTTAGTTGGCAACCCCCAAGAATAAATCATCATCAATAATGTAGCAGAGTTTTATTGAATGTTTTTGTTGAATTATTTAAAATATATCCATAACCGTTGCAGATGACGTACGATTTTCAAGGATGTTCAAGCGATACATATCCGGTGCCCTTGGGCATTACTCCTGGTACGGAGAAGATCAGAGTGACTACCTGCCACAGTGGATACCTTACGGAGGCTATCACGGATCTTTGGATTTCGCTTGGGTCTACGATAGTCCTGATGAAACGGAAACTGGAACAACTTCTGGTAATTCGATTTTGCATAATTATTGTGAGTAAACGAAGTAAAAATAATGATGGTTTCGTGGAGGACCGAATGACTTTCTCCATCTTGATTTTTTGGTCTTCCATGTTGAAGTGATAAAACTGCTATGGAAAAAACACAACAAGTTTTTACACATAGGTTTGTAGTTTTTAGATTACTCTGTTTAGTTATGCCTACACCGTCTCCATTCAGCATATTCCAGCATTAAGGACCCCTTGATATACATAGCCTGGTTAGCGATTTACCCCCTATAATTGTGCCCTTGTGGAGGGTAAATTGATAGCTGCACAGCGCTCCGGATGTTCTCATTCGAATCATTGGATTGAACTACATCTAATTCAAACCAGAATTCTACCCTTCGATTTCTGAAGTTTTCGGAATAATGATTTTCAAATGTATGAACCCTCAAACTTTACCCCATGCCGTTGATCGAATGTGATGGAGAACGTTCTCAACCAATTTGTGATTTTGAGGATATTTTCATTATAAATTACTGGTCAAGAATTCTAAGAAATCTGGATATATTGAAAAGTAAACCAACATATTTTCAAGGGATGTGAAGGGTTGAGCACCATAGCAGACCACAGGGCCAACAATAACTTTGTAGAGCGACATTTTAGTGGTTCTCGAGAGAATCCCAGAGGAGAAGACTTTAATTTTGGAGCTATACGCCTATTTTCATCCAGTATCCTACTATCAATATTTCATTTGATACGCTGTTGTTCTCAGCAAGCATGGATCCAAGATAGTCGTAATACTGAACAGTTTCAAAACTGTGTTCACCAATGGTTAAACTAGCTATTCTCTGATGTGTCTGAGACGTTGATGCAGATTAATTAGTTGCCCCATTATGTTGAGTTAGGCTCTGGCTGTTGAAGTGTCAAAATCTTTTCTGTGCAGCTCTGTTTGTGTGCTTTTGTGAGTGGGTTGTTGGAGGAGTTTTGTACGGAAAGTTGGCAGAGGACTTCATTTGGTAAGTTCTTCCCATTTATGTTTTTTTTTTTTTTTTTTTTTTTTTTTGTCAATTTTCTAATAAGGGCTCAAGTTTTAGGGCATATACCCTTTAAAGATGCTTCCTGAGGGTACTCTCAATACCCGCGTAGAGTTTTGGTTTCTTTCTCCCTCTGAGGATAAACTTTCAAAATTTGGTGTAATTCTATGGAATTGGCTATTGGCTACTGGAGGCCAGAATAAGGGGAGTGGCAAACTTGTTGTGGACATGGATCGTACGATCCACAACAATTAGTACTATTAGGGGATAACATCTCGGACAACTGCCAGAAGGAACCTGGCAGCTACTACTGGGGATGTGGTTGATGCTGCTAAGGAGAACTCTATGCCCTTCGAGTCATCGTTTGTGAGTGTGCTTGCATCAGGCATGAGATGGCAAAAGAGAGAGAGAGAGAGAGAGAGAGAGAGAGAGAGAGAGAGAGAGAGAGAGAGAGAGAGAGAGAGAGAGAGAGAGAGACCATTCAGGTTGTACAATGCGCCTGTTGGATACAAAAAGGAGGGTGTTTTGGGGGACGGCTCTACAATTGTGGGTTCATGGTTTGATAGTGTGAAAGAAAGAAGGAGTATGGAGGCGTCCAGGCGTGGTGATGGGGACTCTTGTTCTTGGCGTTGTGCCTTTCCTGACATGTCTTCACAGAAAGGGGATGACAGTGGTAGACGTAAACAGCAAAGCTTTGACGCCGTGGTCGCAGTGAACCTTTGGTGCATTAAACCTGAGGTACCAGAGAAGTGCTTGTATAAAGAGAAGGTTGAAAATACTGGTGACGCAATCCTATCTGCTCTTCCTTCAGAGGTGGCTCAGTGGAAGCCAACAAATGCTGAGGAGTTAGAGGGGCTAATGATAGTGTGTATGGTATATAGGGACCTGAGTGGACTGGAGGAAATTGTAAAGCATTACTTGCTTGGTAGGGGCTTTGACGTTGACAATAATTACGGCAAGGAATGGGTATAGTATGATTTTGGGATGGTGTAGCTATGGAGGTTTGGTGAGCTCGTTGAAGCCATCAAGGACTTAAGAGGGGAAGATGAGCTATACAAACATGTTGAATTCATCAAGAAGGAATCCAATCCTGAGGAAATTGAGATGATGAGGTAGGTTATTTCCGTAGGAGATGGTGATAAGGAACTGCAGTGGCCCAGGGAGCATCGAGTGCGCATGGTTGCTGTGGCCAGCATTGATGGAGGGCAATCTAGATCCCCAAGAAGGCCAAGAACTCGATTAACAAGGGGTTGGAAGCATTGATCCTGCGTAGGGACCAGCTTCTTAAGAGATGGCAAGAGTTTGTGGCAAACAAGAGCCAAATTGGTGTGCCGTCGTTTAAAATGGCGAAGACACAGATTGAGAGCATAGTTGAGACTGTGGTAAACCCGCTGGTCAAGGCAAACAAAGACCGGTTTGAGGAACTCAGACATCATAAAAGAGTTGCGTTACGATGCTTTGGCAGGGGGCTCGAAGAAGATTGGTAGGGCGTGTGTTGCTCAGCCAGAGGGACTTAGCTCAGTGGTGGAGAAGACCAAGAACCGTCAGGAAAAACGTTTTAGCCCAGCATTTTGAGGAGGCGTTGAAGGGAAATCAGAAGATGCTCGCAAAGCGACAGAAGGGATCTCTGAAGACTCTGTTGATGGTGAAGGAGAAGGAGGCTCCACCAGATGAGGATGGAAATGTTGAGGGTGAGGATGGAGAAGCCATGACTGAGACCAGCAGGGTTCTTGTGTCTCCCAATTCCTTGAGAAAAGACCTTAAGGAAAATGTTTATATGAGCAAGCTTAGGATAAGACAACGGCCTCTTTGCAAGAAAGCTGGTGATAAGCGCATGGTTCTCAAGGCTAGAATAACTGCTGATGCAAAGAAGCTGGTTGAGGAGCTAAGGTCCAAGGCCTACTTGTTGCAAGTCGGTGAGATACCCTAGCAGCCCGTGTTGTTGAAGGTCAGCAGGGTTGATTGTGACCTCAATAAGGAGCAGGTGGCTCTGGTGGTCTATGAAAAAAACCACTGGATTGAGGAGGCTGTTATGGGGATGACCCTTGAGGCCTGGGTCAAGGAGTTTAGCCCCTCGTTTCATAGAGAACAAGGCAAGGTGGCTCAAAGACATAATTTGGGTGTGTGAGGTGTTCTCCGGTGTGAGGGATGCTCTTAAGGAATATTTGCAGTTGCAGGGTAATGAACTACATGTAGGTGTGACCAGATGTTATAAGTGCCAAGCATATGGACACAGTCAGGCCAAGTGTACTGGGATTGTTGCTTTTGCAATGTGTGCAGGTGAATATGACACTAGGCAATGTAAGGCTAAGGATGTACCTAGGAGGTGTGCCAGCTGTAAAAGGGCAGGAAAGAATGACAGGCACAACATAGACATAGACAGCCTATCAGTGGGCATTGAAAAGGTATGTCAGGGGTGTTGAGCCCCAGTACTGGGAGATCACCTGCACAGGGGGATGCGTGTATTCCAGTTCAATGCTGACAGGTCGAGGTCGGTCACAGATGAGCTGAGGTGCAGCGCGTCGAATAGAACTTGGGATGTGACGCTCGTGCAGGAACTGTATACTGTGGGTGGTGCTGTGGCTGGTCTGAGACAGTCAGGATATTCACAGGGTCCTCCAATGGCGGCAATTTTCGTTGCCAAAAAGAGAGCAGATGTGTTGTTACGAAGCAATCTGAGCGACAGACACGTAGTTGTGGCCTCTGTTGTAATGGGAAATCGAGGCAGTTGGGCCTCTCCATTTGAAATTTACATACTTCCAATACTACTATGATGTAGAGCCCTACTTGTATCAGTTGGACTGTGCAACTAGGAGGCTTGAGGCGAAGGTTCAGGTTGACTAGCTAATATGTATCGATTCCAATGCTAGGTCCAGATTGTTGCACAGCCGCCTTTTGGACACGGCAGGACCTGAGGGGATGGATCGTTACCCACGGCTTGGGGATGAGAAGCTGGCTGAGTGAGATCGGCTTAGGGTGGGAAGAGCAGTCATTGTGGTTGAGAAGGTGCTGGTGTAGGCGGCCTTTTTGTCCATACCTGTGGCAAGGGAGGCGCCTGTCACTTCACTGGTGGTGCCCACGATCGGTGGGATTGAAGGGACGAGTCCTGGCCTTAAGAAATAGGATACGCCAAAGGAGAGTTCGGCCCACGGCCCAAGAACTGGAGGTATTGTGGGCTAGTAGAGCAAAATAATCCTGGGAGCTCAGGCGAGCTAGACGTACTGGCTGGCAGAGATTTGTCGATGATGAGGGGAGGGGAGGCCATGGGGTAGTCCTTACCGAATAGTTACTAGGAACCCTGCAGCCTACTCCTTGGCTTCTCTGAGGGGGAAGCAGTCATTAGACTGGAACTCTATGGCAATGGACCTTTTAACTGCTCTGTTTGTGGACGATTCCAGGAATGAAACAGTTGAACAGTTGTCAGTGTGGGAGTGATCTGAACGTCGTTTAGATTTAAGTAGTGACAGTTACAGTGGTAGGTTAAATTGTGGTGATTATGTGATACAAGACGCAAAGACGCAGTGTATAGTTTTAAGAATGGAAAGGCTCCTGGGCTTGATAGGATCCAGGTTGAGATGCTGAAGAGGGCATGGCCATTGTTCTACCCTTAGTGTTTCTCCATATTTCAGTCTTGTGTTAACTTGGGTGGTCTTTCCAGTTAGTTGAAAAATTGGGAAACTGTGTGTTTTCCTCAAGGGAGCTGATCGAAATCCAGCTAACCCTAAGTCTTTGAGGTCCTCATGTTTGCTCAGCATGCGAGGCAAGGTACTTGAAAAACTTATTGTTGGTGAGCTTGAACCCGTACTAGAGCAATGCTCTAGGCATCAGTATGGCTTCGTAGCAGGAAGATCCACGGGGGACAACTTCGAGAGAGTGCAAGAGTTAGTGGAAGCTTCATAGCATAAGTATGTGTTGGGTGTGTTTGTTGACATTCGAGCGGCGTTTGGAAATGTGTGGCGGCCTGTTGTGTTGAAGGAGTTGTTGTTAAGGAATGTCTCGGCTCGTGCCTACAATATCCTGTGTGATTATTTCACGGATAGATAGGTCGAGTACAGAGAGGGTGACAGGTATGTCAGGAAGGAGTTGACCAAGGGTTCTGTTCTTGTTTCGAGGCTCTGGAATGTCTTGTTTGACGGGATACTTAGAGCCTTGGGTCGGGTTGGGTCCAATATTGTTGCGTTTGCGGATGATCTTGTTATCTTAGAGGTGGGGGGGGGGGGGGTACTAGGTGGGCTCTGGAGGTGGAGGCTGAGCGGCTGATGAGCACTCTGGTCACAGAATGTGAGGCTGTTAAGCTTACCATAGCAGGGGTTAAGGCAGTGGTAATGATGTCGAAGGGTACCCTATGTTCTGAGAGACCCCCCATAGTTAAGGTGGGTGGTGATAGATTGAAGTACATGTGAATTGAAGTACCTGGGAATCACTCTTGGGGAAGGACTGTGAGTTTCTCTGCATGTTGCTTCGGTGTGTGACAAGGCCTTGGCTTCTTTTATGGAAGTATCCCGACTGGCTGGTTCTGAGTGGGGATTGGGATACCTGGAGCTGGTTGTGATTTATCATGGCCTGTTTCTTGGTTTTTTTTCTGTAGGGGATACATTTTTGGGCCTCACGTGTGGGACGGGTTGGTTGGAGGAAGCTGAGGTCTGCTCAACGCAGGGCCCTTTTGGAAGTGAATAGGGCGTTTTGCACATCCTCAACATGTGCCTTGTCTGCACTGGCAGCTGTACTACCTGTTGAGTATGAGGGTCGAAGAAGATAGGCAATACGAAAAATTGGTAAAGGTGAGCCATCCATGATACCTCTTATCCTGACGGATGATGGGGAGTCAAGCCATCCTCGGAGTGAACTAATTGCCAAATAACTGAGGCTCTCTTCACCGAACGACAGGACAATGGGATAATGGTACCAAGGGGAGGTTGACCCAGCACCTCCTTACTGACATTAGAGCCCGATTGGACATGCGATGGATAGTCCTCGTGCATGAGCTTACCAACTTTGTAATCAGGCATGGGGAGTTCTCCGCTGAGCTTGCTAGCCTGGGGTCGTGTGTTTAGCAGCCTTGTGCGTATGGTGGGGTAGAGTTTGCTGAGCACATATTGTCAGACTGCTCTGCGTTTGCGGCATTGCAGGTGATACATGGGATAGAGGGAGTCCTCTAGTCTTCTTGCGACACCAGATATGTTTGGGAGACTTGTGTCGTTTTCCCTTGAGGTTGTTCCTGTTTTGGTGCATAGGCACGACCGGGGGAACCTTGGGGGTGATGCAGTAGTAGGCTAAGTATAGATTAGGTAGTAGAGATGGTTAGGTATAGGAATATTTATTGATTGCTTAGGTTAGTAATATATTAGTCTATGGTAAAGGTATAGTCAACTTTGATGTTAGTGATGGTGGTGGGGAGTGTGTTAGTTGATGGTTGTTTAGTTTATTAATTAGGTGTAGGTTAGGTATAACTTCTTGCAATCTGTTCCCTGGCTGGGAGTACTCTCAGAGGTGGTATAGAATGCGTTTAGTGTCAGGGAGCCAGTGCCAACAACATCCTGGGGCACCACATGAAATTCACTGAGGACACTTGCTACCCTTTTTTGAGTCCCCTTCGTATGATAAAGTCGTAACACATTGTGCAGGCTTGTTTCCAGTCACCGTCTTAGGAATCCTTATGGAACGTATATTACTAGCAATAAATTTAAAACATATTCCAGGTAACTCTCTGATCCGGTATGATGGAGGTGGATACGTCATGCCACTATCATGGAACTTGGGCTACACACTTCGAAAGGTCAAATACTTGGAAATGTACGACTGGATAACCAACCGAACACGATGCATCTTCCTGGAAATTAACGTGTACAATAACAACATGAAACATTTTTCTGTTATGAGATTCATCATTGAAGCTTTACCCTCTGGAATGTACTGGAATCGGCCTGAGGTAAGCATTTTGAATGAAGCACTTTGAGTGTATGTTTGAGTTAGTTTTTCACCATTACAGTGTGTTAGTCATGTATAAGTGGTTAAAAACTGCAAGAAGAAAATGTACTGCCCTGTGGTGTCACGTAAATATCTAATAGCCAACCAAGTTCTTCCCAAGACTTGACAGATGGGTCTGCGCTTGTGAGTACAAAGCTTCAAAAATCAATCACTGGGATTTTAGCGAAATAAAAAGAAATATTCAAGTGAATATCTAAAATATGGGTTCTCTACTGGTGAAGAAGAAAGGGGTTTGGTGTGGGGGGCTCAAAAAGTTGAAACTATCCCTTTTTCGAAAAAATCTGTCCCATGACATTTGAAATGGCTAGAGAAGCTAAAATCAGGTGGCTTATCAACTGTGTGGATTAATAGTCTTGGAGAAATAATATGCAATGCTTGACAAAACAATAAATACGATTTATTGATCAATAAGAGATATGGATGGATGACTGATATGACTACCGGTCTGACATATATATATATCCGGAATCCTCCTATTCTGACATCTGTCCGAGTTGGATCTTCTATCATCCAGCTCCGTTTCATTTCCCACTTTTATATTTAGCCGGAGAAAACATACATTAAGATTTGGTTCCTGAGAATAGTTGAAAAGGAAAGCCTGATTACTCCCAGGTAGAGATTTATCGATTTCATATGCCATGATTGAATTCACGGAAGTCGAGTTGGTACCTATCTACATATTTAACGGAATCCCACATTGCTAACTCCTGAATTTTTGATGAAAAATTGCATTCACGCAACATGACCATATGAGCGAATGTTCTTAGTGTAATGCAATAAACAGGATGGATTTAAAGTGTTGAAATTTTTTTTACTGAAACACCTAAATGAGGCAAAGATCAGTCAAGCGATATTTTATCCATATCAACCAATCAAGCGCAATCGTATTCAAGATGACTTTTTAAAGGAATTTCCAAGAAAACCATATTTTTTCTCAACTCTTCTCAACTTCATTTACCATATTTTCGGAATCAGCGTTGCATTTCCTAAAAGAATAGTGTCCTTTGGTGTTTGATTCCCAGAAAAGAGCATCTGAAGATATTCCCATAAACGATATTGAAAAATACAAATATCCGAAAACCTCTGGAAGCTTACTATTTCTTTAGAAAAATCGTTGAACCCTTTACGAATACCTCCCTCCCCCCCCCCCCCCCCCCTTTGCGAAAATTCCTCAAAAAAACTGTTTACTTATCTACTCATCTTCGAACAATTTAGGAAGTATACAATTAGGATAAATAAAGAAGCGTAGTAAATTGCTGTAAATGACAGGATGAGAATGTTTCTTATAGCGACTATTCCTAGGACTTTATTGTGTAATCTCGGCACTTCTCCTCGTCATGCAACTACTGTATTTTGTATCTAGCGTTTCAATAAGGTATCTACTCTTAAGAAAGCACGGTGGTATCCGTGCACGTAAAGACATATTTATCATAAACACTTGATTACCAGAGGGTAAAAAGGCCTTCCAGAGCGATATGTACCCAACACTCGTGTTATCAAGCACGGGAGGGAACCGATGTTCAGAGCCTAGTTTAAAATAGTTGACACCGAATTAGCGTAACGACATAAATATAATGGACATGTTACGTAAATACCCCATTCCCTCATCCCATCACTCCCTTGCACGCGAACGAAAAACCATGGCAGGAAAGTAGGTATGAATTGCAGTTCATACTAAGTACATAATTGTTAAATAGCTATCTATTGTGAGCTTAGAGATATCACGTATTGAAGAAATCTAAGTGTCCTTGGTTTCTGATCGTAGGATTAAGACTAGAAAACAATAAAAGATTGTCCCATTATACAATGAAAGAGCGTAGGCAGGTTACATTTGGTCTGCCACTGATAAAATCCGCCGTCTGTCCGCCGTCCCCGGATTTTCTCCAAAATTACAAGACCACACTATATGAAACTTATGTTAAAAATCACGTTTGGGGTCTAGATGGTCCTAAAAACTCGACATCAATTATAAACCCTAGGTAAGGGTCGAATTAAACGACTAAACATTCAAAAACCGAAATCTCGAAAACTTTCAAAGTAGCAGTAATGATTTTTTGCTAGTCGATGATAAATATAATCCCGAAGAACCTATTGTAACTATCCGCCACGCTGTACGTTGAAGCGTTCGCTTTCCCCAAGAGATTTCAAGATATAAAAATCATACGCGAGCTAATCTATTGATTAGCCAATCAATTCCAAAATTCGATCAATGATCGCTAGATAGTTGGACTGGAAAACTGGAATACATTACTTTTTCCTTCCTTGTAATATCAGCTGATATAATTCCAACTATTGTCTTGATTATTTCAGGTGTAATAGTGAAGTATTGGTTAATGCTTTTTTCATCTCATAAACACTGTATGGCCACTTTTCAACTCGGCGGACAAATTAACTCAAGAAAAATTTTTCAAACCGATGTAATTAAAATCCGCTGGAAAAACTTTTTTTCGTTCAAGAAAACGTTTGGGAACCCATCCCTAAAACGGCCGAGCTGAATTTTGAGTTTTTCAATTTTTTTCTCCAAGTAGAAGCTCTAAAAGTTGTTGCGAAGTGTCAGTCCTGTCACGCCTGTATTTGATGATGAAGTCACTCTGAAGTTCTCGTTGTTGGTTTTTCGCTTAAGTCTGTTATTACTTGCGGCAATGTCTGCTGAGCATAATTTTTCAATTGAAGAATTTTTCAGTTTTTTACGGTTTTGATGGTCAATTTCATTCTCACATATCTTATATTACATATAGAGTACAATTAAAGAAGATGACATTTCATTCAAAGACGGTAGCTACAAAAGAAGATCTTTTGGAAGAAGATGTGATAGGGGATCATTTGAAATTTCATTTTATAGAATACTTATGAGTGTTTTATGCAGCGTGACAGAACTGACTAACATGTGACAGAAATGACCGGATCTGAACTAAAGAGGGTGTCCAGCATAATTTAATGTATGCATTCACATACAATAAGACCTGAAAGGAGATCAAAGTACACGGGAGGTTCGTAGAAAATATTTTATTTATTACAAAATTCTTTAGAACACTTGAAATATTTCAACTATTGACGACGAAGAGAAGTTCAGTCATATAGGAAGGACAGTAGATGCGACCAACTGTAGAGATCAATCTGAATCTATTCTCTTGCAGAAATATAAATAAGTTACCTAGGAACAAGATTTATAAAGAGATTTACTGAGAAATATGTAGGAAACTGAACTATAAAAAGGAACAAAACGCAAAAATATCAAAAATAGACAAAAAAAATTACAGGATAGCAAATTTGTTTAACATTTAAAAATTCTCACCTTATAGGTAGATCAAAAATAGAACACTTTACTGAGTATAAAGAACAAACAAAAATGTGTCATTGCCCAGTAAAACAAAGGGGAAACATCTTTTTTCGCTTCTTCTTCTTATTTTTTCTGCTGTTTCTTTCTTCTTCTGAGGGGCCATTCTGAAGACTGAAAATTGTAAAAACGAGAATTAAGATGCGCAGAAAAAGGAAAACCTGGAAAATATGTAATGCCCAATTATATATCCATACCTAATATCAAAGAACTGAAGTAGAACATGGGTTACTAACAGAAAAAAAAGTTCCAGTCTTCCAGCATGATCATATGAGCGAATTTCCCATAATTATCGTATTACACTTCAGTTAAATTAAGCTGTAATTTGAGAAGTTTGTGCGCAAAGAAATTGTTACCAATTAATTTTATTGTGAAAAAACTTGTTGTAAAAAATAATCTTGTATACAAAGATTTTGAGTTTTTAGATTTTTTTAAAATTTTTATCGACTTTTTAGCACACTTTATGATGAAATTTGAGTACAATTTTCAGCAAAAGTTTGAGCTTCAATTTTTAAATGACCTTGGTCATGGTTGATAAACTTTTTTTGAGTAATATTCTGCTAAAAAAATAAAAATTTAACCATTTTTAGCCGGTTCTGTAATTTTTGTGATTTTTTAGTACATTTTTTGAAATTTGACCAATTTACTGTTTTCAAAAAGTGTTGTCCAACAAATTCATCCTTCCTTTTGGAATGCTTAATTTTTGGTGGAAGAACGAGGTTTTTATCTCAATCCCATCTAGACTTATCGTCTGGAATGACACATATGTACATTTATATAAAAATAAAAAAATGTTGAAATTCAGGAATCATTTCAAATGCCTCAAAACAGATTTTGATGAAGAACATTTTTATTTTAAAATTGTCGGGGTCATTCCAATAGCATCATTTTCTAAGAAAATTCGCTAATAGCACGTTTCCGAACAGTCGTTACAGATTTCAATAACCCGTAAAAAAAAAGGCTAAAAAACGGAAACCCCACTTTGAAATTAATTTTGTATTGGAAATATGAATTCTACAGAGGATTTAAAAGTTGCGAAGCTCATAATGTTTGTTGAAAGGAGCAAAAAGAATGAACGAGAGAACTGAATAAAAATCGTCATTCCTGTCACACACTGTCAGGTCCTGTCACGTGACAGAACTGACCGTGACAGGATTGACGTTTTCGCACATTACTGTTCAGTTGGCAGCCATATTGGTTTTTACAACTGTTCTGAGTCGCTGGTTGAATTCGTGCTCCATGGAAATACTACCTCCCCTGCTTAAAACGTTTTTTTGTAATGCTTAAATATGGAAAAAACAAGTGACAGGAATGATGAACAATAAAGGTACGCAACGGTTTTGCGTTTATTATACCCTGATTACGAGAAAAATCTGCTGTTGGACTTACCTACGGCATTTTTCGATGGAACTTCAAATTCAACTGAAGATGTTGATAGCAGCAGGGCGCTCTTCCGGATATTTCCCGAACCGCCACACGCGCCGCCAAAAAGGGGCTGCCCCTGAATTCAACGTTTGGGTGACAACACTTCCGAGCCTAATATAAATTGGGGAAAAAATAGTCCTCGCCCACTTTCTGTTGTATTTAAGAGAGGGCATATGTAATATATTATCGGTATATCAGAAACATTCAGAAGTTCAGTGCTCAAAGTAAATATTTTATAGTACAGTTCACCTTTGTGTCCTGGGGACAGTGACAGAACTGACGATCCGGCCCTTCATCACTGAATAACTCGAAAATTTTGAGAGCTTTGAAAAAGATCATATCGGAGCGAAATAAAGAATTTTTGGGGTGTTAAATAAAAATAAAAATTTTGTGAATTTGAGCATTAGTACCAGCGTTATCGCGCAGTGACACGATTTGTCCGCCGTGTTGAAAAGTGGCCGTATCCGAGTCTACCTGTGGATAGCGGAAGCATTTTTTCACTTTTGAGGGATGGAAAACCTTTAGTATCCAAAAAACAAACGGTTGTTCGTTTACAGTGGTGAAATTTGGACTCGTGTTTTACGTTCTAGACTATTCTGAAAAACTTTCTTTACGTGTCTTTCTGTGTGTATGTGTTCGTTTGTGTGTGTGTGTGTGTGTGTGTGTGTGTGTGTGTGTGTGTGTGTGTGTGTGTGTGTGTGTGTGTGTGTGTGTGTGTGTGTGTGTGTGTGTGTGTGTGTGTGTGCGCGTCCGAAATCTGTATTTCCAAACTGTCATCTCGCTTGTCCTTAAAACGGTAGCTCCATTTTGCCCCTCTGTACGTCGCTAAAGCCTTTGACACTGTAAGCCCAGACCGAGTGTTTTCGAGTTATCGGGGCACCTGCTCGTTTAACTGAGTATGCGTCCTCTTGTACCACGAAGGCGTGACGGCCCTCGAGGCACGAGGCGAGATGTCAAGGGATGTTGTTATTGGGCGCGGGATTCGTCAGGGGGGATCCACTGCGGCCACTCCACTTTAACCTGGTCGTGGGTACGGCCGTGGGTAAGCTGCCAGCTGAAATACGGTTTGATCTCCCCCCGGTGCGCGAATAGGTGCTTTGGAGTTTGTCGATGATGTCATCCTACTCCCCGAAACCCGAGAGGGCTTGCAGATCACCTTTAATGCTTTTGCTGAGTGGATAGCAAGATGTGATTTGGTGGTTAACCCAGAGAATTGTGGGTCAATCTCCTTGGTTCCGTGTGTTTTGTCATAGGACAGCCACATCCCCACCCTCAGTGCTGGAGGTTTCATGGGCGTGGCCACCATTACTGCAACACGTGCAGACCTTGGTGGAGCGCTAACTCGTATCACCAAGGCTCCATCGAAGACACCGCAGAAGCTGAGCCTCCTCTGTACGTACTTACTGCCAACGCTTACCTGTGGGCTAGTCTTTGGAAGGCTTACTGCGGGGAGGCTTCTCGAGTTGAATCCTGGTGTCCCAAGTGCTTAGATGCACACAAGGGAAAAGGCCAGTGAGCTCTGTATCGTCTGTATTAGCCAGCATCCCATCATTGCGCTGCCTGCGTCTGATCGCCTTCAGGTGCTCGTTCTAGGAGTTTGTCCGAACTCCTGCTGACCTGTACATTGTCAGGCTGCAGTGGCTGTGGTGTGACAGAGCAACAACAACTGCTCCAAAACCCAGCTCATCTGTTGAGTTTGCTGCTGCACTGCATGAGTCAGTAGATGGTGAAGAGCTCCGACAGTGCTCTGAATCCCCAATACCTTCCCAATGGGTAGAATGGGCTTCAGATGGCATATTATCATTTTCACGCCATCCGGGTGGCTACACTAGCCACCTTGGTAAGGTGAGTAGTCACGGGACAGTAAACACCCTTTGCCGTGCCTTTTGTGATAAAAGTGAGAATCTAAATCTAAAATCTGGTGCAGCAGTGTCCTCGTACTCGAGGTTGCCGATCCACGTCACGATGCAGTTGCCAAGCAGATAGCTGGCGCTTTGTCATCCAGTCATCGGGATGTCGATAGGCAGAGTACATCACACCCGAGTGACCTGGGCAAGAAGCTGGACATCTTTACTGTCAAGCCCGACGGGTCTGCAATAATCCTGGAAGCCCAGGTTGTTAGTGGCGGCGTGGACATGGAGCATACATGGCGGGATAAGATAAATATGTATGACAAAAATGACCTGTGGCAAGTGATTTCCGAGCTAAAAAGAGTGGCACCCACAACATCAGGGCAATGGGAACGACCATGTCATTGCGCAGGGTGTAGTGCGGGAAATATGCCACTGAGTCACTCGAGTTGGGCATCTCGGTGGGAGTGCTCCGTAGTACCACCACCCGCGTCCTGAGGGGATCTTCCTTGAACTGGTAGTCATTTCACTCAAAACTTCTTTTATTATCTGGTTAATCTTTTATTAACTTCTTTTATTTAATGGTGGAAAGGTGGCGCCTTTAGAGGAATTTTTCTTTGTGTCATAAATCCGCTAACCCTTGTAACAAGCTCAATTTCTATAATTTTCAGCGGATTTTTAAGAAATGTTCATGGAATATGTGGTTTGGGGACTAGGTGGGCCCTTATCAGTTTCCTAGTTCCCAAATCAACACTTCACTCGGCGCCGGTGGAAACACAATCCCATCAAGCATTATTTCCTCTCATTCCATTATATTCTCTCGCTGAAATTTGGAGGATAGGTGGAAGAAGTGAATTTGAGCATTGCCTAGCAATTTCAACATAATCCTATCATTAGTAGCTACTGCGAATGCGCGTGTGTGGATTCCTCATAACGAGCCTAATTTCAACAGTCTTCATCAGATTTTGATTTATTTATTTATTTATTTATTTATGAAACATACGGGCCGAAGCCCAATTACAAGAGAAACGTTATAGTATGAATACTACAAAGGTACAGAAAAATTAATAAGCGATCGCAAAAGTATGACTGATAAAAATAAAACAAGAAAATAAAACAAGGATTTCTAATTATAAAGAATCAAGTATTTTTTTTAAACGATAAAGGGAAACTGTGCTGATATCTATTTTTTCGGAGACAGAAGGAATATTGAATATGCGTTGTGCTCTATGGAGTGGATTGTTTAGCAGGTAATTTGTGGTTGTGGTAGGAATATAAAATAAGGTGGAGGTTCTAGTGCGATACAGGGGGGCATGAAAATTTAGAAGCTGAAGAAGCTCGGGACAATCAATCAAATTATAGATCAGCTTATAAATGAAAATACCATCAGCAGTTTTACGCCTACCCTCTAGCGAAGTTATACCATTACCATTAAGAAAAGCCTGATAATTAAAATCTTCCCAACCTACTCCTCTTTTAAATTCAGCATAGCGAGCGAACCTTTTCTGGACTTTTTCCAATCGAGCAATAGCGTTAGCGTAGTAAGGAGACCAAACCATCGATCCGTATTCAAGAGTGGGGCGCACTAATGCATTGTATAGCACGATCAAGGCATCTACATTATTGAAATCACGTTTATGACGTTTTAAGAAGCCCAACGATTTCATAGCTTTGCCACAGATCTTGTCAATGTGATCATTAAACGATAATTTACCGTCAAACAAGATACCAAGGTCAGTAACGGATGATACACGTTGAATGGCCTGGTCGTTTAGCACATAATGAAAGACAAGAGGATCGGGAGATCTAGAAAAAGTAATTATTGAACATTTTTGGATATTTAAAAACAGGGAATTTTTGACACACCACGAGTGTAGTGCGTTGAGATTGCCTTGAAGATGATCCGAGTCAAACTGAGATGTGATTCTAGAATAAATTTTTAAATCGTCTGCAAACAGAGAAAAACAAAATCTAAAATTTGATGACATTTTCAGGGAATATGCGGGTGAGGCTAGGAATGGTCCTATGTTAATTTAATTTTTCTCAAATCATTGCTTAATTCTGCGCTTGCTCATTCGTGAATTACTTCAAACATTTTATTTATTTCTGTTTTTTTCCCCCATGCCATAATTGTCCATTCTCGCTCAGGTTGATAGTAGGCCAGGGAATAGTTGAGGAACAATGGTTTAATTATACCATATTAATTTCAAAATGATTGCCTCACTAGCAAATAGCTCCTGCGCGTGCGTTTTCACCAGATTTTGATTACTTTTTCTGTGAATGTACAGGTTACGCTGTAAATAGTCCGCTTCCAATTTCATTTTCTCAAATCATTACTCCCTTCTGCGTATGCGCAAGCGTAAATTACTTCAATTACTACATTCCGCTTTGGCGTTTTTATGATTATTAAAATCATTGCATTTATGATATTTTCAATTGGTAGGTACCTACTTACTTAAATATCGTTATACTGAGATCAGGGAGACTAGTAAAATTTAGATGTTTTGAATAATTGCAGTAATTTTCCCTCTGCAGGTGCCCGTATCCACGCAGGCATATTGATTTCAACGAAGGGATCTGCAATTTGAAAAGAACCTCCTTTGTAATGTAAAGAATTCAAGATCTGTACATTCTGATCAGCTGTGATGTTTTTGAGCCTACTTTGATTTTCTATCGATTTATGATGCTGAAACCTGAAATGTAGCTCCTATTTGAAGATCTCTTATACAATTACCAAAAAGGATGGGCTCTGATTAGCCTTGGAATTTCCTAAGCCTAATTTATTTCCAATACGACTCACGGTGTTGTTATTTAGATGGACTCCTTTGGGGCTCCTCGGAAACAATTACGAGGTACGGAGGGCACTGATCAGCTAAGGGGTCTCTGAACTCATATTCTTTCCTTGCCCTATCGACCATTTTTTAAACATTGTTACTGTGAAACGTAAAATTGCGGGGTCTTGGAACTGTAAAGGTGTGAACCTTTTTTTTTCGGTGCGTCATGTGTTGATCATATATTACCTAAGGGGTTTAATAATTATATACTTACCAATGATATGCGTAGAAGGGCTATCTCACACAGAAATGATGAACCATTCTGCAATAATTTGCAGCGTTTTCAATATTTTGGTTGGTAACTATTTCAAACTTGTTGATTTGTTAAGTTGTTGATTGCTTTTTTTCCATTTTTTTCTGTATGAACTTTTCCCACTACCAAGTCTAACACGGGATGAATAGCCCCTTTGGATAACGATCAAAAACATTCACCTTCATTTTTCTCATGGTTAATGAAATAAACAATTAGTAGGTAAGCCACAAGGTAAACAAGTAGTAGGTAAGGTAGTTTGGTTGCTACCAAATTACTTTATTCAACCCGTACCTCAAGGATTATGTATACTTTATAGTTTATCAATAACTTTGCGTGTAGCTCATCCAACATAGATTTTATCATAAATTGAGAGTTTTTCAACGAGTGGTAAACCATTTCAGTCGGATAAAAACTGACGGAGCTACGTTTCCCAAGAAACGGCTCCTTTGTAAGTGAAAATCATATGGAAGAAATTTTAGTGAGTACCGAACGCTGTAAAAACTGTTGATCTTGTGCCAGAGTAAAGACATGAAATTATCAAAATCATTGACAATCCACTTATACAAGTTGCTCACACTTTTCCAAGATAGTATATTCTCATTCGAGGAATTATCACGGACTAATTCCACGAAAACTTCGTCTTCAGAAGACAAACTCATGGTTTCTTCATTATCACGAGGGAAACTAATAAAATTACTGAAATACAGCGGGGTTGTGTTATGAAGAAAAACTGAACGGAAAACAGGGTTAGGTAAACAACTTTTCGAGATGGCGGGCTTTGAGAAAGTTGCGGATCAGCGCTGATCCGTGGGTTATAACCCACCCCAACAGGTGGATTCCAGTAGGTATACTTGCGTTTACAAGAAGATCCCAAGTCAAGCGATGATGAAGCGGTCGTCTCGCAGTTTTGACGAGGAAACCCACGGTCCTGGGTTAATCCAAGTTATACTCCCGTTGGTGGAACTGGCCTTATGTTATCTAGTTCAGAACTCTTATGATCAATCGTTCTCGAACCTAGAATTCACATGATAAGTATATAGGGTTGCCGATCTCAAATTTATGTTTGATATGGTTTGATCTTCCTAATATGCTTAAGCAACCATCCAACCATTATTCGATCTCATTGTATTTTCACATAGGTACTGACTGGCCTATTTTCAGGGTGTTTTTTTCGTGTTTCTTACTTATCTATTTTGTTTTTAAAATACGTTATTATAGGTAAATTCAAGTTCGATTAGAGTATTATTTTCGTTAATGTTATGGTTCCATGAAAACTACCTAACTTTGAACACAAAAAAGTCAAGATTGATTATATTTATATGGAAGACACAAAACATTTGTTGATGAGAATGATTTCTGCATCACATTACATACATACAAACCAAATATCATCTGTTCATGTGGCGTAACAGAGCGCGTTGCCTTTCATAGGTATCTTGGTATAGTCTTGGACGAAGAGCTAAATTGGAAACCCCATATTGACAATACTCACGATATGATTAAGGAATTTAGGTACATTTTTTACAACATTAGACACTCACTTCCAAGAGATACGATAAAACTTATTTATTACAGTATGTTACAGTCTGTGCTTCAATATGGAATAATAGCATGGGGAGAAACATACTCCTCACATGTAAATAAAATACAAGTAGGTACGCCAGAAAGTCGTTATGAAAATAATGTTGTCATTACCTCCTAGGACGCCATCTATAAATGTATGTAATATAGCAATAAGGCAACTATGTGTTAAAAATTCAACTACTCAAAAAAAAAAAAAAATCTAAATTCATCTACTTTTGTGCGTCATCCAGCATTTACCACAAGATATGTTTTCGCAGGGAATGTAATTGCACCAAGACCAATATTAACGCTGTCAGCACACAGTCCAAAATTTATTATGTACATCATTCACAGAGCGCTAGATAGTCATATGAAAAGAGCTCAAAATTATACTAGACCAAACTAAAAAAAAAGCAAATTTTAACGTGGCTTGTGAAAAATGGGGCAGTAGATTGCGAAACTTTGCTAAACAGCATTTATTTATAATATTATAAAACATTAATTTTACTATTGAAAGATTTTCTACTTATAGAAGATAGGGACATCAAATACCATTGTAGTTATAATATTTAAGCTATGTGTAGATTATGTAGACGTGTATGCGATGTAATGTCAAAGTGCTATGTTTGAAATTATGGACAAATCGCCTAGACCATAACCAACAACACGGGCCCAGCCTACCGATGGAAAAGTAATCCAGGCGAGTAGCCTAGTTCTACTTTTGTACTATCATCATATGTATGTGTCTCTATTGAAATAAATAAAATCTATCTATCTATTTCAAATATCTGGACATGGTGAATTATTATTTGCATACATTCAAGAGTCGTCTCTTTTGATACATTTTGCATTAGGTCCCGATCTTAGCTGGTTGATCACCGATTTTAGCCGATCGACCAATGATCTATCAATTAAGTCGAACTTGCCTTGCTTCTGCTAATCCTTTAGATATCAATTAGTATGTTTGTTTACACAGTCAATTCTATAACTCCGACCAATCGTAAAGTGACGATCGGAGTATTGATTAACGGTGCTGCCTTTCAATTTCTAGTTGAAGGCTGTGGAACAAATGAACAAATTTTGTAGTGTTTTCTCTTGTAGGTTAAAGGTATTGACCACACCGTTCTGGCCCCCGATCTGTAAGTTATTGCACTATTCTACGCTAGCCTCTTGTGCTCGCCATTTGCATCCTACTACCACTGGAATACCCGGCACCACAAGAGACTTGCCACCAACCCCGGTAGGCCGTCATTAGCAAAAGTCAAGAACAAGTTTATTTGTTGGTAATTTTTTTTTTTTTTTTTTTTTTTTTTTTTTTGCTACATTGATTGAAATGTACCAAACTACTATCGCATCAGAAAACAGTGTGATTTGTCAAAGGCTGATAGTGAACCGAAACATGATTAAGAACAACAACACTGTCACACTCCGTTGTAATCCCACTTATAAATCTAACCTAAACTCCATTTTGGCTTAATCTATGAATTTACTCATACGTTCATCTAGAATCCATTTGGCTCTACACCTCTATAAGAGTTGTTAGTAAATGAAATCATTTAGCCCTTAGTGCCTGCCTGGTTCCTAGATGCCCCTAAGTATCATTACCAGTCAATGGTGACTGTCCTTTTAGAGTAGGTACTGCTTGTGAGGGTCTCATTAATTCCAATTCAGTCACAAAGAAGCGCTTGTTGTTAAAATCATGGTTCTTAAACGTCACGTCTCTCAGCTTATTAAAGTGAACGGTAAGTCTTATGCAGACACCTTCTAGGGCGGAACGTTGAATTTGTGAATGTGTCTTTTATAAACTCGGTCAATCAGAGTGCACCATTTGTTTTCCATTGTTCAAAATTGATATAGTTTATAAATAACTTGATGTTCTCAATACTGTTGCTTCAATATCAAACGTTCAAGAATGATGGTCGTGTAACTATAATTTGTAAAGATCCCGTAATGCCAAAAAAAGAAGAACAAAGTGCCACCATTTACTCCGGGTATTAAATCAGTTATATCGTTTACGATAATAATGCTTCACTCTCTTCAGAGTCTTGAGGTGCTGAAAAAATATAACGGTAAAATCATATGCAATGCTTTTCTGTTTCAGATGAAAGTAGCCATAATGAATATAGCCGGTCGAAGAAGTGCGCAAGCAGTTCTAATTTTGGTCACCATCCTTCTTGCCCTGCTCTTGTTGTACGCTCTTCTTTGCGTGTGGCACATGTCGCGCGACGGCCTTATTGCATATCTGACAACGTGGCGTGGACTCAGCGACATAGCGCTCATCAGTGTGGGATTACTCGCCGTCAGCAGTCAGTACAACGTCGCTCTTCACTATTCCCTCGTCAGTGAACTCCTTGACAGAGAGCCAAGGAACAAATACACCTCCTTATTCAGCCCTCTAAATACTAAGAACCGATCAAATGAGATAGCTTGTTTATTCTGTCTTGTCCTACTATTCAATATCTGCTGCACTCTGTTCAGATACAACTTGTTTAGTGTGATGAACCGAGTACTTTCGAAGGTGTTCAAACTAAGTTTGGTGAACACTAAATTAGTGAACCTACATGGCATATTACTTGGCCTTATATCAATCTCGCTCAACACGCAGTTAGGAAAAACCTTCATCCTTCATTTTGCATTGAGAGAAGAAATGATTTATAAATTCATTCCAGCGAGCAAAGTATTATACGTGCTGTTCACTCCAATACTATATGTCTTACTCAAGTTTCAACAAGGATACATCATAGCTGCTTACGGAAAGTATAGTGAGGAGTGGAGGCTGCCCACGTTTTTCATCTGGGCACGATTTGGAAAAATTAAACCAAAGGGTCTGCCACGACGTACCAAACCAAGACCGGAACCTGTAAAGCAGCCTAGTCGTCCGGTCCAGGAGAGAGGAAGAGTAAGGGGAGATATTTTTGGGCTAATTAAAAACTATTACTAATCGATATCCTTGTGTTTTTGTCTTATCTATATACCTATATTCATGAATTTGTCATGCGCTAACGTGAAATTAGTTTTTAAGAACGAAATTCCGTTAATATTTGGCCAAATTCATTAAAATTTTAAAGATTATTCCTAAAATCGTGTTGAGGATCCTCCATAAGTTTCATTGTCGTTATTGGCGTGTGCGCTTACGTAAATACTTATAATATAATGCCAGAGATATAACGAAGGCACAGTTATTGGTAAATTTTGATTACTTAATTGGGGATTTTTTTACAGGTTAGTTTCCATGAAGTCTGACCGTTGATAATTTGGGAACAGATACGGTTAACAATGTAATATACACACACGAAACCGTATCAAAGTATCCTGCCATTTTCTCTATGGCTAACTTAATACGTCCATGAAATTATAATTGATCAAGATATACTTCCCACCCAACTTGGCAGAATTTTATTCTATCATATGTGAGGTGTATCGGGTTTACATGAACCCATCATTACAAACGAGTTTGCAGAACCAACAACGAAATCGAGGTTCATTCACATTGAAGGCTCATAAGGATGTAATTCTATAAAACTTTGCCCTGAGATGCAGCTGCAACATTAGGTCTTAATTAGCCTGTAAAAACTAAATTTAAGAAGGTTCGGGAATATTCAAGCCATGTGTAATATATGCTTAAATCGGCAGTGCAAAATAGAAGTATGTAAGTATGCATTTGAGTCGTTTTTCTTTCTGTTTCAGATTAAAGTAGCTATATTGAATATAGCTGGAAGAACAAGAGCTCAATCACTTTTAGCTTTGGTCTCCGTCCTTCTGGTCCTGCTCTTGTTGTACTCAGCTCTTTGCGTGTGGCATATGTCGCGTGACGGACTCTTCGCGTATTTGGCGACGTGGCGTGGGCTCAGCGACATGATGCTTATTGCTGCAGGACTTCTCACGGTCAGTAGCCAGTACAACGTCGCTCTTCACTATTCCATCGTCAGTGATTTTCTTGATAAAGAGCCAAGGAACAAATACACCTCCTTCTTCAGCCCTCTAAATACTAAGCACCGATCAAGTGAGATTGCCTGTTCTTTTTGCCTGGCCCTGTCATTCAACATATGCAGCACTCTATTCAGATACACTATGTTTAGTGTACTGAACCGAGTCTTTTCTCGAGTGTACAAGTTGACCATAGCAGCCGGTGTAATAGTGAATCTGTATGGCATAATTCTAGGATTACAATCAATATCACTAAACACCCAGTTAGGAAAAACGTTCATCCTTCAGTTCGTCTTAAGAGAAGAAATTATTCATAAATTCCATCAAGAGGGCAAAACGTTTTACTTGATTTTCACTCCAGTTATATATGTTCTTCTCAAGTTTCATTTAGCATGCATCATATCTGCTCACGGATGTTACAGCGGAGAAATGGAGCTTCTCACGTTTTTCACCTGGGCACGATTTAGAAAAATCAAACCAAAGCGCCTCCCAAGACCGGAATCGTCATCAGTACCCCAAGGTGTAAAGTGTTTTCAGAGTTTGGACAAAAAGCAAATTAGGGTAAAGGGAGATCCTTTCCGACTGATTAAAAATGATTATTAAGAGGAATTCTGGTGTTTCAATCAACGCAATGTATTTCATGTAATTTTAATTATATTCATTTGCGTCAAATCTTTCTTCAAATCTGCTTCTTAAGTTACGAAGTTAATAGCGTAGGCTTAGAATTTGCTTTTAAAAAGTGAAGAAAAAATGTACAGAAATATAAAGTAAGAAAAACAAAATCCGCCAGCGTTTTACGTTTTAGGCCGTTCTGAACTACGTTCGTGCCTGTCCGTGTGTAAAAACGATTTGCTAGCAAAGTTTTCATCCGATTGTATGATGAAGACTTCAGGGAATGTTCGGGTGAGGATGCATATGGTTCGCTATCTGTTTCGTCTTTCACAAATCAATGAGTATGCGAAATCATGAAATCCATCAATCATCGTATTCTGACGGCCTACTCATCGGATCTCGCTCCCATTCCAAAAGCAGTCGGAATATAACGGTTTGGTCATCCCCAATCAATAATTTCACCGCAACATGATTAGCTGCTGTGGAGGCGTGAATGTAAAATCTATGTAATCCATAGTATATATATATATATATATATATATATATATATATATATATATATATATATATATATACCTATATAAACTTTTTTTTTTTTCTTTTATATAATTTTTTTATAAAAGTCTAAATTATTCCTTCATTTGATTTGGATCGAATTGTCTGGTAAAATGCGGGTTTGAAGGAGGATGATCCCCCTGTCAATCCCGTCTGTCAATTACTAATATAATTTTTCGAGGGGCTATATTTATTATTATTATTATTATTTCATTTCATTTTATTAATTTATTTTTTTAACATTCTACTGTTCAAACACTATTATTGTATGGAACGATGCCTTAATCAGCCATTTTCTACTTGTTCACCGCTGGATTGTTCATCCCCTGGATAATGTGTAAGATAAATCACAATAATTTTATTTTTTCTCTTAAAACTTTCTTAGTTGCCAAACAGCTTAATATCAATTTATTGTTCTTGTAGTTGCCTATACAAATAGCAGTGTATTATTGTGACACTTGATGAACGCACCACTTCTTCAGCCACCATATTTACTTTTCGTTTTGTATTATAACTTACACTATTTCACTGGTAATGCGACCCAACAACTTCCGTCATCCAAATAACAAATAGGTTAGATGGAAGTTAATCCGCTGATTTAGATATCGAGGCGTGCTGCCGTCGGGGCCATACATTTCAAACACACTAATACATTTCAAAGCTGTCTAGCTGTTCCCATCCGATCGTCGTGGAATTAATGTCCTTCAAAATGAAGGAACAAATTTTTGCTGTTCTGGGGTGTCTGAACCTTCTTATGTTGAATTGGATCTCCCTCCTATGATCAATAAGAATAATAACGAAGCGGCCGGCAAATTCCAAGCTGCCAAATCTTCGAAGTTATTGAATGACAAACCAAACAAGCGTAAAGACATCTCTCCACTGGAAAGTAAATTTAATAAAAAAGCCTCTAGCACTATTCTACCTCGAAGAAGAAGATTTCTCTGCAAATTCTGTATTAAGAAGTTGTAATGTTATGTTTTGGAACTGTAATGGTTTTAATAATTTTGTTTTAGAAAAGGATACGTTTGTAGAACTAAATGTAGAATTAATTTTTTTAGTAGAAACGTGGTTAGAAGAAGATATTTCTTATACGACTGATGTTTATAAGTCATTGGGTGTTCATGCTTTGAGATGTAGCAACAGAGAAAGGGCAAGCGGTGGATTGCTTTATGCTTTCGTGAAAATATCAAGTGTTCCATTGTATTATAATCAAGGTATTTTCTATTTGTTTTGGCTGAATTTGGAAGCGAATCACTAATTTTGGGGACTGTTTATCTTAATGAGGGTTGTACGGTGGAAGCAAGTAATGTTCCAAATGCTGCTTTGGAGGACCCACATAGTTCATTCGAAGGCGTACGTGCTGTTTTTGAAAGTGATCGGAAGAGCAAGTAGCTTTTTTTTACTTTTATTTATTTATTTTTAATTATTAGAATGACCCCGATTAATTTGAAGGAAGTTCTTTAAACTACGAACGAACGTCATTAGACACCACTATGGATTCTAGCGGGACAAGACTTGTTGGTTCGATGGAAGCTTCCAGTATCTCGAAAGTAAATAGCCGTTCAGTCAGTGACACTCCGGCATCTTTCACTAGTTTTTCTACAAAATGGTGCAACTACTATTAAATTGGTTCGGGTAAATTTGAATACCAATTGAGACGTTACTGATTTCAGAATTATTGCTACTGTCTCGTACAACATGTCAATTGGAACTCTCAATGCCATTTTATTCTGGATTGTCTCTCCCATCAAATTGGATGGAAGCCAAGCTTAAATGGGACCCTAAAACCGTGTTGAGTACCGTATTAAAATTTCGGAGAATTTTTTCTACAGCCAACCTTAATCAGTTGAATCAGGTTATAATGATCTTATATCACTCATAATTGAAGTCGGGAGGACCCTAAAAATATACCTCCCAGCCAAGCCACGTCGAAGTCCTTGGTTTGACTCTGAGAGTGCTACTGCTAAGTTCGAACTAGAAGCAAGTTTCAGGAAGCTCTGGCGTAGAGGATTCATTCAGCAGTTCAAAGATGACTACTTGACCAAAAATAAAATCTACAGAAAATTAATTAAGTTTAAGAAGAAAAGCTATTAGGTATTCTGATTTGAGAAACCTCCCACCATCATGCAAGGATTCGAAGGCATTTTGGGCAGCTGTGCGCCGTCTCAAGAATAGAGCTGTACGGGATTGTAAGCTTTAAACGGAAGACAGAGAATCACTCTGACTCTCTTGTGAACCCTTTGAAGATGATTCATACCTAGAAACCTATGAACCTGTGCTCGATGGTGAATTGAGAATGGATGAGCTCACCAAGGCCCTGAAACCGTTCTAGATTAACAAGGCGACTCGTGACTTAGTAGCCTATGAATTTTTTAAGAACATGACGGAGGAAGGGCTCACTTACATCCTTTAATTTTTCAATGCTATTCATTCTAGCGGGACTGTTCCATCTGGCTGGGAAAAATAAAAGTGTTCTTGTTGTTCAAGGAGGGTGATGCCTATGAGGTCAATAATTATCGTGGTATTTCTCTAGTAAAACATAGGCGAAAATATTCTCTCAATTCTGCTCAATATACTTCTGGACTATGCTGACAATAATAACCTCCTGCCAGAAAATCAGAACGGTATCAGAAAAGGGAGAGTAACCTCGGATGCTATCTTCACTTTAGCTAGTGTTGTTCGAATTTCTACAAGATTAAACAGGAGAAAACCGTTCTGCTCATTCATCAACTACAAAAAGGCTTTCGACAGCGTATCGCATAAATTACTGTGGAAAAAGCTGCACTCGAGGGTGTAAGTCCCCGCTTTATTAATTTTATTCGAAATTAGTGTGAGCAGGCCATGTTCTCCGTCAAACTCGGCAACGAATCATCCAAACAATACGATACCTCTGGAATTCTTCAGGGTGAAATTTTGTACCCCCTTCTCTTTGCCCTTTTCGTTTTGGAATTCGATGCATTTTTTACTACACGAGATATAGAAGGGATTGCTGTTGATGGCTCGACTTCATTGAAATCTGTTTTTTATGCGGATGACAAAATTTTAGTAGCTGATTCTCCACAAAGCTTACGGTGAATGCAGCTAAGTCGAAAGTTATGGTCTTTCAGCGAAGAGGGAGACAGGATCAGCAGAGATTCTGGTGTGGCACCGAATAGCTGGAAAGAGTTGCATCGTACACCTACTTAGGAGTTCTGTTTTCCAGATCTGGCGTCTTCTACCAACACGCCCAACATGCCATTACAAAAATATCTGGCCTGTTATCTTAAATTCCCAATCGGTATCTATAGAGGCATAGCGTGGGTTGTTCTCGGCAGCAATGGCTAGCACATTTCATTATGACTCTGAAGCCTGGGGTCACTCATACGCAGAAGAGCTGGAGCCTGTAAAGGTCAGAGCTTTTAAGTCTTTCATGGGTCTTGCACTCAACATGCCCGACTATGTGGTGAGAGTAGAATTGGGACTCAATCAGTTCCACCTCTCAATTGGTAAAGCAATGTACGGTTGTTGAGCTAAGCTATTATCTATGCCCAAGGAAAGATTGCCAAGATTTTGCTTCAAGAGGCTTGTGGCAATTTCAGATAAATTTCATCAACCAACATTTATTGGTCCCTGCAGTTGAAGGATTATCTTGCGCAAGCTGGCATGGAAGAACTTTGGAGTTCAAAAGATGCCCAGGAAGCCAAACGATTATGTCAGATATTCTTGGACACAACGCTAACTCGTTTACTCCAAGCTGATTTGGGGAAGATCGCGGAATCCTCGTTCAGCTACTGCTCAATAGATCCCAGTCGTCAAGTGGGTCAGTGCGCCGAGTATCTTACAAAATATTTTCCACTTTTCGTCAAAAGATTATTGTGCCGAATCAGGTGTGCAAATCCATCCTTTTGTAAAATATCTCTCCACCATGTCATAAATCGATTCGATGGTTCTATGAGTTGCTCTGCGTGCTATACGTTTAGTCCAGACGCGCTAGTCCACCTTATATCTTCCTGCCTGGTCTTCAAGTATGAGCGTAGCATATTTTTCGGGACCCCATCATTTAATCTGGATATATTCCAATCCCTAGTCTTCTTCCAGGATGATGCAGGCATTAGGAGACTTGTTGGGTTTCTGCAGACGGTTCTCCTCCAAAGGGCCTTTATTATGAGGGATATATTGCGGCTTGATTAAAACCAACACCTCCTCTAATATTCCTTTCACTCATCAGTTCGTTTACTATGCTTGTATTATTAATATTATTTCTCCTCTTGTAAATCTTGTTTCCGTAGTGATATTTTGTACTGCGAACTCTTGTGAAAAACGTGATGTCTAACACAAATAAATTTTCTTCTTCTTCTATTTCTCCGGTAATTTCATCTCAATCAACTGCTTTATCGTCTTGAATGAAAAAAAACAACTTATAAATGAATATTACATTATACTAATTTATGCTGAACAAATATATAGGTATATTATCTGAATGTCCCGTTGCTGGTTGTACCGTACATGAAAGGCAGTACGGCGCAGAAGATATACACTACCTTCAATACTGTTAAGTCGTGCTAGTTTTTGCCTATCTTCGAGTAGCCGTGTTTTACAAGACATGCAATAGTTACATAAACTATTGATACTTTTCCAGCCAACTTCGAATCCATTGATGAAACATTGAATGATCACACCTTAGCTCTCACAAAACCACTCCTTCAACTAATCCTTCAAGATTATCAAAATCATGCCTAGGCCCCAAAGCTTGTGATCCTGGATCTTTCTTCACATATTTTATAATATATGTTGGAAACAATTCACCATATAACCCTATACCCATATTAAAGGGATCCAATTTTAAAACCAAGCGCCCGATAAGTTTCCCACGGAAACCAACAGAATGTTGTCAGTAAATGGTGACTGCTCTATGATTAATAGTTAAGACGGTCTCCAATTCATTCTCCGGATAGCGCCGGAGTGGTTCTACTTGCTGCTATAAATTAAAGTGAAAAGACCTACGTGTTTCTCTAATACACTTATTCTGTAGCGTTCTTTTAAATTCTTAGTTGGCAAGAGTTTACTTTTTCCTCGAATCGTGTTTTTTGTATTTTATTGCGGGATTACTATTATTTACCATCGAACGAAGTGTGTATCTACTTTGAATCGGTTTACATTTGTCTGTATAATGTATGACTGTCTGTTCCGCGTTTTCGAGCTATCAACTTGACTACATGGACACTTGATATATGTTGAATAGTTTGAACTGATTCAACACGCTTTACATTTCGAACGTAACACCTCAAAAATACGTATTTGATTTCTATTTCGTAAGGTCTGACGTGTGTGAATCGATTGAGATTACTTTCAGAGCGACCCAATTCGATGAACCGTTGACGCAATCGTCAACAATCGTCAACGATATCGGTGGTAAGTCTCAAAAATGGGCGTTCCCTAAACAATCTGCTAGTAGTCCAAGCCGGTCATCACACATCGATTTTCATCTGCATAGCTGTTGTATGTCTTTTTACGTTGGTCGTATTGTAGATATCGTGCAGATCGATTCTAACACTGGCGGTGGAACCTGGCGTTAGGTGGGACATGGGTCAGCCTTTGGTAAGGGGTGGTATTTAACTTTTCCTACTTTTACTGTACAAATGTCTTTCAGAAACTATAAAATTATATGATAAGCTTTGGGCAGGTAAAACATTCAGGAATAATCTGATTCATGTATCACTTTTGTTTTGGTCCGTGGGCCCTTAAAAAGTTATTTATGCTGTTCGGATTATACTCCATTACTTATAATAATAAAATATCTACATTTATCAAGAATTTATTTACATAAATGTAGGGTTGTTGTGTTGTTGGTTGTAACGGTTAATCTGATGACCAAACGAACATGATTTCGTACCTACTACCACTTCTTTCTTAAGTTCGTACGAAATTGATCGGATGTGGGAGTAGGTCCTGCTGTTATTCGAAGAATGTAAGTCTGAAAATATTAGCAGTACATTTACAGGAGTATCTCACCTTCGAGCGTCACCGAACGGTGGCGCTCTCCTTATCGCGGAAATGAATTATTTCAGAGCGCTCTAACGGTCTCCCTCGAAGAAATTAGTTCACGTCCTCGGTAAGGAGTGCACCACCGTCTGGCACCGATCGAGGGGGAGACGCATCTTACATTTACATCCAACCTGATATGGATAATTACAAATTTACAATACCAGATACGGAAAATTACGTAAGGCTCATGGTCGCTAGGTATCTACATGGATGACATAAGCAAGCATTGATTAGTATATTGGAGTGATTGTTTTTTGACATTTTTCTTTTCAAGTATTTACTTAGGTATATAACCGCGAAAAGCGTTACTTTGTAAGGGTGACGACATTTTCTGATGATTATCGCAACCGAATTATTGCTTGCCAGTCGTTGGGAAGTTCTCAACTTATGCAGTAGGTAACGTTGAATAATAGCGGGTTATGGGGGGTTCGTTGTTAAGTTATACACACAAACACGAATATGACCCATTTTTGGTTTATTATTTCCAATAATAAGCCTATGTGATCGTGTAGCAAAAAATTTTTATAACCCCCCCTCAAACTTTGTCACTTTACGTTTCAAGGTGTGTAGAATCCAAATTTGAAATGTCCGTCCGCCGTCCGCCGTTCGCCGTTCGCCGTCCGCCGTCCGCCGTCCGGGCCATAAAAGGCCTAAGAATTTACTTAAAAAACCCGTTCTTTCGCACATGGACTCCATTTGGGGTCTAGTTGGTCCTAACGTTTAACCATCCCGATTGCTTTACTAGCATAGATGTTATGGGCCGAAAACGGGCAAAAAAGTGTATTTTTCGACGCGCGCACGCCTGGCACGCTTGGCAGGGGGTCACGGTGGGTGGCAAGGGGGGAGTGGGGGGGGGGGGGGAGCGTGGAGTGGAGTGAGAGGAGGCGCCGGCGCCGCGGCACCTTGTGGTGGGTACGGCGCCGGCGTTCCTTCGAGGCATGAATATGTTTTTTTCAAGGTCATATTTGTGTGTTAATACCAAAGCTTTTCCTACGCATATTTAATAAAATATCCTCTCGACTTTTCGTACGTACTTAGATAATGATATTATTAAGGCAATAACTATTTGAATAGATAGGAGCTCAAATCGAGAAATATAAACATGCGTATATAATTATAGAAGTATAGGTTGTGGCAATTCGAAGTAGGACACGCCGAGGAGTCTGGACGGGCCTTATGACGTACGCTAGCCAACTAAAAATACGATCATAAAAAATAATAAACCTTTGTGAAATAATTTGCAGCGTTTTATCGTTATTAATTCGATTATGTGTAAGTGCTGATGTACCACTACTAACTTGGGAGACATGGGGGAGCAGGGAGTGTAAACGTTCATGATGGGAACATTAGATAGACTAACTGTTGCTTTCAATATTTTGGTTTATTTTCAATAATGAAACCTCGTAATTGACCAAGAAAACAATACTGTATAGCCCCCTCAAAATTTGTTGGTTTCATTTCGATTCAATAAATTTTTATTTGTATAAGTGTGCCAAATACCGCAAGGAGTTCTACATAAGAAAAACTCTGCAAATTACTACACAATGGTTTTATTATTTCTGAGTAAGAAAGCCCTTCTACGCAGATCATTGGCCTATAATTTATCATTAAGCCCCGTATGTAATATATGATCAGAACATTGCACATCTTGTCACCGAGAAGAGTTAACATTTGAGAGTTCCAAGACCCCTCAATTTTTCGCTTCTCAGTAACAACGTTTAAAAAAAGGTCGATAGGTAAAGGAAGAATATAGGTTCAGAGCCTCCTGAGCTGATCAGTTTGCCTTCGTTCCTCGGATTTGTTACTGTGGAGTCGTAGAGAAGCTCCATCTAAATAACAACACTATGGGTCGATAAGAAATTTAGCCTCAGAGGCTCCGAAGCTGATCTGAGTCCCACCATACTTTGTAATTGTATTCCAGATCTCCAACACGGTTTGATCTGTAACCGCAGTAACCAGGAACTCTCTATTAATCTCGACTTCGCGCCGTAAAAACGAATTCTGTGTGACGCTGCAATTTCATGGGGACCTCTGGAGCTATCGTGAAAAATAGACGATTTCACGCAGAGTCGATTTTGAAGACAACGGACGAGTTCAGCACCTGTTACTCCTGAAGAGTGGATATTTCACGAAGCCAGTCAGTGTTTGTGAGTAGAATGTGTTGACTGTGTGTGTTGTGTGTTCACCACCCTCCCACCCTTAGTAAGTGAGACCTGACCAACCTGTAACAGGTTACTTTACTGGTATGAGAACAGAAGAGGTGTCACTCCTACCCAATCTAGTGACTGATTGGGGAACTATGTCCACATGTTTCTGAACTGCTCCTCAAGAGTGGATATTTCAAGAAGCCAGTCAGTGTTTATAGGTAGAATATGTGTATCACTAGTATCACTATCAGTATCCGACCATCAGTATCACTATCTAGCGATAATTGATAGAATTCAGAGCTTGATTGACCAATTAATAGATCCGCATTAGCCGATAGCTGCGCATTAGGAATGGCGCTTAGAAATTCGAAGGTGTTTTTCGTTGTTCGAGTCCTTAGGGAAAGCGAACCGTTCAACGTACAGCGTTGTGGGTGGTTTTAATCGATTGTCTGGGATTATATTTGTCATTGACAAGCAAAAAATCATTACTGTTACCTTGAAAGTTTTTGAGAGCTTGATTTTTGAACGTTTAGCCCTTTAATGGGGTTGACAAAAGTTGATGCCGTGCTCCTAGACCATCTAGTCCTCAAATGCGATTTTTAACGCATGTTTCAAGGTCTAATAATTTCAGAGAAAAGCAGCGGTCCGCGGATGGTGAATTTTTTGTATTCGATTTTTGGATTCTACGGATCTTGAAACGTAAACCCAAAAGTTTTCAAAGAGGGTTAATTTTTTTTTTTTTTTTCAAAATCATGAGATCCTAAAGAGAACTATAAATGAATATTAAATAAAATAATTTGTTAACATTCTCTATGTGTTCTATGCACAAAAATGAATTATAATTATAGATAAAAATCATGTCTGGTGATACTTCTTGTCACGACTTCGTTAATAAGTGGCCAATATATTATTACCGTTAAGTACATTTGCGATTGTAGCATCTTGTAACTTTCGATTCAGCCAAAAGTCCTCTAACAGAATCTCTTAGCACCTGTGTAACATCCGAAATAACTTGTTCCCGTAATAGTAACTTTTCTAAATATTCCCTTCAGACACTAACATTTCTAGTTTGACTGGGGATAGTAACACCCTTACGTATACAAGTGTTCTTCTCTTTCGGCACAGTAGTAAAGGCGAGTTGAAGAAAGACCAGTATCCCCGGCAATTCATCTCATCCACACCCGATACCCCGTAAACGTTCCTTGTAAGCATCTTAGTGTAGTACCTACAGGTACCTGTAGTACAAGTACTAGTAGTCCGCCCCTCCAGAAAACTCTTTCTTGGAAAGGTGGTATCCATCTTCCACTGTAACACCTTTCTTGGACATAGTGGCTTCTCAATAATATCCCCATCAAAATCACCACCCCAGAGTAACATTTCCATCTCTTCCCCTACTAGAAACCTGCTTACAATAACTGGTGACAGCGTTAGAATCTTGATCTCATTACAGTGACAGTATTTGTGAAGTCACATTCCTCTAGTAACATCTGTTTTGTTGATATTCTCTCGCCCCCACGCACTAGGACGCAGCTTACATGTGCTTAGTATATTTACATTACACCAACGTTTACATTTGCTTCATTTTATTGTGTTATCATTTTGTTAACCACATATTCTTATCAAACCATATTTGTATATTAGGTAAATATTGATTGAACGATTTCAATATAATTCCGGAGTTCTTTCATTTGCTTTAAGGTTACTATACGTTAAGAGAAAAGACTCTTGAACAAAGGGCACACGTACCCCACGTACTGATATAATGATAATGCGCCATTCTTTAGAGGATATATCCAATATGAGTTCCATAATTTCTTGAACTTTTCTGTGGGCACTGAGAAGGCCTCTTGCTACACATTTTTTGAATAGAAACATCAATAGGGTAGTACAATGGGCAAACAATAAAAAAATGCTCAGCTGACTCTAGTTTTTTTTAATTGCAATTTATACATTGCAAGGAAACGTCGATGCTACGCATAGATTTCTTAGAATAAAACTCTTGTTTCTTTCTGTATGACAGTCTGAGTTGCATAATTACCCTCTCAACAAGAATACTTTTATTCACTCCCAAATATTTGGCAATTTGGCAATTCAAGATACGTTGATTTCAAAAATCGAGTAAAAAAATATCTGACCGTCCGTCGTACGCATTCTGAAGCTTTTCTCTGAAACTGCTGGACATAACTTTATAAAATTTGGCTCAAAAAGCATTCATCGGTTGGAAACGTGCCAGTAACATCCACCCTATAGGGTACCCAGTAATTAAAGGCTGAAAACTTCCAAGGTGTAACTTTTTTTTCCTCAGTTATAGACATTATCCCAAAGAGTCGGATAATCCGACCCGGGCTGCTGTACGTACGTCCGTTTTCTCGCCCTAAGAGACGTTGGTGTTACTAAGCGGAAATCGCCTTGTAACTGTGACTCGAATCAGCCGATATGATTCTAATGCAATTTTCACTTCACGAAACCCGGTTAATTAAAACTTTTGTCACCTAAAGTAGGACTTCTGAAAAAATGAACTCAAGAATGAACAGAACGTGGATTATATAACACTAATGAGGATAAGAAAAGTGAATACAGTTGATGGTTTAGGTGGGAAGTCCAGAAATACCAGGATGAGGACTGAGCTAGAGGTTGAAAGTTTATATAGGGTTGCTCCAACTCTTATAGTGTTACCCTTCCATGCAGACGTGTACCCGTCTTTAGGATTCATCGCTCCCCTCATCCTCTGGATTTATGGATTTTTTAAAACTAGAAGGTACATAGATCGGGCTCGGTAGTTGTAATTTATTAGCTACCAATAGATGGGTCATAAAATTTGTCACTGATCGTTTCAACCAAAAGACAATTTTTACTGGAATATCCATAGTGTAAATTGAAAACTATTTGACCACAGCAACATGTAGTCAATATACTTTGATATTCCTGTGAATGAATCACAATATAATGATTCCCCTAGCAGTATAAAATGGTTACAGCTTCTCCCCTCTCCCTGACATTTGCGTCGGGATGATTAATATTTATTATTTATTTAGGAGTATAATTTACTAAGAGTAGACATGGGGTTTAAGTGAAAAAACCACACAATTGGTATAAATATGTATAATATTTTCTAAAGTGAAATTATTCATCATTTTGTTGAACATTTGTATACTTCATTTTTGTATACGTTCAGTTATACGCTTAATACATCCATGCGTTAGTACTAGTACAAAATTTTCGAAGACTTTTTTCTTACATGCAAGTGAATCTTAATAAAACTGTGGAAAGATTGAAATAATAGATGAAAACCATAATAACCTAATTTACGTTGCTTAATTTTTCCTACTCAGTTTCACATTCACGATAATAAAGTGGCCAAGGGCTCCAAAAATTCTACCTACCTAATAATGATGTTCGAATGAATTGTGAGATATCACCTGAACGATAAATGCTGCTATCATGATGATTAACTACTGTAAACAATACAAGTTAAATATGCGAACTATATACCTACAACAACGAGTTTAAGCATCTATTGTATCATGGAATGCGACACGGATAACTATTAGGGGTTTGTTTTCTCCGTATGACTAATTAGATTATTGTTATGGTGCCATTCAATATAAATACAGTCAAACTTCAATAACTTCACCCTAAATCACGTGGTTTTCACCCACAATAAAATGATCCTTTGAACAAAAACTGATTCATCACAAAATTGCGTGCATGTGAGAAGATAGGAGTGCGGGCACCAACTCGCTCAAGTAGCGGTAATGAGAATCTAACAGTCTAGTGAAGAGAAAAGGTTGATGTTTCTCTATATTTCCGTAGGTTATGCCCCAAAACCTAGGCTTTAAGAAAGATTCATCGCGAAGTGTGAGGTGCTGATAAGAAAACATACAATTAACTAACGGCCATTCATGGCTATAGATCGGTTCGTATGAATAGATACCAATGATCATAGCTATTCAGTTGAATACCAAAGAAATACCAGAATAAAATGGCAGATGACAATTTAAAAAACAAAAAAAAAAAAAAAATCAAAAGTATGAACCATACACGCTGTAAAGAACAAGGCTTTACAGCTTCCAATCCTGGGATGTGGTCTTGATCAGGCTTTGGTCAAAAGTAAGATTGAAAAACATTTAGACTAACGATCCACATGGATAAATTAGGCGTCATTCAGTTTTTATGGTATACAGGGGGGTTGGTTCAGTTTAAAATAAACAATTGGCTGAAGCAAAACAGAAAATGGAGTATAATGCCGCCAACTGTACCTCTCTATCACAATTTACTGTCGGGATATGCTTATTTTCCCTATAGAGATAACCTCGTTTTCTGACATAAAACCCATATTTCTCCCCTTCAAACAATTTGCCTTCATTTAATTAACACATTCCAGAATCATTTTATAGACAGTTAACGTTAATAATCCCAAGGGGAATGAGAAATTAAAAACTTTGAAAATTATCCACAATTCTTCTACTAACGTCATTTTTGGAGTAGTTTTGAGATTATATAATATCTCCATATTCATATATTCAGTGAACTGGACATTGAAAGCCTTTCTTTCAAATTTAGGAATGGTTACTTGACCACTTTTACTCATAATTCGCGAAGAAGTGGTATATAAAAAAAATCTCAATGCCAAACCCTCAAACTTGAAATATAACATGAGTTGTTCTACTGATTTGCATTGTTACTGCCAAAAATTTTTGATACCTCGAACAGAGTTTGAACTTTTGTATTCTTACTGAGAATAAATTTCTCTTCAGTTGCGAAACTCCTATACGGGTTGAGCTACGAGGCCGATTTAATCAAACCTCTGCCACTGTGAGAGTTTTCCTTGAACAACATATTATTGGTAATCTTCCATGAGGATGGAATATATTGGGCACTAAATGACATTGGAAGTTTTCGTGAGAATGTTCTTAGGAACGAATGAGATGCATTAATACATAGTGGTTTTATCTTATCCGTCTAATATGAATAATAATGAAATTATTGAAGTTCGCACTCTTGTATTTCGTTCGACCTTGTTTTGCATTTAAAAAAAAAAAAAAAAAAAAAAAAAACATGTTTCTTTGAAGGTAATATATAATTTATAGTGGGGTCATTGAAGTTTGACTGATGACTAAAGTTGCATTTTTTATAATTACCCAATTTATAAGTTTGCCGTTGCATTTATTTTATTTATTTATTCTATTATTTTCAAAATATAAGGAAGTAGGGATTTTTTAGGCATGTTTGGGCAGTGTAGAGGGAATGTCGTTTCCAAAGAGATCAAAAATGCTGGGGCGGCGGCGGTCTTTCTTTTTCATTTTCGGCGGGACGTAGGAGATTGAGGGGAGGGGGTAGACCATCACGAAGGGCTTGTTGAGTAGACCGCGCTGAGGCGCCTTGGGGCTCATCGACCAGTACCTGAGGGGCTTCTTTTTAGGAACTTTAATTTTGGGGAGGATGTCGTTAAAATGCTGCTGAGACTGTTGTTGTTTGGGAGGGCTCAAGTACTGATCTTTCGGCGGTGACTGGCTCTCGTATTTAGCGGAAGACCGGGAGCGTGAACAAGTCTGTGGGTAGAAGAGAGTGACGGGACGGGGGGAGGATGGGTTCGCTAATATCTTCGGGAAGTACTCGAAAATCGAGGGCTGGGTGGCGCTCAACCCAGCACTCAACTTTTGGGGACGTCTTTTGTATTGGGATTGAGCGTCCAGGAAGGGCGCCACGGCTCCGCCCTGTCCCGTAGGCTCCCCCTCAGCCATCGGTTCTGAAACTCGGGGAGGTCCTCGAGACTAGAGCTGTTATTATTGTTGATGTCGTCGGCGAGGACGACGAACGCCTTGTCGCGCGTGGCGTCGTCAACGTTCTCAACGGTGAAGCGGAAGCTCGTTCTGTCAGCTTCCCCGTCCGGGAGGAGACTCCGGGCCGCTCTCGATCGAGGTAGCGTCGACGTCCCAGGCAATCTGAAATACATCATTCCATCATAAATCTAATATAACATTCAAATATCGAGAAAGTTATTATACGATTCAAAAAAATCAAACTAACTTATGAATACAAAGCAAAAGTTGCTAATTAACCACATCCCCCTCACCATCCCCCCATTTCCTCCTCATCAGATCTACTCTCATCTACAAAGGTGTACCCAGAGCTGGTAGCACAATACCACTAGCGCTACCTCTGACATTCATGTGTAATCACTGAACAATAGCTTATTACTTTTGTTGCATTAGAGTTTGCGTAGCAAAGTGGCTCATATTTTGATTTTCATGCGATAGTCTATGTAGCTACATAAATATACTTCTTAGATCCTGTCCAGGGATGGTTTTATCTTTCTTAGATATTTATTGAGATTGTTGTAAAATATTTCTCATTTGCAGACTTAGTCTGAATTACTATGTTCCGGGTTGCAACATGGTGTCAACCTGGTAAGATGAGCGATGTCAACGTCTCTGAGCTAAGTGTTATCACAGCCAGGAAATGACGAGTGCTATCTACATATAAGAGTATCAACTACGTATGATAGTACCATCTACGTATGATTGTAGTTATATAATGATTTATTACCTCTTGTTACCACTAACTGTGTTTTATTTGATGAATTTTCTTAATGTAAGTAGATGCCTCTATCCTACCTACCTACTCGAAGTTTATCTATCGAGACAATAGTCTCGCATTGCCGAGCTTTCAACAAACTGACTAGTCGCCACTACAATGACGTGACGCGCCAAGATAAGTAATAAAGTAGACCGTGTGCCGATTTGGACTGTCGTCACTGTTTCCGACTGAAACAAAAACGTGTCACCCAAGTTGAGGTACCGCGAGTCTGGGTGGAGTCAAATAGTGAACCATAGGCACCTTCCCAACAATCAGAAGTTGAACTGCTGCCTGCGTATAAGTGGACTCAAGAAAGGAAACAGCCACCTTGGGGAGACATAGTGCAGACAAGTGCAGTGTCGAAAAGCTTCTGGGCTATGTTTGGGAATTTGAAGATTACGGGAAGGGGCCTTGTGAGGCTCTGGGAGAACGAAGTAGGGACGGGAATAACTGAGCAAGTTCTTGTGCCACGGTTTAGGCGTCAAGAGGTACAAAGTTCAGCTCATGATTTATGGCACTCCGGCAAGAAGAAAACGGTCAATGAAATTTGCTTAAGATATTACTGGCCAGGGCTGCAGCTTGATGTCCAAATATTTTGAGCCAAACGTGAGGTTTGTAGTCACAGGCAGAATCCTAGAAACAGGGCACCTATAGACTCATGTAACTGGTACTCCTTTTGAGTGGGTTGGGATGGGTATAGTGGGACCCCTTCCAGTAACGGAGTGAGGAAACAGGCTTGTGGTAATTTGGTTAAATTTTACCAAATGGCCGGAAGCGTTTTTTGTTGGTGACATCTAGGCAAATACATTGGCTCGTGGTTTGGTAGAAACTGCTATTTCACGTTTCGAAGTGCCAAGAGAGCTACACTCTGACTAGGGCTCAGGGTTCGAAGTAGAAGTCTTCAAGAAGGTGATGAGAATGCTCAGAATTTATAAGACACGGACCACTCCCGGAAGTGTAGAAGTGAAGAGTAGATGAACTAGTCGAAACATTTAATAGGACCTTATGGCAAATGCTGACAAAGATTTTCACCTCTTTCTCAGTGATTGAGAGATGATGATGGTGAGATGACTTAGAGATGACTTTTTTCTTTTTAATAAAAATTCCCAGTCGCAATTTATGTTTTAGACCGATCTGAACATCAATTGTTCCGTATATCTATATGTGACTGAAGTGACCTATGTAATATGTGTGTAAAACGTGTAAACATTGTAAAAACGCTGCATTTTTATTATTTCAGTATGAGGTAGCTCTTGTACGCTGATCAATGGCCTGTCATTATTGATCCCAGTGTACAGAAGGAACATTATTTCTAAACCTAACGCATCGCAAAGGGTTCGCCACATCACATCGTTGGCTACAACTCAAACTCCTTCATAACTTACGAACTGTCAGAATTTTGTGGATGCCGACCAGTTTGGACATTATCTCAACGCCCAATCAGATTCCATCTCTCTTCAACGTTTTAATAAAGAAAAATCATTGTGATGGAAAAGTAATAGTCTACATGAAACCTCAAAAATTTGCTAAACTAGGAGGACAGTTAACAAGAATATTACACATAATAAACCAAGCTATGAAAATTCATAATAGTACAGGGAAAATATTCAAACCTAGGGTTTTAAACATATAGGTAAGTAATTTCTACGTGCTTTCTATATAAATGCGTGTAAGGTTTTAAAGCATCAAACAAGTACTACGGACCTCAGTACTAAACGATTACAGCTCAGCACTTCGTAAGACTGCAGTGAGCTAATATATTTTCGAAGGTCTTCCCTGGAAGACTTTATAACATTATTTAACATAATTCGTCTCCGACTGCTGGTCCATGATTTCTATTTTGGCTACCTCGCTAAGAAACAATCGGGAACTCTTTTGTGATTATAAGTTTTCGACAGAAAGGATGCTGTTTTCCATATTTCCCACATTCTTCGAGCTTTTAAAATATTTCTGAACGATTTGGCCAAGGCCAAAACCTCGTTTGTTTTTGTTGTGGACCGTTGGTCATTTTAATATCAAACCGAAAATTATTTCAAGATCCGGTTTAATTTCAACGAAATGTGAAAGTTAGCGCGTGAAAAGTAGTTTTCCATAAATTCTGTGGTCTTAAACATAGATTTTGAAAAACATGGATTTCTCACAGTCTAACTGGTCCTGATTGGATATTATTTGAATTCTTAACTGATGATGTTGATGGAGACCAACACATCACCTTCAATTAAGTTGCGGTACAATTAGTTATCACCTCTGCGCATGAGATATCAAGTGGTGGAATTCATACAGGTCAACAATAGATAAATTAAGTTGATCAAGTTTTAGATTATAATAGGTATCAAAAGTGAATGAAAAGTTCCAGTCAAGCAGCATGATCATATGAGCAAATTTTCGTAAATTATCGTATCGTATTATGTTACATTGTTTTGAAACTGGAGCAATTTGTGTGCAAAGAAATCGATAATTACCAATTTTATAGCACATAAGTTCGTTCTAAATAATTTTCTGTAATTCAAAAAGATTTTGGGTTTCTAGCTTTTTTGGTAGTTTTTTAATTTATTTTTTATCAAATTTTAATGAAACGTAAAAACGTTTTTCTGCATAATATTGTGTATGCATTCTATTAATGTTCTATTTTATTGTTGTTATACTTCATTCTACCGAAATTACAAAACATATGGAATTAACAATTGTTAGCTGTTTTTAGCAATATCTGGTGAGTTTTTTTTAACACATTGTTGGAAATTAGACCAATTTATTGAGCTAAAAATGTGCTGGTCAAGAAACTCGTCCTTTCATTTGGAAAGCTTGATTTGTTGGCGCAAGAACGGAATTTTTATCTCAATCCTAAGAGAGTGATGTCTAGAGTGATATATATATATATATATATATATATATATATATATATATATATATATATATATATATTTATATTTATATTTATATATACTCGTATATATATTCTAGGATTCTAGGATTCGTTTCAGAATGCTTCAAAACGGATTTCAGTAAAGAACATATTCAAAAACCTTTTTAAAATAAAATTTCTCGTTAATTTAGTGTTCTATTTTATATAGTGAGCCTCCATTGAATGCTGAAATAATAATATTTCTGCTCAATATCCCCCCACTCCTAGATCGGATCGTTACTTAAAACTAATCGTGTTTCCATTTAAAAAAAAGAAGTTATGGGATGTACTTCGTAACATATAACTAATAAATCATGGGATGTACTTCGTAACTTATAACTAATAAATTGGTTCATAAATTAAAAACATCAGAAATCAACTACTATGGCTGATTTCATCAGAATGATGCATGATTGATCAACATTATTACTTTAAAGAACTACCAACACATAAAAAAGTGACAATTATTGTTGCCTATGTTTTACTCCAAAAATGTGTGCAGCTTCTACAACTTACCATCGGTTTGATTGACTCCCAATGCTTGATATTTTGTTGAATGCATTCGTAATTACAAGAAGTACAGACATGGTGCACAATGATTTTTTGAGGTGAACTGTACAGATTGAGGTTTCTGAATATAATCATAAATTTAGTGAAGGTAAAGTTTTTCGTGGAACCTGGAAAAATTGCAATGTACAAGAGAACATAATAAGGAAAATATGTACAGTATGATAACAGTAATATAGTTGATAGAAGTTGGATGAAAGAGAAGGACGAATCGTTGAATGTAGTGCTGGTTGAATGATGACTATGAGTGCTTCGCAAGATTTGAAAAATAAGAGTTACCTCAGTTGGCACCACTAATAGAAAAGCAAACTGGTTCCAGTTATTATTTTTCAACGCATCCCAAATCATTCTGGTACTTGACTGGTTTTGCTTCAAACGAATTATTCCTATTAAATTCATCTGACGCGTGTGTGTGTGCGTAAGAAGATAAGATAGGAAGCACCACAATACGTGCAGATATTGAACAGAATAAATCGACGTTGAATTGCCTAAAAATTGAGAATGTAACACCCGAAGTCTATTAAGGAATCAGTATGACTTAACTTTGGACCTTGATGATGATGATGATGATTTATAGTTGTTCAACAGTTTCAATCAACTTACGACTTAAATTCGTTAGGTATATTCACTATAAACTTAAGAGGTGATTTCCCATAAGAAGTACCTACCTGGTGAAAGTTTTTCAAAAATACTTCGATTTCGATATTTTTCAGAATATATTTTATTACTGCTTTGTTGCATTGATTACTGCATTGATTGCAGGCTCTCAAATTTGTATTAATGCAGAACATAATTAGGAAGGAAATTGCTTGACAACCCAACTTATACTCCCAAAATATGAAGGAGTCGGTTTGTTTTACGTCTAACTTTTATCATGGTGGTTTATAGTTGTTTCAATTCATTCAACACTTTCAATTGATTAAAGACACCCTTAGGGTACATCTTCTTAGGGTACATTTACTATCAATTTAAGAGGTAACGCCCAGCAAAAAGTACCTCGTAGAAATTATTCAAAAATACTTTGATTTCGATATTTTTCAATCCAAATGTTAATAGGTACCACTTTGTCGCTATGACTCCTAATAAGTGTAAGAAGAAAATATATTGAGGAGGGAACAAATTTGAGAAGGAACATCTGTTTTCGATTCTCTAACACGACAGTTGAATTTTCTTACAAACTTTATTATACAATTCAATGATTTATAAAAATTAGTTCTGAGGCCTAAACATCCATAAAATCGTCTGCAGACTCAAAAAATGCTATGGATTAATGTATCAATTAATTAGGAAGATATTTGTATTTATATACAAAGATTCCATGGCGTTTTTGATCATCTTTCTTTTTTTCTTTTTTCAGGGTGACTGGTGAGATTGGGGATAATTTCTAAGCAGTGTTGTTCACCGAATCGCATCGTGACCTTCGTAGATCACCGATACCAGAAAATTACTGAGATTCAAAAGATAACAACCTACAAGCTTTTTTCGTACTCATTATGCTCGACTTGTTCAGCTAAGATATGCTTCAACCATATTATAACTGCTCCAAAATGTTACACGGGATTTAAATATAAATTTAACCTGGAAAGTAGGGGAACAGGAGTTTGATAAGCGAAATTCTCTCCTGTTCAACTTAGGAAAATGAAATGTGTCATAGGGAGCCTGTCTGGGACCACAAGAGGCGAATGGAATGATGTATACCATTCTGATCAGTTGGATAAGCCGAATTTTGTTTGTCCACTCTTAATTTATTCCAGGATGGCTACATTTGATGAGGAGCCTCTCTGGGAAAACAGGTGATAGGTGGAATGATATTTACCATTCTGTTCAGTTGAATCAAACAAATTCTCTCTTGTTAATTTTAGGGATGGTTGAATGTGATACGGTGCCACACTAGAACATCAAGGGAAGGATGGAGTGACGGATACCGTCCTGATCAGTTGAATGAGACAAATTCTTTCTTGTTTTTCCAGGAAGTCTAAATATGATAGGGAGTCTCCTCGAGACGTCAAGCGGCGCATACAATTACAGGCTTCATCCTGATAAGCTAATTTATTGCCTGTTCACCTGGAAAAGTTTGAATCTGATACAGGGCTTCTCTATTAGAAAATTAAGAGACAAATAAACGCATTCCATTTTGATCAGCTGAAGGAGTCATGCTGTCTCCGTTCACCCTTGGTAGTTGAAATTTGATAGGGTGTCCCTCTGAAACAGAGACGAGTGACATTCATCGTTCTGCCCCAATATCGAGAGCCACCAGATGGCTAAAGAATGTTCCTTGTTTTTTAACTCAGTATCCAGTCCATAGGTGATAGCGAAGGGGGGTCCGAAATTTCTCCCCAAGTGAGGCAGATCGCCATTTTTTCTGTTAAGATACTGATGAATGAAGACACAGATTGAGCTGTTGTTTCTCTCATGCATACCTAGGTCTGAAATTATTAGGTAAATTCAATTAAACGATGAAGAGCTAACTTGATGTGGACCGAATAAATGATTTATCCAGCATTCAAGAACCTAAATTATAGTAACTACGAACGATTTTATCTCTCATGCCGATTTTCTACAAATATTCAAGATAAGAACAATAAAAGAGAATAGAATGATATGTACAATGTTCGATGAAAGCTAATCTACTCCTACAATATTGATAGGTTTGCCAAACAAGGTTTACATGATACATATTGATTTTCAGTGATAACTCATTGATCATCTCCAGTGATCATTCAACGTGAGTACATACATTTCAACGGTTCATCCTGTCACTTTCGGAAGTTTTGGAGCGGCGACGTCCGAATGCGATGACTCGGACCTAGTTCCAAAACGATATACACAATTAGACAGTATCGATCAACACTGACTAATCCTACGTTTAGTGTGTAGTATGTTTTTGTGTTGATGTCAATGTATTACCCATGATTGTATTGGTATTATACTTAGTTTTGTTATGTTTGATTCATAGTTTCTGATTCAAATGACAAAACCACTTGTCCTACATACTTTGAACTTATAGTATTACTACTACGTACGAATATTTAGGTAATCGTGCATTACTCCAGGAAATTGTGTCATAAAGGAAGTCAAAGACAAATGTTACTTCCGATTTCCCAGTAAATACAATCAACTTGAGATACGACAGACGTAATTTCAACAATAGATCTCGCTGGACAGGTAAGGTATACCATACCAACTGTATATAATTACCAAAATTGATTACATTATCATCTATTTTATAGTGGATTCGGTAATCATCCCTTCCCTCTTAAAACGTTGAATTCAGTGAAATATTTCTTGAACTCAAGAGTGAATCCCAGACGTTAAGTTTTTGAATGCCTGTCAAGTGGCAGAGTTTCCGTTAACACAAGCTCGCAATTAACAAAAAAACGGCGTTTATTTATTTTATTCCTTTCATAATTTTTTTCTTATTTCCTCATTTCCTACGACAATCACGTGGGCACCTGAGTATTCTGAATCTGCTTATGTGAACTCTGAGCAAATAGTCTGAGCTAGCTGAGATCCGATCTGAAAGATACTAGCTGTATTTTTAAAGATTTTTTCCAATTACCAAGTAGCGTAGTGGCAGCTGTAATAGGTGAATAAATGTCCTTCCGATGTTACGAAAGAAACGCTTAGAAAATTACAATGAAAATGTAATCTATCTTACTATTCTGATCAAACTCTCCTATAACCGTCTAAAAGCGTTGCACATTGCTACGAAAAGGTTGATTTTTCCGAACAGTTACGGTTTCCGCGTGGATAAACGTTTGTCCTGGATTATGTGAAAAACTAGTTTTTTTTCTTCTCTAAGAATATGTAAGGATTCACTCATGATAATGTTAATATTAGTCAATAAAGCTAGGTACCTACATTTACATTTATCGACTACAAGGGCAGCTTAAGAAGACCCAGTACATAGTAGTATTTTGACCCTGCAGATCATTTTCTTGTCCCTGGTTCTCAAAAACTACTTGCTCTAATAAGGAATTTCTAGTTCCTGTAGGTGGTGCATATAGTCAAGTGCATTTTAGTAATATAGATTTTCAAAATTATTATTGAGAAGGTATTTATGAATTTACAAAGTTCCAGAAATGTTTCTGGTTTTTTGACAGATCAAAAAAACATTCTCAAGCCTGTAGGGGTAAACAGAAGAAACTATATGAGCAAAGTCAAGATTGATCATTGTACTTTCGAGGAAAAATTGTTTGATGACGATCACATTAACTACCGTTGCCGAGAAACAGGTGAAGAAAGGTCTAAAAACGCGGCTTTTCATTAGAGCGTTTTTTGCAAAACATCACAGAACCTGTGTCAAAAGAGAAGAATATTAATCTTCAAAAGACTCACAACCACTGCCGACAATATCTACCTTCTGCGGCAAAATATTAAAGGTGAAGAAGAAGATGAATACCACATTTGTTTACAATTTGGTGTCTTAGACAATATTTTTCCTCATATTGAGTACCTAGTTTTGACGAAGTTGCTTTTTGCATGCTTTTACTTCCGTTTTTCGAGTTTTTCTCATTGAAAACGGTCAGTGGTAGGGCAGTTTTCAAAAAACTGAAAATAACACCTCCAATTAGAAGGGGAAAGAGAATCTAGGGTGGTTCCCCATGTTCTCTTCCTACTTCAGAAGGTCCTCCAGAAAGTTCTTTACCTGGATGCCCTGACGGTTCTTCCGCTACTCCTTCTACATCTGGTAGTCTCCCTGGAGGTTCTCTACCAACGAGTAATCCAACTCGAGCAATCTTTTCTGAATCTTCTAACTCATCTATCCAGATGAAGTTGTCTACTTGCTTCCTGGAGTGTGATTTGATAGGAAGAAGTTGGAGGACGATTTGGCTGAGGAAGATGATCCAGCATTCAGAGCGGGACTATTCTGACTCCCCGAATTTGACACTGACTTCACTCTCTTCGAAGTGTAATTACTTCATTTCCAAGGGGAACAGGGAAAATATCTTTGCTCCATTTTGTTCCAGTTTAAATACAAATGCATTTCTATGAAAATTGAAGATTTTTTTTTTTTTTTTAAATTATTTGGTATTAAGTCCTCTTAAACGAGAATTGAAATAAGACATTAACTATTTTCCGAACTTATAAATCACTTAAGTAACTTAAAGTAAGATGTGCTATATTCTTTTCACTTCATCCATGCCGACACGATGATGATCTCACAAGCTCTCCTAATTTTTGAAAAACGAACTGGAGGACAATGTCATCGGTTTCAGATATTTCACGATTGAACTAATGTTCTTCTGAGAGAAAAACTGAAATAACTGACAAAATAAAATTAGACCCCTCCCCCTCCCTCTGCTATTATATAGCGATCGAGCATCACATTTCAATTTACTGCGTCAATACATTAAGATTTTTTCATCACATCCAGGTTTATAAGTTACTTCGGTACAAATAACTACAGACCGAACGAATTACGCGAACGGTATGAAGTTAAATTTACTTGGTTGTTGTTGATTTTGTGGAATCCTTTAATTTTAAATTACTGCAAGAAACTTTCGATTACCCATAGTGATTGCAAACTGTAGCACATTGCGAAATTTCATAAATGAGTACTTTGAATTGATAAAATTCTCAAAATAACGTTTTGTTATCGAATTAAAAGCACAATACGTGTATGTTGGGAGTACATTAATATGTGTAGACAAACCACTTTGAATTTTGTTGTTGTTTTTATTATTGAAACATCTCATGTAGCGAACAAATGGCGAGCTACAACGACATACTTATATTACAAATGAAAAAAGATTTATTATTTTATTTTATATATATATATTTTTAATCAAATGTTTGTTCATGTGTATATTATTGTAGATGGCTAGCAATTGTTGTTTAGCAAAGGCGTATGAGGTTAATTTCATGAATTTTACAGAGATCTACAAATCTTAGTAAGGCAAATCTAAGGGATAAATGTTTGTAAATATACTTTTCATTTCATGTTCTTCCAGTGGTACCCAATGTTTTAAATAGTTTGTTTTTGGACCAACTTAGATTTTCGTAATGAAAAACACGTGTGGCGTGAGACGAATTAACTAAACATACTACTCGTAATTGCTATCTTTGCTGACCGTTAACCTGACTATGACGTTACGAAGGGTATTCATGATTCAATATTCTACTGAGTTAGGGGAGATAGAAATTAAAGGGAGGAACAATTATTTGAAATTATTATTATTATATTCCTATATTTTTTTGCAATTTTTAAGATTAGGATAGTTTCACACTCTCCTTTCTGGCTATTTGACATACAAATTTACTCGTACTTATAATAAATTTCATCCATATCGTATTCATCGGAGTATTTTTTATTTTGTTTTATTGTATTGATTATGTATTTAGTTATTGATATATTTGGCTTAAAGAGGAATTGAATGAGTGGAATGCGGCGTTGGGAGTACAGCATCCTCAGTTTATTGTGTACTGAAGCAAAAACTTATGGAAACAGTTTGGTATAGGAAGGGGGAGACAGAAATATGTCTTGACGGCAAGTCTTTTTCTGCAAGTTCTGCATTCCTATTTTTTTTTTTTTTTTCAAAGTTCTAGATCCATCCTAGTCGAAACTTCCAAAATAAACAGTGGATAAACCACGTAAGACCTGTACATATTGTCCGGGAGGGGTAACAGTCATGTATGGATTTTTCATTTGTATGAATTAAAGGACTTCGACCAAAATTAACCACTTCCAATCTTAACTTTTTTCACAACAGTACTTTGCCTAATTCTGACGAGAAAATATAGAGATCAAAATACTCAGTCATGGCTAATAGAGCGAATTTTCAAAGAAAAATTTCGGATACCATTAAATTAAGCTTAATAATTCTTGAATTCTGATAGTTGAGGCCAACCATGCCTTGAATAAAACTGTGCCGTGTTACGAGATCGAAAAGATTTAGGACACGCAGCAAAACTCCAAAACAACAAAATGTTGGTCAATTGTGGGCGTTTCCTACCTAAAAATTGTTCTCAATCTTAGATCGACGCAGCGCTGAAATTTTTCTCGAAATCGGTCTGAAACTTGGTATAGTTTTGGGTGTGACAAGGATTTACATCAGACAGATAGACAGACAGAGAGAAACGGAACCAAAATTGATCAGCGAGCTCTGAAACGCAAAAAGCAAGTGAAAATTTTGAACTATTTTTTCCAACTTCTATCACGAACACAAAATTTCCCACCCTTCGGAAGCAAAACATTAGGTAGCACTCCTAGGACTCTTCAATTTCTGTACAATGGTCTTGCCCTCGTAGGTAATACCTATTCTCCAGATAACCTCATGTTTTCCGTATTTTTTTTATTTTTCATATTCCAAACTTTACCTTCACGATGTGAAAATTAGTTTGAGTTTGGAGAATATGTACGGTTTTTTAAGGTCGCAGCGTGGCTGATAATGAACCACAAGTAACAATGAAGGTACCCTCGCTCGCAGGACGGATTTCAAATTATTTATGATACTGGTATCGTTGTGGGTCAATTCATGAATCAAATAACATTAAAGTGAAATAATTTTTCCGTTTTTTCATATCATTTAATTCAATAAAATGAAACCACTGAGATGGCGTAAATACATCTGTTCGCTTTCCCTAATGACGGAATAAAGGACGCCAACATATAAGGTGTTAAAATTTCAAGTGCAAATAGTTGAAATCCCCTAAAAACCAACAACAATGGGCCATCTAATAAAATACATTTCAATGGAATCCCAATTCATAGAAACGGAGTTCACTACTTGAAGGTCCTCTGCATAGGTCCTCACGAGATTTGCAGAAAATATAATCTATTGTTGAAGATACAAAATTAATAAAGTCTGCCAAATAGGGTGCAGCGCATGCCTTTCTTCTGTCCGTAACACAGGTACATGGATCCTTGAAATTTCTTTGTTAATTATGCTTCAAAAATGAACTATTAATCCCTAAACATTTCATAGAGATCGGATGAAAACTGTTGAAGTCATACTTGGTCATGAGAAAATGTCACATTATGGATGTTGCACGTGCGCATAGAAAACTATTAATTTATTGGTGGTTTTAACGTACGATTCTAATCCTAACACACATATTCCCAAAACAATTCACCAATATCTAAAGAAAACTGTAGAAGTTATGCTTGCTAGGGAATTCACATTCACGCATTGGCAGCAGCTACTAACGATTCCGATCATTTTGATATTTAAATGAAATAATTATGTATATCGTATTTTCTGACTATTTCTTGAGATGGAGCGACATCGGATGACTAAGCTTGGAAAAATACTAGTTACTTATTGGTTTTCATGCGCGCACATGCGCAGAGTTAAGTATTTTTGAGCTAGTATAAACTGCACTGATAGGAAACCATTCGCGGCCTAACAATTTCTCTCAAAAATTCCTCAAAGTTGGATTAAAACCGTGAAAATGAAGCTTGTTGAAAGAATTTGCGGACTCATGGCAGACAGAAGTAGGTACAAGAAACGAAAATGGTCAAAAACGTAAAATGCGGATAAAAATTTTAATTTTGACGAAGTCGTTTTTTTTATTTCCATCCTTTTGAAGTGAGAACAATGCGTCCGCAACTCATAAGTAGACTCGGAAGCGATATTTTAATTGCATATACCTCTATTTTTTTATTCAGCTTCCTTACAAATATCGAAAACTACAATAAATGTATAGTACTTTAAAGATTGTCAACCGATAATGTTGTTGGTAGGTAAATATCGAAGTTTCACCGAATTGGATCGCTCTGAATGCCATCTCAATCGTATCAACACGTCAAAAACTGTCGGAAATCGTATCAAACATGAATTTCTGAGATGTTTTGTTCGAAATTTGTGGAGTGTTCCTACCAAATTTCAAGTCAAGAGCTCCACAATTTCGACCTATAGCAGCAACAGACAAACAGAACTACAGACACACTAACACACAAATACACACATATACAGACGAATGCAGAGCGAGTCAAAGTAAAGTCTCACTTCGTACGTTAATAACAAATGTATGTTACACATAGACGGACTAGTAATGCGAGGGTGTTTTATTTAATTTCATTATTCATATTTTTATTATTTCATATTTCGTATTCATACCTCTGTATCTCTAGTTATATTTAGGTATTGTGCTATGCATTTCGTGAGCCATTCAGTTCGTGTATCTGGATTGAATTTAATTTATAAATAAACTTTTGTGTGATAATTTACAGCTTTCTACTATCAAATGGCCAGAAGTGAAGGTCAGTAGGAGGACGGACTAAAGGAGGTTTTCCAAGGTTATTGTTAAAATGGAATCGACTGTGGCTACTGCGCACGCGCAAACGTTCAATCGTCCATGGAAAAAAAACTCCGGAACTATAAAGCACTGTCTGATATTGTTATGAGGTAGGTACCATTGGGCATATCTTAATCAAGGTTTCCTAAATATGCGCAAAAGTAAAATTTGATACCAAAGCTAATGTTGGTACTTTTAGTTAATTTTTATGGTATTATCAGGAAGAGAGCTTGTTCCTATCCTCTGTTAACGTTAGTTGTACATTTTTATGTTTGTGGTCCATTCCTACGCTCAATACTTTTGAGGCATTATGTCACCTCCCAGCTATATGCATTTGTCCGTGATACAATATTTGAGGATGCCTTACTTCCCACCCAACTTCGCTGGCGGTTTGTTAATATCTTTGGTCAACTTTTCAATTTGAACGAGATCAATCGGTCCTGATCTTCGGAAAAACTTCTGTGTCCGATATGCTAAACTCTAAATTTCCAATTTATTTCTTGAAATTAATTAACCTGTTTACTGATTTGTTCATTAAATAAGTACTGTGCCCAGTCATTTTAATCATTATATCAATGACGTACTATTGGTTTTTATTACGGTTTTGGTTACGAATAATACTGAAATCTTTTATACCTATTCTCTCAATTTAGTTATTTCCTATTCCAAAAGATACTTGCACCTTGGTGCCAGGAGAATTCAACATTTGATTATTGAAAACTGTTGGATTCATACAGGGATTTTTCTCGGAAGAGAAAATTTGAACATGGAACATGTTTTTGCCATCATAACCCGACTAAACATGAGACAAAATTACCGTTACGTGACATTTACTGCGTTGAGCTCCGAATTTCTAATGATCATCACTTACAGCCGAATCGTTGCTACGGAAATGTATCTTTTATCAATTTATCATCGTACAAAAATCGTTCCCCAGCCGTTGGAAAGCTCTCGATTAACCTATCCGTATTATTTCAACCACTGGCCAGTGCGGAGCCAACAATCTGAGGTATGAGCATGGTTGTCTGTATAATTGTTTACATGCAGGTGGTCCTTCTTAGTTAATTTAGTAAACATTGCAACCACTATTAGACGAAAGAAACTTGGGAGTTGAATATTGAAAGGGACGTTGAAAACTGAGACAGTAAGAGACGATAGAAACTATGGACTCTTTCCTAATCAGCTAAGTGACTTAAATTCTCTCCTGTTCTCCCAAGGAACATGTTTCTTGCTCTGACAAGATTTAAAGCTTAGGACTAAATTTGTTTATTTCTTAAATTCATCGATCCATCCACATGTTGTCCTAAAACTGGTGTTGCACTTGTTTAGATCTATGTATACCTGCTGTTAACATCTTAATTTTAAGATTTTTATTTATATTTCTGAATTTTTTTTTTTTTTTTTCTTTTTGATCTTTAAGGTGTTTATCATTACTTTGTGTTTTCTTGCCTACGCCTATTGCTGAAATCAACAAATTGCTGGTAAAAATGGTGTTTTATTGAGTATGTTGTGGAATGTATGGTTGTGTTGTTTTCAAAGTCTTTCTTTCGAATTTCCCAGTGCATAAAGAACTAACGATTACACGCAAGGCCCATCGGTGATCTTGAGACGATATGAAATACTGACCTCCTTCCAGCAGTGGACGATCTCTCTTCGTTTTTAATGTTTTCCAAAGCCTTGGCGGAGCGGTCAGGTCTCAGGGTGATTTCTCCTTCCAGAACGTAATATTCTCCTTTTTTAGGCGTCAATGCCCGGCTGCGCTCTTCGATTCGATTTCCAGGCTTCAGGTTGCAGTTTTCTGTGTATATTGTTGGCCTTTTGGGTTTGTGGTCTCTATACTCTGCTTTGAGTTCAGAATCAGTGTTCATCAGGTCGCCTTCCGGTCTGAGAAGTGAATTGTTTCTATGGATGACAGGTCGGCCAGGGTGGAAGTCTTTATACTCCGAGCGAACTTCGGTAACTTTACCAGTTTCTCCTTCGGGGTGCAGTAAGGAGTTGTTTCTGTGGATTACAGGCCTGCCAGGGTGGAAATCTTTGTACTCAGTCCTCACTTCAGTGTCTTTCCCAATTTCACCTTCAGGGTGCAGCATCGAGTTCTTCCTATGGATGACAGGCCTGCCAGGATGGAAGTCCTTGTATTCTGAACGGGCTTCGGTATCTTTCCCGATGTCTCCCTCAGGGTGGAGCATTGAATTCTTCCTGTGGATGACAGGTCGGCCAGGATGAAAATCCCGGTACTCAGACCTGGCTTCCGTGTCTTTCCCAGTTTCGCCTTCTGGATGGAGCATGGAATTGTTCCTGTGGATCGTCGGGCGGGAGGGGCGGAAGTCTCTGTACTCTTTGGACTCTGGACTCGCCTCTATGTCCCCTTCCGGCTTCAGCATCGAGTTTTTCCTGTATATAACGGGGCGTGATGGATGAAAATCTCGGTATTCTGCTCGGATTTCTGTATCTTTTTCCATCCTCCCCTCCATAGCCAGATTGGAAGGAGTCCGATGTATGACCGGTCGCGATGGGTGGAAATCGCGATACTCCGATTTCACTTCGGTCGTTTTGGCCATGTCGCCTTCCGGTTTCAGTTTGGAGTCGACCCTGTGAATGACAGGGCGTTTCGGGCTGAAGTTCCTGTATTCCGCTCTCCCCTCCGAGGTCTTTGCCATGTCCCCCGAAGGCTTGAGCTGCGAGTTATTTCTCTGAAGGATGGGTCGCCCAACGTGGAAGTCCCTGAACTCTGACCCTTTCTCCGTACTGCTCTCGAACTCGCCTGAAGGTTTCAAGAGGGAATTGTTGCGGTGGAGCGTAGGCCGGGCTGGGTGGAAATCTTTGAATTCGCTCTGTTTTTCTGAGTCTCCCCCGAAACCGCCTGACGGCTTCAGCATAGAATTGTTCCGATGCAATACAGGCCTTGATGGGTGGAAATCCTTGTATTCGGATTTCAACTCTGACGACCCCTTCATCTCCCCTTCCGGTTTCAAGTTCCCTTCCGGTCTCTTCACTACGTTCTTGTTCACCTCGAATGCTATATAGTTTTCCTTGTATTCTGGCCGGTACTCTGTCGTAACTTCGTGGGCCATAGGCGAATTCACTGAACTTAACTCGTCCTCGTGGATTATCGGCTTCTCCAATGGTTGCGGCGGGTGTGGCACAAAATTCTCTCCAATTTCAGTTGAATTTTCAACGGCTCCTTCCAACTTCAACGAAGTCGCCTTCCGTTGAAGTTCTGGCCTTTTCGCACCGGGAAATTCAATATACTTTTCGTGAACTTCACTGACTTTCACCAGATTCTCACCTTCAGTCTTGAGTGATCCCTCAGGCTTCAACAACGGACTCCTCTCCGCTTCCTCGTACTTGAACTTCTCCTGAGACTCTGTTGCAGACTCTAAGGAACCTTCAAGTTTCAATGAAGTTGGCCTCCTTAGTAGCTTCTCCTTATGCAACGGATGCGGTACAAATTCTTCGTAATACTCAGCGTTGCATTTCAGCTCACCTTCTAACCTCAACAAATCTTCAGGCTTGAGTTTCTCTATCGACTTTAATAATGAATTCTTTCGAAAGCGTCTCTTATACTCAGTCTTTAAATGCGCGAAACTACCATCCAAAACTTTCAGCGAATCTTTGGGGCGCTGCGAGGAAGGCGGTCGTTTCCTTCGGTGACGCGCTAATTCGTCTACAGTTAATCCGGGCTCTGTGTAGTTCCAGTACCGCTGTCTTTTTTGATCTTCTCTCCTCCTCCCTGATCCTGCCCTCCTGAAACATACGTATTTGTATAGCGTGAGTGAGTTTTTGAAATGATTTCGGTCTGATGTATTTACCAGCAATTCGTGAAATTTCAATAAATTGTGTCAATCACATAAGGTACCGAACCATTTGTACATATTTCTCATGAACTAATATAGAAGAGGTTGATCTGATTTGATTCTGAACTCAGAACAATATAAATATTACTATAAAAAGAATATAAATGAACGTATCCGAATTTCAGATTTTGAAAATAGTTCCAGATAAACATGTATGTAAGACGACTTAATGCTACCGTGAATGCAGTAATTCAAACAACTGAAAAACTTTTAAAAACGATATGATCCGAATCCCACTCAAAATGTGGAAAATATTCCTTCGTGCACACAAACATATGTATACATGTAATGCATGGATCCATTATTTTGTATGGATTAATATGCTGTGTAATGCATCTGCATACTTTATTATTATTCAGTATGGTACCTAACATTCCTACCTGGTTTCACGAGTAACTCAGGAATCAAAGTTATAATTTTTTAAACCAACGAAAATAACGTAGTATTACCTTCAACTTCTCATTTATAAACTTTTTTCTTCAAGACATTATGACTTAGGTATACTTAATCACTCCTAGTTCAACATTTTATTTGTTTCCTAAAGTTGACCAATTTTCAAGGGCCGAAAACTGGATATACCGAAGTGAGTGTCCCCTTCTAACCATGCGCAAACTCAAATTTCTTGCAACGTCGATTTCATCATCAGATGGTCTTAACCCACTCAAATTCAAAGGAAGATATGTTCCAGGAAGACGCCCTTTGAATTATATTGCAAATGGTTAAGAAATGAATATTGATCATAAGAAAAATTAAATAATTGAGTGACATGGGCAAAACTACAGGACTAATAGTCCAATTTTTATGAAATCTTCGGGGATTGCACAGGTTAGCTACCAGACGGTCCTATTACTTTTATTGCCGTCAGAATATAGTACCTCATGCATTTGCACAAACGTGAATTTCATATTACGTCGATTTCTCATCATCTATTTATTTAATATATTACAGGCAGCGCCCTAATAAATTTTAGAAATGATAAATAATGACGAACGCAAAGAGAATAAATATTAACGTTTCGATACAAACAATTAGAAAGACACATTGATGGTCAATATAGAACGAAATATAGTGACAAAGTGATATTTCAAATGGCTGAATGATTTATCGGTCCGATTTCGTTTAAACTCGGGGGGTTTTGGGTGTCCCCGGAAGGTGTTTTATGTATTTTTTCGCTATTGGTTCAGTAATAACTACAACGCATGCGTAAAACTAACATTGGTTGACAGACCGAGATTAATTTTGATTTTATTCTCAGGGATCGTGCGGGTACTCCCCTTGACAATCCTACCAAATTTAAAGATCGTAAAAAAGATAATGGACCGTGGGAATGCCGTTTTCATTGGAAATATGGGGGGGGGGGGGGGGGGAGAGAAGCCCACAAATGTGAACCACCTGCTGCAATTACGAAAACAGAAAAAGTGAAGGCCAAAATTGAGAAAACTGGGGACTGGGAAAATTAGATGTGGTAAATGAGCACAGCCAGAAGACAACTGTCTTTTTTATTTATGATAATCCCACAAAATTGACATTATCGATCGATGCAGGTGTCGATGTCTCAGTTATCCCAACCACTGTACGAGCACCCGGAACGTCGTACACTCTGTATGCAGCCAATGGGACAGAGATACAAACGCATAGTGTTAAAGTTGAACTGCTACATGCATAGAATACCTCTCACTCTTGGACTCAGACGAACGTTTTCATGGACATTCGTGATCACTTAGTTATCCAAACTAATATTGGGGATAGATGTCTTGAAAAGTGTTGGGATATTGTTGGACTTGAAAGAATGCTGTTTACGAGATTCTTCAACTGCGTTAAGTTTCAATAAGGGTGTGCTAATAAATTGTATTGAATCTTCAATCACCACCGTAATACTAAGGAAAGTGGCTCTAGGAATGTAATCTTATTAGAAGAATACAAAAATAAGACCTGATTTAGAAAACAACTTAGTCAAGAATAGCGTCAAACACCGCATATTCACTGAAGGACCTCCTGTATGTCATAGATGCAATAATTAGACCAGGCTAAGTATAAGATTGCTAAGAAAGGATTCGACATAATGGTAGGACAAGGAATGTCCTGTCATTTCCCGATAAGTACTCTCTTCCACACATTTTTGACATGAACCAGGACTTGCACAATAAGACAATATGCAGTAAAATTGACCTACTAAAGACATATAACCAGATACCAATGGCTGAACAGGACATACAAATATCTGCTGTTATAGCCCTTTTTGGACTATTTGAATTTCCTAGAATGACATTAGGTTTGGTAACGCGGCTCAAACATTTTAGAGATTCGTCAATGAGATTACAAGAGGGCTCAGGAACATGCGCGCATACCTCGTATGGAACGCGGAGTGGCAAAAAATTCAGGCAATTGCGAATTTTGAAGTCTCAAATTGATTTCATATAGGACACATAGTGTCGAGCAAAGATATTAAGCCAATACCAAGCGAAGTAGAACAATGAGAGAAAATTAAACCACCAAAAACTGTCATGGGTATGAAACAATATCTAGGAGCATTTAATAGAAGATTTATTCCGAAGGTTACTGAGCACACAAAAATTGTGTCTGATTTCTTGAAAGGACTTATAAGAAAGCAGGATGCAGAAATTTCTTGGTCCGGAAAAGCATTAGAGGGTTTCCAATGGAGCAAAGAGGAAGTAAAAGCACCAGTACTCTTCTCCTATTCATGGCCAGACGTCCCATGGTCCACAATTTTAGATGCGTCAGATTTTGTAATAGGAGGGAGTATTCATTAACTCGTTGACGACAATCGGCAACTGCATTGATAGGTTTACTAGATGGTCGGAGGTGATTCTCCTTCAAGATTTTAAAGCTGCTACTGTAGCCAACGCATTTTGATGTAATAGTTTTTGTACACTTGAAAAGATTGTGTCAGAGCGCTGGAGTCTATCTTATTGCTGAATGTTCAAAAAATTGGTTGGTCAGTGAGGGACAGTACACCATTTCTCGTCGCCCTACAATCCTAAGGCAAATGGAACCTTTGAGAGATTCCGTAATCAGCTCAAAAGCGCTTTTCGGTGTCCCAATACCGAGAGATGGGTTGACGTGTTGCCAACCATTTTACTTGGGATCTGTACTGCTCTCAAGGAAGACCTTAGGTGCAGTGTAGCTGAACATGTATATGGTACCACAATCAGGTGGCCGAATGATTTCTTTGAGCAGTGAGAAATAGGAATACCGACACAAGATTTTGTTGACAATATGCTATGGATAATGAATGATCTACACCCACAACTAACAGCAAGGCATTCAAAGACAACAATATTTTTGTACAGCCATGTCTTCAAGCTTGTAAGCACGCGTTTGTTAGACACGAAGCAGTGATGGAAGATCTACAACCCCTGTAAGACTTTCCTTGTCCAGTTACAAAAAGAAGTGCTACAACCTATATTAAGATTTGTTGGGGTCTTGAGGTTCAGTCATTTTTTTTTTTTAAATATAAGTACACTTAATTTTATTTACTATGTGAGCTGGAAAAACGTGCGATCTTCTGCAACAAAGGAGGAAATGCGGTCATTTTTCTTGTTTGAAAGTTTTTTGAAATTCCGGCCTGTTTGATTAGCTAATTTAGTTGCTGTTGGTCCATATTGCTGCCTAAGTCGTCTGAAAAGTTGTTGTTCCTCTGGGCGTATTTGATGTTCTGTTGTTTCCTCCATGATGTAAAGATAAGGTTTGGTTTCTTGAATGCTTTGTTCAAAATAAGATTTGTCTGAAAGTCGTCTGAAAAGTTGTTGTTCCTCTGGGCTTATTTGATGTTCTGTTGTTTCCTCCGTGATGTAAAGATAAGGTTTGGTTTCTTGACTGCTTTGTTCAAAATAAGATTTGTTGGGGTCTTGAGGTTTGAGGTCTTGAGGGTCTCAAGACCCCAACAAATACTTGCATATATATGCCTAGAAAAATTTCTGCCTGCCGTTTTTGTGTCTGAGTCTGTTCCTTGGCACAGCCGTCACCCATATAAGCCGTAGGCACACACTTACTTGTAATGGTCATTCATAATTAATATTTCATATTGATTTTTACCAATTCCTACAGGTGTTAAAAATAGATTCAGCTATAGGTTGCATTCAGAATGTCGTTGAAAAATATTATTCTAAAATTAATTACCATAAACTAGAACACGCCTTAACATAATTTTATATAGGAACTAGAGAGGTATCTTTAATCTCAAAATTTGATCTCGCTCCCATTATAACACTCCACTCTAAATTTTTAGCTAAAAACTCCAAATGGTTTGGACAAAAACTTAAAGAAAGAAAATGAATTCACGTCACAGGTTGAAAGCGCTGAAACTCACCCCTCCCCTTCCAATATGTGGTCACCGGGGTGCGGTCGATTCAACATAACGTAATTCATCTTTCTTCAACCAGTGGAATTTCAGGGTTACTTAACTATTCTTTGTAGGCTTTTGCGACATTAAGTTCAGGTTTAGTAATTTCCCCCCTACACAGATTTCCCTCTTATTCGAGGTCGGGTTCAGGGTTAACATTTACTCACCCAATAGAGAGTTATGTTCTAAATGATAATAGGGGTTAACCCAGTTATTGTTCTTGGTGGTTCAAAGTGAACGATAACAGGAGTTGGAAGGAAATGGGTTAGTAGTGAGGGCGGTAACTCGGGGAGTTTGTTGCTCTCACGCGAGGTGGAGTCGGGGGCTCATAAAAGGGGGATGAAGGAGTGTCGCACTTAGTGAAGGAGGGAGCATTCGCGTCTGGCAGATCAGAAGGGAGATTTGATCGATGTTGCTGAGGTGAGCATTCGAGACGGTTGAGCGGGCCTGAGGAGGCCTGTGAGCGGGGGCAACCTTCAACTGGGCCACGGGGTCACTGTACCAGTCGCCTACAGGCATCACCTCCCCTTCTATCCCTTAGTACATCACGCCCACCCCGTCTTTTAACCCTATGAGTTCAACACGCCCCCTTCGAGTACGTGCTCCCCTCTGGTACATCGCTGAACCCCAACCGGAACGATTCCCATGTCCGTTGAGTTACCTACCTAGATCACGCACCCCTATCAAACAGTTCAGTGATTGTGCAAACTGACTCAAAACTACATAACACAAAGTGTTGTTTACGCATAATCAACAAACGCTTTTTGTTTAGATCCCTCACCTAATCCTCTATAGCAATGTTGAACAAATAGTCATTTTGTCTGTGTAGACTAGGTACCTGTTACGTACTTGTTTGGCTTTCTTCCATGATCATTGCCTTATTCTTAGTCTGTCCGTATGATTTATAATCGATCGTCTCGATGATCTATATGAGATAGAATGATTTTATTGAACCAGCCTTTTGAGGCCATAAAACATCTTTTAATTCAGTTGGAAGATAGATCCTGGGCTGGGGGAGGGGGGCTCTACATCAGCCATCTTATGCAACGTAAGGGTTCATCAGCAGGTATTGAAAATGAACTTCTATCGTGGTAAGAGTATCAGATGACAATACCAGAGCCGATTCAACTAATTCTTGATTCTAAATTCAAATTAGTAAAACTAAATTGAAGTGAATTCTGAATCGTATGAACTTATAACAGCCCATTTTGTGTTGATAGGTCAGGGTGGTACTGATCTAATCAGCTGAGTTCCACTTCTAGCCAATCTACATTAGAAAGTAATCGAGGCTCTCTTGTGCCAGTATAATCTAATTAAAACGTGTGAAACAACCCCGTTTAGCGAAGGGAGCACTGTGTCCGTGGTCTATCAACTAGCCCGTCTGTCAGGCGTCACAAGTTATGATTAACGTGATTTCCTGACAAGGAAGTCTTAATATTCTACAGAGTGTATATGATAACTCATGTATATCCCTTAAGGGGTTGATTCGAGATCTAATTTCCCATGAGAAGTATCATACATTTAGTTTAAACCCTCGTTTTCTGAGATTTAGCACGTTTTCATTACTCCGACTTTACGCCATTAGAACGTTCATAACCCCCATTCACTTAGCACTGTTAATTCAAATCTGAGGATAACTCAGAGAAGGAAGCGTTAAATTTTCTTTCAATCTACGCAATTTCTGCTCTATCTTCTCAATCTTTTTGCTCACTATCCAGTCAATCATGTAGTTAAATTCAATGACAAAAGTTTTATTTTAATGGTTGAAATCGAAAATGAGAAATGATTTTGTCAAATCACGAGAATTCACTGTTTTTTCAACGCATGATTCGTGTTTTATGCAGCTTCATTCGTGTTTTATTTGAGTTTTTTAAAATGCCGGAAAAATATTCCTATCACACTTGTAATTTGATGAATCCTACACTTCCAAACTGAATAGGTACCGAGTCAATATCACGTTTACTCTGCTAATTAGAGGAGAATAATTATCTATACGTTTTGACGTTCAAGAAAATTTTTAAAATTAATGGGGAATTTTCATGGTTGTTTTTTATTTGTCCTATAGGAAGATTTTGATGAGTGCTTTCCAATAAGGTGCTATATGATGGTTATCTGACCAGTAATGCGGCATTTAAAATTGAGGAGCTGACATGGAAAAGCAGTTAAGTCCAAAAATCAAAAGACAATTTTTTTTCGTCGAAGTTCAAGTAAACAGTCACGCCAACGGCGTGGGAAAAGCCCTTGGTCCGCCCGTCCTTGCTGGATCGCACCGTGAATAAATGTGTGATCTTTGAATGGAGAAGAGATTATGTCCAACAAATCTAATAAGAGTTCAGAGGGAGTTGCTATGAAATTTGATTGTTGGACTTAACTGCTTTTCCATGTCAGCTTCATTTGCACGATGACGTCACGGCCCCCGCTCGCCTGGGGGGGGGGGGGATCCTCAGCTCCCTTTCACTAACACGTCACGCGTGATCTTCCTACCCGTTTATTAGCCAAACTAATCGGATTTTTTATCTGAAAATTGGAACTGGGGGTTTCTAAGTACGCTAAATCCGAATCTGAGGTCAAAAGTGTGAAATTCCAACACATGAAAGTTCCTCATTGTGACATGGCAATTAGTTTCCGGCATAGATTTCGGCTATGTTTTTTAGGTACAGCATCAGAGTAAAGGAATTGATAGGAATAGGTGGAACAATGTGCCACTCCATGAGTTATGATAATAACCAATTATTTGTTCAATTAATTAACAAGAACATCCAGATTTTGCAAATATCGTTTTATTATTTTCAATAGCACACCTTTGTAATCTTTGAAAACTCCACGGAAAGTTGAGTTAGGTTGAGAAAAGAGCCAACTGAGCGAAGATAACGAAGATTGATAAAAACGCCGCTAGATCGATCTGGATATCCCTCCTCCGTGGTGAGGCCGTAGAAGCAAGTATTCCCCGCCACCACTGTGGAGTACCCTATCGCCTGACGTGTGAATGTGAATCTTCAGTTTTTCGTAGAACGCGCTGCGCTCTCTCCGTGATAATTTGCCTAACGAAATTCTCAATATATTAGGTTTAAACTCAGATACAATGCAACCTGTTAATACTTTCTCATTGCACAGAGACATTGTTCCTCGCTAGAAATTTATTTTCAAAATGGTTTAAAAAAGGATATTCCGGGACTTTTACTCGATAGCTACAAATTTTCAACTAATTTCACAAATCTAGCTCTACCTAAATTGAATCCGGAAATTCAAAAAATACGAACGAAAACTGAGGTAGAGATTTCTCTTACATTGCAACTCAAAATATTGTCGGCAAAGGTCTCACTGCTTTGGGAAATGCTCTTAATTACGTCTTGGGTGAATTAGACCTACCTATTTTAGAAAAATAACACCTCTTGACTCCATTGTACGACTCGTCACGCATGATATCTTATACCTTTCATCGTCTGTGTGATGCGTAGGAACCAAATTTCGCCAAACTTGAAATAATCCATTCAGGATCTCGTTGATAAAACTCCTTCTTCGGAGTTTTTATTCAGTGACACGCTGACCGATGATTTGAAAACAGTCAGAACTGTTGAAAATCTCGCTAAGAACTGAAAGTCGCCATCCCCAGTACTAGTACTGGTACCTCTACTGAACCTACAATGTTTTTATCCTCTAAGGTGTTCCATAATAAGAAGAAAGATGGGGGGGGATGGAATGCATCAAGGAGGGACAGGTTATCGTAAAGACGTCATAAAGTGAAAATGTTTGTAAGAAATATGCTCGTAGATAATCTAGGTTTTACAATAAGTGGGCCCCATTGACCAGTCCCCTTGTAATTCTTGGGTGAGGGTGCGACTATCCCCTCCCCATAGGTAACCAAAGATCCTATTCAGGCGTCTAAACGTGTTTCGAAAAACCGTTCCTTGCCGAAAAATATTGTTATGGAGAAGGAAATAGCAGATTTGCTCTAGATCGGAGCAATAAGGAAATGTGATCCCAGGCCTGGAAAATTCGTTCCACCCATGGAAAAGATTCATCTTAAACCTAAAGGAATTCAATACATTTATCGGAGCACCTCATTTTAAAATGAAGGATGCCCATACTGTTTCTAGGCTTGTTCAAAGAGCTTGTACTTTGGACTTGAAAAATGCATATTTTTTAGTAAGAATTTCAAGAATACCAAAACTGAAATGACACATGATACACACATACATGATTTTTTTAAATAAATGATAATGATAAAATTGAAGGTTTCTTTAGTTGTGGGAGAGGGTGGGGGTTGGCACACCAACAAATATGAAATAACGTGCGTTCAGAATTTCGTCCAGGTTTTTTGTTATTTCGCTCATTGTCATGGGGGTATGGGATGCTTCTTCAGGTAGGTAAGCTCATCGAATGGTGCACGAATCAAAGGGAGTAAATGACAGCATCAGACAATGTGAAATAAATATAGTATTATGAAAAATTGACTAGTGAAACATTAATGGCTCAATTTGATTCAGTAATGGATATAATAGGGTCCTTACGAGGAGCTGTTTGAGAACGAGTACACAGAGCCCGAGCAGGAAGAATATGAGTACAGACTAGAAGTGTCCTCTTCCGTCGCTTCACTGAGGACATCAAAGATGACGGAGTGATTGACGTGATTCTCGATATCGTCAATTGGAAAATACTCATTAGCCGGACCATTAGTAAACAAACGGTACGATTTTGGATATTCGTGTGAATTAGGGAGGCTTGGGCTACCTGATATACGGGGCAGAACAACGTCTGGATATCCTGAATTGGGATAACTAGCTACTTTTAGAAGATCGGATGGATCAAAACGCTCGGAGTTCTGCCCGAAAGTTGGTGAACGTGGCAGCATGGCAACTGTGCTTTGAGTCGCATTCTGTTCCCTTGGAGGCGGAGAATTAACTTCGTCTAAGTCGAAAAAATCGGGTGAATACCTGAGATGAGCAATCCATGGTTCAACGGCGTCAGTGTACCCCATATTTGGGGATGGAACAGCGTTTGGCAGATCGAGTGGATCGACATTATCTAAGTAATGATGTTTAAAATTAGATGGCTGTGCTGATTCAGCTATCTGAACTTCAGTTGTTGCTTTGTTCTTATAAAATCCTGAGGGTGATGAGTAAATCTCGTTCTGATCAACCAAATTGAGAGTTTCTATTTGTCTGTAAGTAGGTGAGCAGTCAAGATCAGAAAACTGGTACAAATCCACATCCGTGAATCTTGGATTTGAGGATAGTAAAGGGTTTAGGTGTTCGTATAAGTTTGATGGAGCCTCGTTTTTACGTTTGAAACTGGGTGACTGGTTGGATTGCCCAGGAATTGGGGTAGTAGCCTTGTTCGGATACTCCGTAAACAGGGACTTGTCTTCGTTAAAATTTACAATTAACGTCTGCCCTAAACTGGTTGAGTGACAGGTATCCAGTTTTCGCTGTGGTTCGCATTCATAAGTATCAGCTACTCCGTTTATAGTTTCAGTCGAGACGGAGTGAACAAAAACGTTCTTCTTTTCAAAACTAGATGATCGAATGAATGAATCTGTGATTTTGGGAAAAGTTTGGTCTTGAAGCACCGGATTCTGAGAAGGTACGGTGTTTAATGACAAATTTGGGTTGAAACGTGCCACATTTTTCCCAAAATTTACGGCATTCAACATGTCATGCGGATTAGAACGGACGATGTTCTTGTTCCCGAAACTAGATGAACGGACGCCAGGTTCATGAACCCTAGGTAATGCCGACTCTGAACCAACCGGGATTTGAGAAGGGGTAAAACGAGCCACGATTCTACCACAATTTACACGAACCGCACTTGAGTCCGAAATCGTTGGAAGCACCTCCCCATAATTCGCATTCAAAGAAACGGAACTTGACGACCGGGCAACTTCCGGATGACAGACCGTAGTGCGATCCGAAGTCGAATGAACAGAAATCGAAGGAAAACCCGCGTGAGGATTCATAACCGGCTGGAACCGCGGACCGAACTGAGACTATGACCAGTCCGATAAGGTCAGATGAAAATTTCACAAGGTCTCCTAGACCTTGGTTTACTGTTTTTATTTATTCCAGTCAATACATTTTTCATATTTTATTCCGTGTCATAGCCCAGGGTAAATAACGAGGAAAGTCGCCAGTCGTAGGAGTTGAGGGCTTACTGCAACGATCGATACACTCTGATTCATGCATAAGAGTTCATCGAAGAAGTTGAAAGTTCAGAAACCATCTGTTGATAGTTTTGATACAGCAACTACTCCGAATCATTGCATCCGTATTCTTGTTTCTCATATTTTGAGTTTTGAGTAGTCTTTTATTTTTAATGTAAGAAGGTACATTCCATTAGATTATGACAAGTGAGGTAAATCGAATTTTAATTAGGTATCGCCTGTTCAACAATTCATATGCATAGCAAACACTTTATTTACCTCCCAGGGGTGTCATTGGTGTTTCAAGGTTGACAAAACTGCCAAAATTCCACATTCTGTCTCTGTTAGGCTAAATCAAAATTCACTCATCAAAAATAGTAAATGAGAGAAGGAAAAATGAATTTTCACTGCTCATTAAATGGGCACCAACGACAACAAAGATTTGACAATGAAGTCTTATAACACAATACTTTTAGTGAAAAAATAAGCAAAGGCTGTATCCACGGTCATCTATCAATGTTCAATCACCTAACAGATGAAAATTACTACGATCCCATGTTGCAATAGTAGTATAGGATATATTTAAAAATCCTTCAGCGTAGATCACAAGTCTATTCAGATTTAGATATATCAGCCATGTGCACAGACAGCTATAGTAACAAGAGAATCAAATGAGAGTGCCAAATTAGCGAACGTTCAACATAATCCTGCACAGCAAGGTCGCTTTGCGATTCACAGTCGTGATGACGATTTTCCCTTCCAACTCTCGGATTCAACAGGAGAGCGAATTGGTCGCTCTGGTTGGTCTCATTCAATTCATTGAATTGGTTTCTATCTAAATGGGAGGAAAAAAACGACCCTTTCTTTTAAAAATTATTCAAGAGGTGATTTTTTTTTTTTTTTTTTCAAAATTTTCAAAACTTCAACATTACCCTACTTATAGGGTGGCTCAAGAGTGTTGACGAGTAGCAGAGAAGAAATACCCGGATGGCGCAACACATGACTAACGGGTGGTTTTTTTTATATTTTTATTCTTTAACGTTTTTTGGATTCTTCCCACGTACTTTCCTACTCTAACTTGAATTCTCCTGGTTTTCTTTCCTCTTTTATTGGCCTCTATGAACACTGCGCCATTACGCTTCTTTTTCTGTAATACTAATCATTTAGTTATATTTTCAAGTTATCCTTTGCGAATCACCTGTCATAAATAGTTTGAAATCAAATGTAATAACCAAATCTTCATATTACGAACACGAAATTTTGAATCCGAGAAGAGTTAAAAACGTATTTTTCATAGTCAGTTTCTAAGTTTCATTATTGAAAATAATAATCCAAGATACAATACTTAATAGTTTCACCATCCCAACTGTTAGAATGCTGGAACTATTGAAACCTTAGGGTCTAACATACTTCCTGTATTTTAGCATTATCTAAATATTACGTCGTTTAAGAACTATCATTGCATAGGTCACTATGTCGCAGCCTTTTTGTAAAAAGCCTGCCCTTTTTACAACTCGCCGCCTTTTCGTAATAAAATCGTTGGAACGACAACTATACACATCATTCTGCCTTATATGTCCAACTACTCTGATGTTATGTATCCTCGAGATGCGGGCTTGCGAACATCCAGACCATTAAACTAAGGCGGATCCCTATGTGATCGTGTAGCAAAAAATTTGTATAACCCCCCCCCCCCCCCCCCCCTCATACTTTGTCACTTTACGTTTCAAGGTGCGTAGAATCCAAATTTAAAATGTCCGTCCGCCGTCCACCGTTCGCCGTCCGCCGTCCGGGCCATAAAAGGCCTAAGAATTGACTTAAAAAACCCGTTCTTTCGCACATAGACTCCATTTGGGGTCTGGTTGGTCCTAACGTTTAACCATCCCGATCGCTTCACTCGCATAGATGCTATGGGCCAAAAACGGGCGAAAAAGTGTATTTTTCGACGCTTTGAGTGTTAGACTGACGAACGTGCTCACGCCTTGTTGGTGGGAGAGAGTGAGTGGGAGGGCGAGACGGAAGGAGTGAGAGGGAAGGGAGGGCGAGGGAGTGTGGGGAGGCGGAGGGAAGAGAGTGGATGGAGGGGAGGGGAGAGGGAGCGAGAGGGAAAGGAGGGGAGGGAAGGCGAGAGAGAGAGTGTGATGAAATTAATTCCAATTAGAAGAGATTGTTTATGAGTATGAAAATACTCATAATTCTATTCTACGCTTTATGATATAAAGCTTCGCTTCCTTCGGGTGTCCCTAGACGGCCCCATTTATTTTATTTTTTTTCCCTCAACTTTACTATAAAGCGTAAAATTATGGGGTCCTGGAGCTGTAATGCAGTGAACAAGTGAACCAAATATTGGAAGCACGAAGCCCCGAGTTTCGATACCTAGTAAATATACTATAAGTGAGGCTAAATAATTACGGTCAGTTTTCTACGTAGAAGGTCTGTATGATACAGAAATGATAAACCTTTGAGTAATAATTTGCAGCGTTTTTATCAAATAGAATAGGTTGGTTGGTTTTGTAAAAAGGGTGAGCTCTTCCAGTTTCTCTACAAAAAGGCTAAAAAATACCAGGCTGATTGGCATTCCAACGTTTTTATTACAAAAAGGCGGCGTATTGTAGAAAGGCTAGGCTTTTTACAAAAAGGCTGATTTCACAATAGGGCTGCGACAACTATATTCTCTTAGGTTCCCAAGTGACCGAAAAACATTCTCATTCCCATGAAATGACGCTTATATTTACATTATTTTTTGTTCCATCTCCTGTAATGAATAACTGCAGTTTTCGCGACTAAGAATTTCTAGATATGATAGTTTGATTGTGCCATGACATCAACAAACTATAGCTGTGCCATAATCGGAAATCTGGCGGTATTGGTGTTTCTAGTGGTTAAACCGAAAACTAACAGCACCAATCGGTTCAGCGCTGTTTCATGTTCAGAATAGTAAATACCCGAAAACGTGAGAATTTAAGTTATGACATGCTGGTTCACAAATGATGATCTTCATTATTAGCATTGTTATTTGGGTTCCCTTCGTGGATGACGTGAAGCTGTGAGACCAGCAATGTTTTGAAATTATACTCAAACCGCATTCATTATGTTTTCAAAGAGTTGTACCATTTTAATGAATCTTAATTTCCCGTGATTGGTACGTCCTACAGTTAAATTTAGATGAGAGTTCGTGAAATTTATGCCTTTTTCATCTGACAGACTAATTAGTTAAGTACAAAATGTATTATCAAACTTCCACGTTAGTTGTTCTTGACTGAAGACAGCAACTGGGTAGCCTCACCGTCTACCGAACATCTGGCCGTCCTAGCTGATCAGGCGCCGCGCGGGCCTCCAAAAGACTTTTAAAATACGAGGAGCCAAGATTGGAAAGAAAACGAAGATAAAGTAAGGGATAAAAGACCTTCTAAATGTAGCGCCAAACGTTTAGGAGTTCCCCCAAAGATTGAGAAAGCAGCATCTGGGCTGGCTCTCGTTCCCACCAAAGGGTAAAATTGGACTGCTATTGGTAACAATCAAAACCCCTCCCAAACTCCCAGATCAACAGTTGTTACCTTCATCCAAAGCCGCGTTCGCTCTAAGTTTAGATTTTTCAAGTCCGATGACGCACGATGTTCCGATCTCGGAGCCACGAGTTTTCTAGTTTTATTTTTTCCCGAGGTTTTTACATGGGTTATTGGAAGTTGGAATAGAAAGGGGTTTGAAAGTGCGCCAAAAAACGGATCGGTATCACGGCTATATACGGTGCACTAGTTGAAGAAGAAATCCCGAATTTCAAGGATCTATTCCGCACATGAAACTGGATTAGGTACAGATTTCAAACCTTACTGAATAGAACAACTGAAAAATATTCCTGTTTTTAACTTAGTGTTTTCCTTCTGTTGAAAAATGTTTGGTTATTAAGACGGCTTTATGAAGCTATGCCGTATAGACAAGGCTTCGTATGTAAGAGGGATGGCCTATTAGAATTGATCCAAGGGGTGTGGGATAACCCAATCATATTACCGAATACAAACCCATTTTAGACCATTCTACGAGTAAGGTCCAGTATCACCCAAATAAAAAATCTTAGGAGATTCAAACTTATTATCGGTGGGGGCAAATTACAGCACAAAAGTTCCGATAAATCATGAATTTTCATTTTGTTCTTCCCTTTTAGCGAATTTTTGTGAAAAATTAAGCTATTCCTGTCTACTTACATATCTCGCAAATGCAAAAAAAAAAAAAAAATTGGGTAAAACTACATCAAAAATGGAGTAAAATGCCGCCAACTGCATATTTTTATCTCAATCCGTTCTCGAGATATGATTTTTTAAAGGTTTTTTCAGGAAAACCGTGTTTTTTTCCTTTTAAACTCAACTTTTTTCACTTTACCTCATTTAATTTTAATTTTTGACCACATTTTCGAAATCAGCACTAAATTTACTATAAGAATAGTGTACTTGGGTTCTTGAAAAGTACCATCCAAAGGCCCTCACATCAGCTCAAACATTGACGATTTTGAAAAAATAATATTTCTGAAAATCTTTAAAACTTTACTACTTTTTAAAAAAGAATCCTAGAAACTGACAAATCTCATGAAAGCTGCTTCGTCTAATACTCTTTCCAACGGTATAATCAAGTTTACTTTTATTTGGCTATTAGTGGAGAAAATGATGTTTTAATGTTAAAAAATGTGGGGTTTTCAATGAAATCGTTGGATTTCTCGATAGATGACCCTCCATGAACCTACAAGTATGGGGTCGGTTTCTATGTATTTTTTCACGCTGTATCGAGTGGTAACATTTGCAGATCTCTCCAACTCCGTTATAACCGAGTTTTACACTTAAAATCGCAAATGTTTAGTTTGTTTGTTACGATTAAATCTATGTGTGTTATGGGGTAAAACTAGTTAATTAAAGTGTAAAACTCGATTATAACGTAGTTGAGAGATCTGCAAGAGTTTCCATTCGATCCAGCGAGAAAAAATACATAGAAACCGGCCCCATACTCGTTGGTTCATGGAGGGTCATCTTTCGAGAAAACCAACAATTTCATTGAAAAACCCACATTTTTTAACATTAAAATATTATTTTCTCCCCTAAACAACAAAATAAAAGTAAAATTGATAAAACCGTTGGAAAGCATATTAGATGAAGCAGTTTTCATGAGATTTTCCAGTTTCCAGGATTCTTTTTGAAAGAGTAGTAAAGTTTTAAAGATTTTCAGAAATATTATTTTTTCAAAATCGTCAATGTTTGAGCTGATGTGAGGGCCTTTGGATGGTACTTTTCAAAAACCCAAGTAGGTACACTATTCTTATAGTAAATTTAGTGCTGATTCCGAAAATGTGGTCAAAAATTAAAATTAAATGAAGTAAAGTGAAGAAAGTTGAGTTTAAAAGGAAAAAAACACGGTTTTCCTGAAAAAACCTTTAAAAAATCATATCTCGAGAACGGAATGAGATAAAAATATGCAGGTGGCGGCATTTTACTCCATTTTTGATGTAGTTTTACCCAATTTTTTTTTGCATTTGCGAGAGACTCACCCTGTGTATATATATATATATATATATATATATATATATGTGCCCTTCCAGACGGTAATTACCCTTAGGATTATAGCCGAAAAACCAAACATTCCGAATAGAAGTATGAGTTATTCGATCGACACTTTTTGAGCGCCTTAAATTAGTAAAATAAAATAAAAAAATTTTAAAAATTGAAAAGTATAAATCAGTAAATTTATATTTTCAGCGGAATTTTTGTAAAAAGAAGTTGGTCAACAATGAACTAGAACATTGAAACGTTTTTGTACAAAATTCTGCTGCATATTGTACTTGAATTTTGTTAATATTTGGTGAAATATTGATTAAAAATCTTTTAAAAAAAGGCTCGTCATGCTCGCTAATAATGACCGTTCAATATTCCCCAAGAAATACAGGATATTGACTAATCCGTTCCATCGTAGTTATAAATTATTAAATTGTACACAGTAAATCTATATTAGTTTTTCCCATCAAGGGAGAAATTAAACCTTCGAGAGATGAAAATCAGTAAACTGATGTTGAGTATCTACGCTACATGCAGATACATCGGTCACAAGTTAAATATGTCTCAATTAAATTAGCTCAGTCAGCTGATCAAAAAATACCCTACCGATTCAATCGTCGCTTAGTGCTCCAGAGAGTTTCCATAACTAATTACAACTTTCTAGGATGAACAGGAGAGAATTTAGCTTACTCAGCAGATCAGGAAAGACCCGATAATTGCAACTGTCTCTTGTCCAGCCCAGAGAGTATCCCTATCGAAATTCAACCTCCTTGGGGCGACAGGAGAGAATTTAGCTTACTCAGCTGATTGGGAAAGAGCCATTAATTCCACTCGTTTCTTAGTCTCCCGGAGAGTCTCCTTATCAAATTTAATCCTCCTAGGATGAACAGGAGACTATTCAGCTCACTCAGCTGAGTAGAAATGAGCAAATCATATCTATCGTCTCTTAATTTCAGCTTCAGAGATTAAATACGATAGAAATAATCAGCTTTAGGAACCCATCAGCTGATTGTCTATGCATAGTCTAGTACCTACTGCTTACAAGTACCTACTACTCAATAGTATACCAACCGTGTACATAGTGCCTTATTTTCACATTATTAGTTCATTATGGTTAATTAAATATTAGTTTATAACTTAGCATAAGAAATTATCTTTCCTTGTCACTTCAATGGCCTAGGGATCATGAGGTGTTGTGATAAAATGAGAGCATTCCAAATAGTACCGAGCGATTTTTCATCTATAAATACTAAGGGAGTTTACACTTCGCTAGAAACGCATTGGTTGTTCGTGAAAATCAACAGAATTAAAGCAAAAAAAAAAAAAAACCCCGATGCTTTTTATAGTAGGTACTAATTTTTGCACTCACGTAGGCCAGCCAATAGACAAATCCATGTCAAAACTCAAAATATTTTTTTAATTGCAGAATATCGATTAGAACAAGTTTATTTTGCGATGAATTTGGTAGTTAACAATTTCTTTGCACTCATAGTAATAGAATTTCAACACAATGTAACACCATATATGATACGATAATTTACAAAAATTCGTTCATACGATCAAGCTGAATAACTGAAACTTTTTTTTTATTTCTTTAACCAGACTTTTCGTAGAAAAGGGGGTATTTCACCCGTCAGCACGGCCGCACTTGGGTTTGGGGATGCTTTTCTTTCCGTTTCAGAGGGTGTGGAACACGTTTTCAAATGTCATTCATTTCCAGATTTCTTTATGTATTTTGTTCATGTACAACATTTTTTGCTCACTACTCCTCCGAAACCGCTGATCCGATTTGGACCAAATTTTGATATGATGTATTACCATGTTGGAACTTGTGCATCGCTGACTTTGATAACGATCAGCTGACCACGAGCCGTAATATCAATCATAATGATGACAAAACTTTGCTCAAACCTTACCTATTCACCGTTGGATGACGAAATTTGATAGGGAGCCTCTCTGGGATAACAAGAGACAAATGACCTCACAGGTAATTACCGTCAGTCTGTTAAAATTTGTTAGAACATCCCTGGTAATGCTGCAAGTCTTGGTTTATGGGCAAATTTTCGTATGACAGAAAGTACAACATCTAAGAACTATATAAATATAGGTTTTTTTTGCTGTTTTTATAGATTTTCAAGCTAAAAAACAGATAGATCAGATTTTGGGCTGAATTTTCGCAATGCTGTAGTTAATCGTTGATGATTTAGTTTTATGAATTTAACAATTTTTGGCCGTTTTTAGCCATTCTCAGTGATTTTTTTAGTACATTTTTGAAATTTGACCAATGTAATGTGCTCAAAAATTGTGGGCCCACAAACCCATCCTTTTGTATGGAAAGCTTGATTTTCAATAATAACTTGATATTCAAAAATAGGTTTCTTTTTTAGCCAGAAATCTACGCAAAGTACAATTTTCAGATCTAGAACGAGATCATCATATTTTTTTTGTGTGCAAAAATGGGCAATATTTTGTAAAATAATGTATCAATGGTTTATTATGATTTACAATATGGTCCCAATACTTGATTCTTTGTATAAATGTAGATTCATAAATGAATTTTCAAATCTTAGTCACTTTTGCCCTTCTTTGCAATTTTTGTTTCCATCCAAATGCATCAAACCCCCTTCGCATGTCTGCTTAAATGATGATAAAGACCAAATTTATATAAGATATCAGTAACTGAACCCAATTTCGCAGGTTCGTCAACATGTGTACAACAACCTAAATACATTCGCAGACCAACGCTTCTTACGGCTTATTTTTTCTAACCCAAGATGTGAAAAACCGTGATTGCATAAAGAAATCATATTACGATCTTTTTTTTTCTTGAACAAAAAATCTGTTTGAATACCTTTGTTTGTCCTTATCCTGCGGATTTCAAAACCGTTCTGGATGATCGAAAAAAATCGAGAAACATAATACCATTAGTAAAAAGAAAACGTACTCGTATGAATAGGTATTTGAGAATGGAAAATAAAATGCATTTTTCGGAGATAATAAATTTTGGTTTTTTTTGGCTTGGCCCCACCTCCCGGCACAACTGCCAACGAGGTTTTAACAGGGCTTTTTTGGGTGGGGAGGTTGCTACATCTTATTCTTCTTGGGCGCTTAGAAAGATTCATTACTGAATATGTATAATAAACCATAAGTGATAGTGTCGAGATAATGTCGGGGCACCGGCCGTTGTGGATGTATATTGAACGTCAATTGTCTGCTGGGAATGCAAGCTTGAGGCACTCTCCACAAAATTTGGTAATAATGCAAAGCGAAATCATGTCTTTCGTGATCCAGATTTATTTGCATCCCCGTCAAGCAGCGCCATCTCACGGACAGGGGTGGCCATGACGTGGTGACAAGGATCGCCAACACAAAGGTGTCTTGAGGGTTGATGTTGTGGTGCTGGGATGGTGGGGTGGGGGTGGGGGTAGTCTGGTCCTATTATAATGAGACCTTGGCGTGTTGCTTGGTTCGAAGCGGCAGCCGCCGATAAAAACCGGTGGCTGGTGGTGGCTCTTTCACCTTGGAGGCGGCAAAAACTCGGGACGGACCTTCCGGTTTTCAAAGCCACGCATTTTTCCCATGACAAGAATAAAACCTAGACACCGGAGCATGTTAATTTATTGATCTATAGTGTCATCCTTTAGAAGGAAAAACAATTATCTTGGTATTTTCGAAGAGGTGATTTTGTTATGTTGTGCTTTTCCTATGAAAAGTATCTACTCCTACGCAAATGACATACCTGATCATCATGTAGTAACTTGATGGCATTAATACCGAGATATCTGACTCAAATCACGCTTCGTGTGATAAAGTGACGCTTACATCAACTACTGATGAATATGGAGCTATTGATTTGCAGTTTCAACCAGTTCAACATCTTCCAATTTATTTCCTCTAAGACAGTACAAAATTTGTCCATGCTAGCCGTCAAAGAGTATCTCCTCACGTCAAAGGGATGTCAATGAATGTGGCAACGTCATCAATTACTGTCGAGCCCGTTTTCGGCAGAGCAGCTCCGCGAAGCGATCGAATGTGAAGAGTTAGGTGCTTGAAGGATTCTTCAAAAGTCAATGAATAGGTATTGTCAAGTCAAGGTTTTTCTCCTTACACACAACCTTGAATGCGACTCCTCCGTTATTTCCATTCAAAAAAGGGCAATGACAGCAAAAATGTTGTTCCTTCTACCTGGCCAGAATTTTCATCTTTTATGGGGGTATACGCTACTACGAATTAAAATTGTGAGTAATAGTGTGAACCGTGTAATGACATGTAGAAATTATCAATCCAGGAGATAAATCGCAGCAGTGCAGATGATCGCCTAACAGATGAGCATAACAACTATAATCAGATGGAAACGGAAAGTATAATTGGCAAATTAAATTATTATATTTAGTTTTAGAATACCAACCGTGATGTTTTGATGCGACAAATGTGAGTGCGGCTGATAATTGGATGGAAAAAGTTGCATTTTGACCTATCTTAAAATTCATCATTCAGTAACATACTCTTCCGATGGTATTTTGATGCGTATATCTTAACACAAACGAAATTTTCGTTGGATTTTGCCGACATAAGTTCATCATGTGATCAAATTGGTTGCCCAACCGATGGGTCCCGCAGAAGCAGAAACGATTAAAAGTATGTCTCATGCCCCCCTAACTACCTAGCAACCTCTCCGATGGGTCCTGCAAATTGAGTAGGGTACTTGAACAGGTGAGGCGTCTGAAATGGAAGATATTCACAACAGCACACGAGAACTCATTCCATTCACGTGACCAGTCTGCAATGTCGGAAATGTCACCATGTACCAATCAACCGTTTCGGCCGAAAGTTATTAGTAATACACTGTTTCAAGTACGGATATCAAAACCTATTGAAAATAAGCAAGGTACAGCAAGGTGGAAAAAGTTTGTTCTCACCTGTCAGGGTAAAGTGGGCTCAATAAGAACATAACACACAGTGTACATGTAATAGATTTGTAGGTATGCGGTTTTTTTTTAATCTCTCTCTCTCTCTCTCTCTCTCTCTCTCTCTCTCTCTCTCTCTCTCTCTCTCTCTCTCTCTCTCTCTCTCTCTCTCTCTCTCTCTCTCTCTCTCTCTCTCTCTCTCTCTCTCTCTCTCTCTCTCTCTCTCTCTCTTTCTCTCATGCTTGAATTGTCCCCATCCCTAGATCAATCCCAATAAGCATCCCTCTGGTTACCGAAGCTTTGCCTATAAGACATAGCTTCAGAGGGAAGTCCTTAAAACAGGAGGTTCATGATACTTACACCTATTAAAATGAGATCCCTCCACAAAATCGCGTTTTTTATAATAAATGTTTGCCTTAAATTTTCAAATATTTTTGACCCAATTTACATGATTTAATCTTTTTGACGATAAATTCAATTTCCAATATATCTCTGAACTCGAAAATAACCTAGTAACGCATTTATAGGTATGAAAAATGCGTTAAAAACTGTTAAGAATCGATTAAAGTTATTGACTTTGGCACATCAGGATGTCTCACATGATGAAACAATGAAAGAACAAAATGAGTAGCTACTCACTGGTAGCCACCATGGTGTAGGGGTTATCAGTCCGCCTTCCCCGCGGACTTTCAGGGTTCAATTCCCTGAGCCGGCTCATGAGGTATTTTTAATGACTCAGCATCTCCGTATGGATTAAATTTCGGTTGAGTTGACGTCCCCAGATATTTTGTTGCATCCAGTACGTTAACCTAGCACGCAGATGGCATAGTTCCAGTGATCTACGGGATCCATACTTCCCTCAGTTTATCTGAGAGGTAGGGATGTGTGCCGCTAAAATGGGTTAAAAATACTGAGCTGTATACCAAAATCTGATTATTCAGTGGCTAGGAAGACGGTTGATAACACGTTGAGTCACAATGCAACGATAAAAAGCCAGCGGTTTTTTTTTCTTTTTTTTCCTTGTGGTATTTTATTTGTATTTATTTCTGCCTATAATGATGAGTAATCAGAGTTTATGTGAGGGATAAAGTATTAGTAGGTCCCAGTAAGGTCTAAAACAAAAATTATCGTAATTTTGTACATTTATACAAGCACGTTGGCTCACCTTAAATAGTGAAAAAGGTGCTATCACAAATTGGTTGGCCTATTTTACATACAAGGATGACTGGCGAGGGTCAGATTTGCCCACCTTACAATCACCTCCTTCAACTAAGGCGCAAAAGACTGAATTCCACCTCTTTTACGCCGTCGACTCTGAAATATTCAAGTTTCTTTCTGTTCTTACTCAAATACAGTTTGACAAAGAAATCTCCCTTCGTTCGTGTGACAGAGAGACACAGGTAAAAGACCCACCTGAGACGCTATTTATCAATGAGCAGATAGGAGTAGTTACATGAGAGTGAACCCAACCCCGAAATCTCGTTGGAATTTCTTGAAGCTGGTATCTAGAAAATAAATTCTCCTCATTGGGGAAAAAAGGTGATTGTAATTAAATCGAAAATAACTATGTATAAAAGAATTGACAGCATTTGGAGATAGAAAGCAAATACATATTATGGGGTGTGAGCCAATTTGCTTCCACGCGGTGCACGGGTAGAACTGAACGAACTGAACCGCAGCAGCATCGGTTATACGCAGGTGGCATTGGTTATGTTAGGCAAGGTGTGCAATTAGAGAGGAACCGGCCAATCTCGAATGGTTACTTAATTTTGAGAGAATATGCGTATTAGTTTTGATATGTTTGTGTATTACTGATTGAAGCTTGCATTCTTCCATTCGATACTGTTCTGAACGTTCGAATAGCCACATACAGTGGCCCGATACGAGTAGATGTATCTACTTACTGCAAGAGTGCAATTTCTTCAATTATCTTGAAGTTGCAGAATCCCTGAAGGAAAACAACACACAATCAGAACATGGGTTAATCAATGACGAACCCCATGGAGTATTGAAACTGCAGGCCAACTCAAATGCTTTCCCAGAAAACATGATTTCATTAAGAGAACGAGGATCCTACAGATCCATCCTACACGTCTATCCTACTGATTAACCCAAGAAATCGGTGGTCACGGAAATTATAATGTACAACTACGTTACTTCCATCTATGATATTAGCCTATCTGAAATTGATGAAGTGGTTCAGAAACAGCAGAGCATATCATTAGACGTTGAACAGCTTTAGGTACAGAGCGATAAACCATGTGCATATCCTGAATTTATACAAAACCACTTGATGACCTAATCATTACTATGGAAGCCTATAGCAGTTTCTATAAGTTTGCAAAGGAATGGTGTAGTAAAAGAGGAGAATGTGCATCACCCAAGCTTACATGTTACCACGCAGGACTGCATTTCAGAACTCCGGAATCGCAAATACATACGCGTCTGCGTGGTCCACTCTGGGCAATGGATCAAAAGGGGACATCAAGACTAAACGGTGGAGGAGTGTCAGTTACGACCTGCTATCCACACATTATTCTACTTCCTGGGATCACACTTTCGTGCATGCGGAGGAGCTACCTACTAATGATGCAATCATGAACTACTATGAAATAATTGAACTATCGTCCCCCAACTGTGAACCTAATTGGAGCGAGATTGGACGACTACCTAGGGCGTGAAAAAATTATGTTTCAAGTACTCTAAGTTTACGCATTCGCAGAATGAAGTAATGATTTTAGAAGTATGGTAATGATAGGGGACCGTTTACAGATTAACCCGCAAAGGTGTTTTATCGAAGTTCTAGCCCTTACGGACAGCGAACCGTTCAACTTGAAGCGTTGTGGTTTTAATCGATTCTTTGGGATCACATTATTATTGAAAAGCAAAAAAATCATTACTTATACCTTTTGAAAGTTTTCGAGATCTAGATTTTCGAATGTTTAGTCGTTTAATACTACCCTTTAAGGTTGATAAAAATTGATGTCGAGCTTTTAGGATCATCTAGATCCCAAAAGTGAATTTTAACAAAAGTGTTCTATAGTTTGGTATTCTAATTTAAAAAAAAAAAAGCCCTGGAGAAGGCGGACGGACGAATTTTTTTAATTCGAGTTTTGGATTCGAAGAATCTCGGAACGTAAACAAACGAACTTTCAGGGGGTTGACGGGGGGGGGGGGGGGGGGGGGGTCGGCATCACACTTTTACAGTTCCAAGACCCCGCCATTTTATGCTTCACAGTAAAGATGTAAAAAAAAAACGGGAAAATTGGGCATCAAGTTATTTACGTTAACGCATGCGCAGAATAGAGTAATGATTAGAGAAAAATGAAATTGGTAGGGGACAACCTACAGCCTAACCCACAAATTCCCGGAAAATGTAATCAAAATCCTATCAAAACTACTTCCTTGGGCTTCGCTTGCGCATGCGCAGGAGCTAATAATGATGCAATCATGTTGAAATTAACATGGAATAGTTGTAACATTGTCCCCCAACTATGCATCATATTTAAGCGGGATTGGACGACTAGGGCGTATAAAAATTATACTTGGAGGAATTAGTGTTTGAGCATGCGCAAAATTAACTAATAATTTTAGAAGTATGGAATTGATAGTGAACCATTTACACAGCCTAACCCGCACGTTCCCTGAAAATTTCATCAAAATCGGATGAAAAATGTTGACATTAGGCATGTTCAAAAATTAATATTATTCGCGTATGTGCTGTAGCTACTAATGACAGGATAATATTGATATTGCTAAATAATGCATTAATCAACCTTTTCCACCTATCCTCCAAATTTGAGCGAGATCGGACAACGGAGGCATGAGAAAATTATGCTTGATGGGATTTACGTTTGCGTATGCGCCGAGTGAAGTATTGATTTGGGAACAACGAAACTCATTGGGTACCATCTTCACCCTCACCCACACATTCCATGAACATTTCATGAGAATTGGTTGAATATTGTGGATATTATGCTTAATACAAGGATTGGCGGGCAAACCACTGTGAAAAAAACAACAGCCGTTTGATTTTAACGGAGACCACAAATTTTTACTCTCTCGAAAGTGGAAACAATGCTTCCGCTACCTATAGGTAGACTTGGGAGTAATTTAAGAGATGAAATTTAGCATTTAGGTACCAATACTTCACTAGTATGTACAACACTCGGTTAATAGTTTGTAAACTCGATTTCGCAACGTTATAATAAATTCCTTAGAACTATATCACTTGATAATTCCAATATTGGTATATATACCATCATATATATGTCAGCTGATATTTACTAGGCAATTTTTATGTATTCCAGTATCACTGTCTAGTGATCTTTGATGGAATTCAGGGCTTGATCGTCCAATCAATAGATTAGCTAGCATTGCATTAGAAATCGCGCTTAGAAATTCGAAGGTGTTTTTGACGTTCGAGCCCTTAGGGAAAACGAACTCTTAACGTACAGCGTTTCGGATGGTTGTAATCGAGTGTTTGGGACCATATTACCACTAACAAGCAAAAACACTGCAAATTATTACACATTGCTTTATTATTTCTCTGTTAGCACAGAATTCTTCTACGCAGATCATTGGTCTATAATTATGAAATCCTGTATGTAATGTATTATCAGAACATGGCGCATCGTGCCTCGGAGAAGGATTCACACTTTTACAGTTCCAAGACCCCGCAATTTTACGCTTCACAGTTAGGATGTTTGAAAAAACGGGAAAATTAAACATCAAGTAATTTACGTTAGCGCATGCGCAGAATGGAGTAATGATTTGAGAAAATTGAAATTGGGAGGGCACAATCTTCAGCCTAACCCACAAAGTCCCAGAAAATATAATCAAAATCTGATGAAAACTAGACCTTGTTCCTCGGAGTACACTTTCGCGCATGCGCACGAGCTAATAGGTATAATGATGCAATCATGTTTAAATTATCATGGAATAATTACATCCTCATCCCTCTACTATGCACCAAATTCGAGCTGGATTGAACGTCTATGGCATAAAAGAGGATGCATGAAGGAATTTACTTTTGCGCATGCAAAAAATGGAGTAATGATTTGAGAAGTATGGAATAAATAGTGGACCATTCACACACTAACCCGCACATTCCCGAAAATTTCATCGAAATCATATGAATACTGTTGAAATTAGGCTCGTTCAAAAAGGAATATTATTCGCGTATGCGCAATAGCTACTAATGATAGGATTATGTACAAATTGCTAGGGAATGCTTAAATCAACCTCTTCCACCTTTCCTCCGAATTCGAGCGAGATCGGAAGCCGGAGGCATGAAAAAAAGATGATGGAATTTACGTTCGCGCATGCGCCAAGTGAAGTATTGATTCGAGAACAACAAAACTCATAGGCGACTATTTTCACCCTAACTCGCACATACCATGAAAATTCTATAAGAACCGGTTGAATTTGGTGGAAATTAGGCTTGTTACAAGGATTTGCGGACATACACACACACAGATTCACACACAGACATGGAGAGAGAAAGACACGGAACGAAAGTTGTTGAGAATAGTCTAAAATGTAAAATGCGAGTGGAAATTAAAAAACAACAGCCGTTTGATTTTATGGAGACCACAACTTTTAAATCTCTCGAAAGTGAAAAAAGTGCTTCCGCTACCTATAGGTAGACTTGGGAGCAATGAAGCAGGGAGATGAAATTTAGCATTTAGAGTCCAATACTTCACTAGGTACATCGCATGGACAATAGTTAATAAAATCTTTTTCGCAACATTATGACTAATTCCATTAGAACATGGGAATTTTACAGCTGGTACTTACAACGCAATTTTTATGAATTCCAATCACTATCTAGCGATCTTAGATGGGATTTAAAGCTTGATCGTCTAATCAATAGATATTCTGCTAGCAGCGCGTGATTTCCCTATCTTCTCGCGCTTAGAAATTGAAATGTTTTTTTTTTTTTTTCTTTCGATGTTCAAGCCCAAGACGGACGAAAGACGGACGGATTTTTTCTTCTTTTTTCCTAATTTTTGGATTCCACTGATCTTGAAACGCAAACCAATAAATTTTCAGGGCTTGTTAAAAATAAAACTACGACATGAATAGAAGAACAAGAACGAAAGAAATGCCTGATTAATCGAGAGCTTTCCAATGAGTGGAGAACGATTTTTATTCAGTGAAAACTAAAGAAGTTTCATTTCCTCAGCAACGGCTTGGTTGTACGTGAAAATCAAAAGAAAGGCCCGTTAATAGATGACAAGAAATTTAGTAAAACGATGAGGTTGTATTCGATAATAATCAGAAACGCTTACATACGAGTCTGCAACACATTGGGATATTTTATGTCTTTAGTTGCAGGCTCGTATGTGTTGCAGACTCGTATGTGTTGCAGACTCGTATGCAAGCTCTAAGAGCCACTCAGCTGATCTGGACCCTAGGCATCGTCATGTAAATGTCCTAAAGAGACTACATTCGGAATTACAGCTTCCTAGAGTGTAAAGCATAAAAATCACATATTAATATGATTTAACCACCTCTACACAAACCGTTCTCGCAATATTCAGATCACCTGCTATGAATCAAATGATCGAGGCACCAGCTCAATGAAATCATCAGAAATTAACAAGCGGTTGCAATCATGTTCACAATATCAATTATTGAGAATGATCACCTGTGTGTAAACAATTATTCATATGTATAACCATGCTCATAACTCGCAGTAGTAAACATAATATGGTTGGATAAATCGAGAGCTTTCGAGCGAATGGTCAACGAATTTTGTGAGATGAAAAACGACGAAGTACCATTTCCCTAGCTACGACTCGGTTGTAAGCTGAAATCATCCGAAACCCAACCGTAACGTTTTTTTTAACGCTTTTTTTTAACGCTATTTTGTAACGATTTTTATTAACACTTTTTTGGTTCATGTGACAAAGTAGAAATATAAAATGTCAAAAAATGTTTTTGTTCGTCAATTGAAAATAATAAAGCAAAATCATAATAGTTATCTTGAAAGGTTTTAGATCTCGATTTTAGAATGTTTAACCATTTAATGCTACCGTTTATGGTTGATACAAATTAATGACGAACTTTTGGGACCATCTAGACCCCAATACGATTCTTTACGAAAGTTTGGTCTATTCATTTCGGAGAAAAAACGCGGACTGATAGATTCTTTTTTTTCGAATTTTAGATGCTACGCATCTTGAAACGTAAAACAGAATATTTTCGGGATGGGGTTGACTTTTTTTTCTGTCGATTTCAAAGGTTCATTATTGGAAATAATGAACCAAAGTGAAGATTCTCATTTGATAAACCAAGTTGAATGCGCATCATGCACGTTTCGGGCATGACAATGATTGCAATTTGCAGTATCGCCTGAGTAACATTTAACATTTCCTTTCATCTCCGAATATGAAAGACATAATATGGAATGGGATTGTTAGATGTGCTATCAAAACCCACATTGTGCGACCACTCGCATTATACGTTTCATGACATTCAGAACAACTTTCGTTCACATATGTATATGTAATATATATATATATATATATATATATATATATATAAATAAATATAACTCGGCCCTTCGGGCCTCGCAAGGGGCTCCACCAGTTGACCCCGCCAGGGGGGCTTCGCCCCCCTGGACCCCCCTAATCTATACTCGGCGCTTCGCGCCTCGCCGGATCTTTTCTCTTTTCTACTGTGTAGAAAACGAGGATAATTTGCTATGCAATTCGTCTCACGAGAAAAAAAAAAAAAAAAAGATTTTCAGGCCTGGCCGGGATTCGAACCCACAACCTTCGTCTCACGAGAAAAAAAATTTTTTTTTCAGGCGTGGCCGGGATTCAAACCCACGACCTCTCGCTTCCCATCTCGGGACAAAAAACGTTACACAAAAAAAGTGGACATTTAAAAAAAATTATTGGGGGTCGGCCTAAGAATTGCATAGCAATTAATATATATATATATATAATATAACCGCATGAAATGGCTCTACAAGAGCATATATATATATACATATTCAATCAATTTTTAAGGAAAAACAACAATTGACAACATGAATATCAGAACGTTGACTGGGCAACCACGCTTCTCCATGTCAAGATTTTCTCACCAATTAACAAAAATCAAAATTCTTTTCTCGTAGTTTGAAAAAGGCATAAGCCGAAATATAAAAAATTAGTTTCATGTTGTCAATTGTTGTTTTTCCTTAAAAATTGATTGAATATGTATATATATATATTTAGGGGATGAAAAATAGATGTTGGCCGATTCTCATAAATACCGGATAAGCACAAAAAATTTCATCAAAATCGGTCAAGCCGTGTCGGAGGAGTATGGCAACAAAAACTGTGACACGAGAATTTTATATATTAGATATATATATTTATATATGGACCCCCCTAATCTATACTCGGCGCATCGCGCCTCGCCGGATCTTTTCTCTTTTCTACTGTGTAGAAAACGAGGATAATTTGCTATGCAATTCTTAGCCTGAAAACACTAAAAAAATTAAATCGTTTTTTTTTCTGTTTTGTATATTTTTGTTCGTTCATTGTTCATTTATTTAACTTTATTTATTCATTTTATTTTATTTATTTATTAATTTTATTTATTATTAAAATTATTAAAATTTATTAAAATTTTATTTATTTTATTTATTTATTTATTTTCATTTATCCACTCTGTTGGGATGTTGGGAAAGTAAAAGTGGGCAATACTTTCCACTCTGTTGAGATGTTGGGAAAGTAAAAATGGACAATACTTTCCACTCTGTCGGGATGTTGGGAAAGTAAAAATGGACATTACTTTCCACTCTGTCGGGATGTTGGGAAAGTAAAAATGGACATTGCTTTCCACTCTGTTGGGATGTTGGGAAAGTAAAAATGGACATTACTTTCCACTCTGTTGAGATGTTGGGAAAGTAAAAGTGGGCAATACTTTCCACTCTGTTGAGATGTTGGGAAAGTAAAAATGGACAATACTTTCCACTCTGTCGGGATGTTGGGAAAGTAAAAATGGACATTACTTTCCACTCTGTTGAGATGTTGGGAAAGTAAAAATGGACATTACTTTCCACTCTGTTGAGATGTTGGGAAAGTAAAAATGGACAATACTTTCCACTCTGTCGGGATGTTGGGAAAGTAAAAATGGACATTACTTTCCACTCTGTTGGGATGTTGGGAAAGTAAAAATGGACATTACTTTCCACTCTGTTGGGATGTTGGGAAAGTAACATCCGTGCGCGAATGAATTGATGAAAAAAAAAATTTTTTCAGGCCTGGCCGGGATTCGAACCCACGACCTCTCGCTTCCCATCTCGGGACAAAAAACGTTACACAAAAAAAGTGGACATTTTAAAAAAATTATTGGGGGTCGGCCTAAGAATTGCATAGCAATTAATATATATATGTATATATATATATATATATATATATATATATATATATATATATATATATATATATATGTGTGTGTGTGTGTGTGTGTGTGTGTGTGTGTGTGTGTGTGTGTGTGTGTGTGTGTGTGTGTGTGTGTGTGTGTGTGTGTGTGTGTGTGTGTGTGTGTGTGTGTGTGTGTGTGTGTGTGTGTGTGTGTGTGTGTGTGTGTGTGTGTGTGTGTGTGTGTGTGTGTGTGTGTGTGTGTGTGTGTGTGTGTGTGTGTGTGTGTGTGTGTGTGTGTGGGGGGGGGTCTTTTGTGTGTCCTTGTAACAAGCTTAATTTCCATAGTTTTCATCCGATTTTGATGCAAGATTCAGGGAATGTGCGTGTTAGGTAGCAGATGGTCCCCTATCAGTTTCATTGTTCCAAAGTTCCAACAACCACCACCACCACCGTGCGCATACGCGAACACCATTCTATCGATCATATTTTTCTCACGCCCTAGTCTTTAAATCACGTTCAAATTTTGGGTATAGTTGAAAGGAGGCGGTTTTAGCATCCCGTATAAATTTCAGATTGATCGTAACATTAGTAGCTCCTGCCCATGCGCAAATTTGAAATCTTAGTAACAAGCCTAATTTGCACAGCATTTATCTCATTTTGATGAAATTTCTAAAGAATGTGCGGGTTAGACAGTACATGGTCACCCTATCCGATGATTCCCAAATAAATGCTCCACTCTTCTCACGCGCAAACGTAAATTCCTTAAAGCTCAATTCCCGCACGTCTTAGTCTTCCGATCTTGCTCAAATTTGTAAGATACTCGTTTCAATAGTAGCTGCTGCACTTGTGCGATAGTTCAATCCATGTAACGAGCTTTTCCACAGTTTTTATCTGATTTTGATAAAATTATCTGGGAATGTGTAGGTTGAACGGTTGATGGTCTACTATCGATTTCATTGTTCTTACATCATTACTTCTATCTGCGTATGCTCGTCGCCGTAAGGGTACGACGGTGAGTTACGGAGGTACGTTCAGCGATTGGGGTGGTCTCATTTTTGTGATTGTGTCTATAGATAAGACCCGAGCAAACATTAGGTACTTTTATCTTGAAAGTTTCAGATATCTCGACTATTCAATATTTAAGCCCCTAATTAAAAACCCTTATAGGGTTGGAAAAAGTCGATGCCCGGCTAATGTAAGATTTTCGAATCAAATTTCACAAAGCTTGGTTCAATGGTTTCGGAGAAAAGCGTACGGCGGACGGAAGGACTTTTTTCGATTCATGAATTCTTCGCATTTTATAACGCAAACAACCAAATTTTTAGGGGGGCTTACTTTGTTTTCTTAGTTGATTACACAGATTCATTATTGAAAATAATCAACCAAAATATTAGCTTCACCTTGACATTTAATGCAATGTACACCAAAAGGTACATCTTGAACGTGACTACATCGAACCACGTGAATTTTTCAGGAGGAATCAACGCAGATGGACATAGCCTCGAGGGAATGAGCCGAGAGTAGCAACGACTGACACCTGATAAAGGAGTCATGGAGACCTGCATTTTTTACAGCCCCTCGATATCTACTTTGCGGTATAGAAGAACTAGTAGTGTACGGTATCCACACATCAACAGTAAATTCACAGGAAAATATTGTGGTTCCTTAGTGAAAACTTTTCCAATAAACTAACTATGATGGACAAATGGTTCAGCCTACTGTCTCTCATAGTTGAACAGTTATTTCATTCAAAATTTCGCGTCGTACAAAAGAGCTCGCTCATGGCATTCAATACATTTGTTTCTGACACAATCCCTTATTGAGAGCAGACCGAAGGTAGCCGACAACTCCTTATTCCCCGATATCAAATTTTGGTTTATTATTTTATTTTTTAGGTTATTTTTCAATTATATTATATAAATTATTATTTAAGTTATTCAGATTATTATTATTTTAGTTTATTATTTTCAATAATGAACCTTTGTAATCAACCGAGATAACTTTTTGATAACCCCCCCCCCCCCCCCTGAAAATTAGTTGTAGGTATACGTTTCAAGACGCGTAGGCTCCAAAAAATGAATTTAAAAAATCCGTCAGTCCGCCGTCCAGAGCTTTTCTCCAAAATTAACTTAAACTTAATTAATTAAACTTTATGAAACTTTGGTTAAAACTCATATTTGGGGTCTAGATGATCCTAAAAGCTCGGCATCAGTTTCGACCAACCCTGATGGGCTAAACATCCAAAAATCAGGGTCTCAAAAACTTTCAATGTAACAGTAATGAATTTTTGCTCGTCACTGATGAATATAATCCCAAAGAATCGACTAAAACCATCCGCAACGCTGTAGATCATGAGAATATAGAAGCGCTGGTAGTGAATCTATTGATTAGTTAATAAATCTCTAAATCCCATTAGTGATCGTTAGACAGAGAGATCGGAAGACATAGAAATTGCCTCGTGTATATCAGTTGCTATAATTCCAATGGAATTATCAAGTGATATTCCAATGGAATTTATTCTGTCAAAAATGAGTCATTTGACAGGAGACTGGGAGACCTGGAAAATTCAGCGTCTGAGAGTGCATGGCCTTACAGACTAAGAGGCAAAACAATGGACCAACCATTGCTGATCTACACGCATTTTTTGGTGATTTATAAAGCACTGGCAGCGTTTCTCGCCCGATAGGCGGGGAAATAAATAATCGGTGTATCGATGCGAGATGCTTAGCGGAAGAAGTGTATAGCCGTATTGGGTGCTGAAGACATTTTATAAAATAAACTGGAGGGCAAGGAAACGGTAGTGAAAATGAAAAAGGTGAAATGAGGTGCGGAATATGGAGGATGATAATTTATTATATTGGAGGTAAACAAACAGGGGATTATAATTTTGAGTCGTTATGCTTCTTAATTTTTATCTGTCCCTCTGCCATATTAGTGACCTCCAATTCTCTTTTAACGGACACTATAACGTCGATAAGATGCATTTGCATCATCTGTCTCAGTGGATGTACCGTCAAGCCTTTGAGAGACCTCGAAAGAAAAGTTGGACGCAGGGAGTGATGCCGAACAGTCAGAAGGATTGACAGTTACGATAGTAAACAAATACATATTTAAAGTGACACCTCTTTTGAACGATGATATATGATGCACACTGCTCGAAAGCAACAAAATCCTTTTGTTTCATCTTTCCCCATCACAGCTGCACAAAACGCTCTCGTAGTTGTCACTTGAGTCGTACGATGATGCCGCAAGTACAGGTACAATTGTACTTTTGCCCTAAACCCCGTTCAAATTCACCAGAAACTAATTTCGGTTGAGCTAAACTTGGTTACCGATAATCAACTGAACAATTAAGGAAAAACCAGACACGCGTCGACCTTTTCACATGAAATGTTGATAGGGGGGTTCAGGAGTAAAGAACATTCGATACCAAATTCATCGATACCAAAACGATTTTCGTGGGTTGAACTGAGCAGTTTCTAATTGAAGAGTACCTTAATCAAAAATTTATATTAAAAACGCCTTATTAAGTACAGCAATCTTGGTCGGGAAGAGTTTTAACGTAGCTAATATTATAGTGAGGTTGAAGAAACGGAGATGCTTTTACCTATTGCTAAAAAAACAAGACCAATTTCTTTCCGAAAAAAAGAGAGCTAAATATTCTTTCCTGTTCACCCAAGAGAGTTGAAATTAGATTGTGTGATCCACTGGAACACCAGGAGACGAATAAAATGACGGGCTCTTTCCCGATCAGCTCAGTGAACTAAATTCTCTCCTATTTACCCTAGGAATTTGAAATTCGATAGAGGGTCTCTCTGGGACATTAAAAGACGATTACAATAACGGGTTCCAACCAGATCAGCTGACTTAACTAAATACCTCCTATTCAGCCTAGGAATTCGAAATTTGACAAGGAGTTTCTCTAGGACATCAAGAGACGAATTAATTGACGGATTCCAACCAGATCAGTTAACTTAGCTAAATTCTCTCCTATTCACCCTAGCGATTTGAAATTTTATAGAGAACCTCTCTGGAAGATCAAGAAACGATGTTTTGGAAACCCTTTTCAATATAAAATTACAACTCATTCTTCACACTCTTGGGAAGATCATTGGCATTCCGAATCTTCCAATGGAACCCGCAAAGGGTAAAAACGCAACGCGATAAACCGTCGTAAAAGTGGTACACATTAATGTGAGAACTAGTTTAAGCAATAAGCTATGACAACAATCTGGACTTAAAGTGAACCCGTGCCGATCCCTACCAAAGTGATGGTGAATTTGTAATAGGAAGGTATTAGAGTAAAACGAAGTTGGATGTTATAACTTTGTTGCATATTTTAGTCGGCAATTTGTTTTGTTCGGCTGCAAGGCAGCGGGTATTCAGCTAGTAAGCCTATATAAAAGCCCTGCCGGCTGACGACCGAACTGTCAATATAAGAGACCGAGGTCTAACAGCTGGGTCCCAGTTATCAACTAGATGGTTGATCCCCAGCATCATTTAATGTAGGTGATGTTGTTCCTGTATCTAAGGCATATGATTAACAAGAGTAGTTTTATATTAATTTCATTATACCAATGGATAGAACTCTTCATTATGAGCGGTAGGGGGAGGGGGGCGTCCGTGACTACCCTCTACATGCAAATAAAGAAATGCCCTCTACAACCTTTATATCCTCTATAAGGTTATCACTTGGACACACTGGTGGCGAATTGAGCGGGAGTACGTCTCACGAACTTCAAGGCACCGATTTTTTTTCATTGTTGGGTTGAATGTATCAGTTGATACAGCCTGTATTTGGGTAAACATCGATTGCTGACTAACTGGTTGTATAAGGTTTCTTCATGTAAAACGTGGTCCAATTGAGGCCGTGTCAACCACAGGAAACAACGGAGCCGACCCGTGTCGACTCTTCGAAATCCGAGCCCCTAAGTGTTGGCAGAGGGCGGAATGAGGACGGAAGTGGCCACTACATTCAGTTTCCAATAAAAGCTACGAAATGTGACATCGAATGGGAGGAGAAGGCCAAGTTAAGTTGAGAGTAAAAGAAGAGGACAGAGAGAATGGGCGAAAAGGGATTTAGAGGAAGACGCGAGGGTGGGGAGGAGAGGTCCTCTTCATATATATATATATATTAATGTGACGCGGCTGAACGAGGGCGTATCTGACGTCACAGGAAGGGCGTGAATGGATGCCTCGCACTCTTGACTCTAGATTTTTTATAGAGATAAATTTATAGATGATGTATGCAATTCCTTACAAAAATCAATACAATGTCTCATAGTCAAAATTTCATGCGACTCGTACTTCAGATATCTGTAAAGGGTCCTTGAAAAATAGTAATAATAAACAACTAAAGCTCAAAATACCGGTTAATTTGCTGTACAAGGTAAGCCGCTGGTTAAGTGTAACAAATTAAGAGTCCAAAAATAAAGATATTAATTATTAAAGCAAAACAAAGCTTATTTGTCATTAAATTGAAATGAAAAAAAGATATATATATATATGTATTATATGTACGAACATATGCACAATGCAGTCTGGAAACTGAGTCATGAAATTAAATTAAATGAAAGAGAAAAAGATCATATATATGTGATATACTCGTATTTCTCGTGATCAGTTAATTAAGCAGGAAAAAAGGTTTTTAGGATGTCCCTTTAAAACCAGGCTTCGTAAATAGAGGAACGACCTGTTAAAATTGATATAGAACCCACAAACATGAGATACAAAATAATCGAATATGAATACATTTCAAACCAACCTAAGACCAAATCCATGATTAAACAAGAGGCGTGTGTCTGAGTGGAAATATACTCATTTTCTCGAATATCCAGGCAGCCCTCAAAGCATTTGCACCCCCCCCCCCCCCCATCTCTTCCTTTCGGAGAAGAAAAACAACAAGGACTCTTCGGAATGGGTTCTAGGACACACAGGAGTGTTGGGTAATGAACTAGCAGACCTGCTTGCGAAAAAGAGGGTAACAATGAACTTCATTGGACGTAACCGATCTTGGGCATAGCAAGATGCTCGGTTTGGCTGTTTTACCACCTTTTCCTGTATAGTTTTCAGTGGGAATCTGACGGGACAGCTGCCACCTTTTGAGTTATACAGCTATTCACATTCGACTCCCATCCCCCAGCTTTTCTGCTCCGTTTCTTGCGTAGTGTGCAGTCTCAAAAAAAAAAAAAAAAAAGTCATAGCGCTGACCGTGTTGTGACGTGGGGTGTGGTGCGGGAAAAGTGCCGTAGAGTTACTCAAGTTAGGCATCTAAGCAAGAGTACTCATTACTATCACCCCCCCCCCCCCCCCCCCAATGGGCGTTTAGCACAACTGGTGTCTTTTGATAAAGGCACTCCGTACTGCCGGCGTTGGAAAAATCTGGGCGACCTCTCCAATTTTATCATGGACATTTTTTGAGCTTGGGGGCAGGTACAAAACTTTGTGAAAGTTGTTTGCAGACAAAACAGCCGATTAGCAACATGGAGTTATCACCTAGAAACGAAGGTGACCAGAAACGAACAAATAAACTTTTAAAAATAACTGCAACAAGATTTTACCGGGACCTATGCTTGGAAAATAAAGAGACGTTTTTGCAAGGCCGAATCACGAGCGGAAGTAGCGGAAAAGCTGTCGCTGCCTAATCCTCTCCGAAAATAAGAGCAATTGGTACGTAAGGAACCATAGGAGACATTTGAAATAAGGGGCTATTTCCTGATCAGCTGGGTGAGCGAAGTTCTCTTCAGTTCACCCTAGGAAGTTGACATTGGATGGGACGTTAAGAGACGAATGAAATTATGACCTCTTTTCTTATCAACTTAGTGAGGTGAAAACGAATGTGTCCGCTGAATTCTCTCCTCTTCACTCTAGGAAATTAAAACTTGATAGGGAGACTCTCTGGGCCATTAAGAGATAATTGAAATGACGGGCTCTTTCATGATCAGCTGAGTGAGCTAAATTATATCCTGTTAACACTAGGAAGCTGAAATTTGATTGGGATACTCTCTGGGCCATTAAGAGACGATTGGGATGATGGGCTTCTTCATGATCAGCTGAGTGATGTAATGCTGCGGAGCAGCAGGGGTCTACTAGTTTCAATATGATTGTTGCATCAATAGCTTCAATGTGAAATCTTTGTAACGACCTGAATTCCCACAGTTTTAATCCGATTTTAATGAAATCGTCAGTGAATGTGCGGGTTTGGCTGTAGATGATCCCGTGCGAATTTCATCGTTCACAAATCACCACTTCATCCTGCACATGCGCAAACGTAAATTACATCGAGTATCATTTTTTTCGTTTCTTAATTTACCAATTATGACGTTTCACGCTGCACCTTGATTTACTCCTTTCTGCTGTGGAATTTTTCAAGATCATTTATAACATTTCAATGATCTTGTCAACTCGTAAATCGACAATTCACAGTTGACAATGGACAATACCCGAGACAAGAATAAGCCGACGTCCGGAATATGCAGTTCTCTGACCCAATTCACACAAACACGACTGCGCTGATGTCAGCGGATTATGAGACGTGGCGTGACGTTGAAAAGAGGCTAAATTCCCCCACTCGCACCCTGGAAAGTGGTAAGGTATTTGTTTACCGACCTTTAACTTATACGTCACGAAAATTTGTATCCAATGAACGGAATGAAAAATTAGAGAGAACGACTTGGAGGAAATTGCTGGGCGATGATTGGGCCCACCAAAAGCAGACACGCCCTGGACGAATGAATAAAACTGTTTGACGAGCATCAGCTCGAGGTCTTGTTTCTGAAATTGTGTACCCGTCCGGAGGCGGAATTTTGTCCGTTGAGGGAGCAGTGGAAGACGGACCGGTCGCGGGCCTCCACTCTTCGGCGCCCGTGTACCTATGATGCCAAGAAGAACCGGCAGCCGAAGATCAGCGAGTCTCCCTAGCCAAGAGACGCCAATGCTGAGGAGGGTTCAAGATCAACAGAGAGCCGTTCAGCCAACGGTAAGCAAACACCCCCTTTTCCATCTACTGCCTCAAACAGTCTCTCCGATACCCACTTAAGTACCTACGCCCAGACACTTCAAGAAAACGTCCCGCGGTTTCCCTCGGTCGCGCCGTGCCCGATAAACCTGCGCGAGACGGAGTAGTGAATTTTGGAGGCTTAGGTAGGAGTGTATATTAGGAGTGTAAAGGACTGTAGGTAGTCTCTCTAGCGCTAAAAAACATATGTCATAACCTGGTCATATAAGTGTATTTGAAGAACGAGAAAATGTCTGAATATTCATAATAAATACGTGTTGATCAATTCGAAATTGTCATCATGCTTGTCACCAAAATTGTCATCATTATTAACCATTCCATTTATCATTCTTCCTAAAACAGCGCGGAGACAGGGGAATTATACTCTCTGGTTATGGTCAAGCGTCTCACGAGCCTGACGGTGCGTATTGAGACCAAAACGGGAACTTTTATTCTCGTCAAAACTAAGGGATCAAGAGATGAACGAACCTTACCCTTACAGATCTATACACAAATGTTACGCAAACGAGGAAGCTATATGTCACACCCAACATGGCAAACGTTTTTCTTTTAACTCATCTCTAAGTTCGTGCGATGGTTGTATCTATGGAGTAACATTTATTACAAATTATTTTTATCAATACAGAATGAATTCCATTCCCATTTGACAGGTTGGAATTTAGACTCTGACTCTCTATTTGAAGTTTCAACCAGCTTAATGCATGAATGAATAAACAAATCAACCGAAAAAGCTTTTTCTCTAAAATAAGCGTTGGCTATCCAGGTCAATCTCTCAAATTAGACGTTTGACTGAGCCTGCCATAGACCCGTACTGTATACCGGTGATTTGATAGGTTTTCAAAGTCGTGCGCAACGATGGACGGCAAAAACAACTCGGTAATCAAACGGTAAAAGCGAACCCAGCGATAATGTTAGCTGAGGTTGGATGAGGTTGGCCGAAGGGTGGAGCCGGAGGAGAACGGCCTTGGCGAGTTCCGCTGGCCCCTTTTTTATCAGACTTATCAGCCTTATCAGCTGAAACTACCCCGGCCATTTGGTAGAGGGTTAAGATCAGGTCGAAACCAAACGTCTCTTTCAAGGGAGCGACCTTCTGTGTGAGGAAGGCTGGCTCATTTACCCCTCCCCTTCTCCCGCTATTTTCTGCAGTCTTTAGCCAGGTTGATTTACAACCCCGATCTCCCCTAAATGGATGGCAATTGATTCTCTCAGATTGTCCTCTACGTGCATTCAAGGTGCTACAATTGAGGTCGATTTGTTTAGGCACTTCTAGTTGGGAAGTTACCATGAAATCGTAATATCTACCCATCTGAAGACCTAGTTTCGTGATATTAAATTCTGTAATACATATCTAGTTCATGTTATAAATTATTGAAATCATGCTTTAGTACTAAAACTTCTTCAATCAAATAACTTGCACCCAACCAGTTGCAGCCAAGATTATTTTTTTCCCTATCGTATCTTCTTACTGCCTCTTCGTCGAAATTGCGGTAAGTGCCTGTACAGCTAATCGGGTGAGACAAAGAAAATTCGGAATAGTTATAAGCCAATGGTTACATAATGAAGTAATCACTGAATTCAAATCCGAGTACCTACCATTGGTGACATAAGCGAGTTCCTTATTGTACCGAACCGAATAAAAGTTGTACGCTTATACCCCCCAAAGACGGAAAATATTTTAATGAAAAATTTAAAATTTTTCTAGTTTTCTTGGTTCATTAGGTTCACAATAAAGCCAGAAAAATGCTGGAAAAAAATAATCCATTCTCCTATCAGGAGTAGGGGGGTGTGACATGTATGTCACACTCATCCTTAGGGGGTCAAAAGGTTGTCATAACTACATCCGAGGTCAATTGAAAGAAAAATACATTCAAATAAGCATGTTATTGGCAAATCAAGGATATTCTTTAATTATTATGGTTAGTCAAAACATCGAAGAGTAGAAAAAACTCAGAACATACGTTGGTATTCATTTTTTTGTATGATACTGAACATTGCATTTCAAACATAAACCAACGTTGCATTTCACACACATTGACAAAACAACACTTTTGCAACCATCATTCACACATCTTCTTCTCTCCTTATTTTCCATTTCCCCCAGCAGATGATCTGTTCGATCGTAGCGAATGTCATCCAGAACTCTTGAGGTTTTTTTGGACGACACAACTGTTGGGCCCACAGACTTTACCTTTGTTTTATATCTCGTCAGGTACGTCATGACAATTTCTCATTTGAATTCTTGTTTGGTGATTTGTCTTCCAGTCTTTTTGTAAAGCTGGCAAGCAATATTTATTGCTGCTTCTATTAGCCACATCAGTATTGCCCATTACCATTTCTTCTCTCTGATTGTAATACGGTATTGGTTCGTATCTTGATCCATCCGCTCGGTGCCTCCCATATTTCTGTTGTACACGGATATAATTGCTGGCTGAGATATATTTATGTGCTTTTTTTCTTTAGAGGAATATCTCTTCACGGGCTTTGCTGGAGATTCGCCGATCGAATTTGATGCAACTGCTACCACACTGTTATCCATCCATTTTCCAACGAAAATGCCATCTTTTTTTTTTATAGCGCTTCGAAATGTTCCACGTTCCATTTTCTTCATCTGTTCATGAGATGGTAATTTACAATCTTTTGGAATCCTATTTTTTCGAATGGTCCCTGTCCCTGAATACCCCCTTTCTTTTAAATGCTTCAGAAGGTTCAGGCTTGTGAATAAATTGTCCGTAACAATGTGATACGGTAAACTTTTTGTATGTTCAGGTGATTCATCTAAAAATGAAAGCAAGGGGGCAGTAGCTTTTCCTAAAACCTTATCATTCTCAGAGTTCGTCACAGGTGTATTTTTACCCTGATAAACTTCGAAATTTATCAAGTACCCGAAGGATGTGTTTAGGCACACCTTATACCCAAACCTTATTGGTTTTCCACGGATAAACTGTTTGCAAGAATGTGGGCCGTAGTATTTCACCATGGATTAATCGTAGTCTAGGAATTGACATACAGGGAAGTTTGCAATGAAACGTTCTTTGAGGAGATTCATGAGTGGCCGAAGTTTGAACATTCTATCATATTGTCAGTACGAGAATTATCGGCAACATGAAAATATTTTGCGATGAATAGGAATCTATCCCTCCGCATACAATTAGATACTAGTAAGTTCCTCATGTCAGGCTTTATATCCCAGTATCTTTTAGCCCCTGGCAAAACGTTATATCCAGATAGGATCAGAATGCCCAGAAAAGCCTTTATCTCTTCTGTCGTAACATTCATGTTATTTTCATTTTTTGACAGCGCATATTTCCTAGACTCTGTAACGATAAGGGAAATCACCTCTTCATCAACAAATTTTTCAAAAATTTCAACGGGACTCATATTTTTGTATTTTTCGGCAATGTTTTCGGGAAACAATTTATGCTTTTTTATTGGATCAACTAAATCCCCTTCTATCCAGGTACGTTGTCGTTTGTAGAATATCCCGAGAAATTGTGAGTAGGACCTCCAATTCTTAATCCATTTGATAAAACGGCCTCAGCTTCACAGATCAATTGATTACCTGTCGAATTGTCTACCAAACCTCCGTCCTCATCACCACTGTCTTCGTCAGTGAGTTCGTTAGCACATGGGGGTGCAATGAGAATTTCTTCCACTTCCAAATTGTCGTCTTCATCGTCCACGCTTAGGATGTCCTCCTCGAGCAACTGAACTATATCTGCAACGGCCAGGTCACCTTTCAAGCGTACTGATCTTGAAAAAGAAGAAAACTAATGAAAATTTAAAATTTCTACATAATATTCAAACAAAATAAGAAAAATATGAAAACTATGGGAAGGCAAGAAAAATTATTTGGGGAAGGACGAGTGTGACGTATTCGTCACACCGTCCTTTCCACTCATTCACAGCTACTCTAATTTATTTGTAATTCAATTAAATCATCCACATTCTCTTCAGAACTATCTGAGAGAATAACATTGAAAGGATAAAACGATTTATGAAGAAATCAAGTAATAAACTCCACTTACCAATGGTGTGGATCCATTGAAAAAATGAAGGATTTTCAAATATCCGGGAAACTACTAAATCACCTTTCCCGGGCAAGAACACACAATGAACTGACAAAGCTGACGCCCCTGCTACGGGAAAGCGTAGGCACAGGCAGAAACTTCGTCCTGTACGGACAGGAATTGGGTTTTGTTGAAACATACTCGCTGTGACGTATACGCCACACTCGTCCTTGGTGGGTTAAATCTTTATTGATTTTTTCGAGGCTATGCATTTCGAAAATACGATCCGATGTAAATTTTGGGCAAAGCTAGAGTTGTGAGTTATTTATTCAAAGTCCTTTTCTTCAACGATTTTCGCAATAAGTCAGTTGCACAAATTATTGGCCAGATGTTTTAATATAACCTAATCAAAAAAATAGAAGTTAATTAAGAACGTTGTCTATTTCCACAAAAATAAAGAGTCGACTTCGACTATTAGGTATTCACAAGTAACAAACAATAACTGAACGTACGATAGAAAGAACGTCGCTTATGCACTCATTGGTGAAACAAAGCCTATCCCATTGGTAGATAGTAATTTAGTACGTTTTAGTTCCTAATACCTAATAAAGAGTTTTTGTACTTATCCTATTCATTTTCTCGTATATGAAAATAGAGAGTTTTTCTACTTCTCGTATTCGTATTTCTCGTAAACACGAAAACAAGCTGTTAGAGCGAGCACGATGAATGCTAACCTTTTCGCATTGATTTCTCGTAGCGTTTTCGTAAGCCCGAGGGGAAGAGAACTCTTACAGAGACGTTAACGTGACTCTTGTAGTGAATCACTGCTCAAAACTCAATTGTCACAGTAGACAATTTCCAAAATATAACATGAATTAAGAAACAACGACCACTTACCGCTACAACATATGAAAACGATTCTGCCGTGAAGAACACGAATCTTTAAAACGTGTAAAATGAACCTTGAAACGAAATCTTGAAATTGAAAAACCTGAAATCTTCGATAAAACTTCGAAAGCAAGAACAAAATGCCGATAATGACCTTTCTGGTTGAGGTGCGGGGAAAAAACACGAAAGAAACACAAATGCAAAGGTTAAACTAACAACAAAAGACGGCACGGGTAAAATTCAGTCGATTTTGTCGGATGTGTATGTGTATCCATGCCAACTGCATGATAGTTGCTAAGTTATTCTAGATTGTTATCCTAGAGGAAGGTCAAGTTTTCGTCTCGTAATTACGATTCCGAAAAAGCTGAGCACGAGTAAAGCTGACTCTTCCCGTTCCGAAAAGCGTTTCCACGTTACGAAAACCTCTTCTCGTTACGGAAAGGCGATTTTCGTTTACGAGAAAATGAATACGTGAAGTACAAAAACTCTCTAATACCCTTTCCGAAACGAGAAGAAGTTTTCGTTACGTGGAAACGATTTTCGGGACGGGAAAAGTCAGCTTTACTCGTAGGTTATTATAATTACGAGACCATCCTCCAGGATAACCCTAACTTAGCAACCACCATGAGCACCAGAAGTTGGTATGGATACACACAAGCACATACACCCCACAAGATAGCCTTACTTCCCGCTTTCGTGCTGCCTTTTGTTCTTGGCTTAACCTTTGTAGTTGTCTTATGTTCTTTTCCGCACCTCAATCAAAAGGGTCATTAATGAATTTTGTTCGTTCTTTCGACGTTTTAACGCGACGATTTCGGTTTTTTCATTCTGAAGATTTCATTTTAAGATATATAAGCTTTCCAAATTAATTTGACTCGTTTTAAAGATTTGTGTTCTTCACGGCTGAATATTTTTTATATGCTGCAGAGGTAGGTGATCATTATTTATTACTTCATGTTATATTTTCAAAATTGTCTACATTGAGTTGTAAGCAGTGAGTCACAACAAGAGCCACGTTAACGTCTCTATAAGAGTTCTCTCTCCACCGGGCTTACGAAAACGCTACGAGAAATCAATGCAAAAAAGTTAGCATACATTGTGCTCGCTCTAACAGATTGTTTTCGTGATTGCGAGAAATGCGTATACCTACTAAAAATACAAAAAAATCTTTATTAACCACTTGGTCGCGAGTTGTGATCCCACTTTTCCAGCACGGTTTTATAATCCAATTTCTGACAACTTATGAAAGATTTCCTCATGTCAAGTAACTAACCCAGATGACAATAGTGAATGAAAAATCACATTGATAATCAGTCATAACCGAAGCATATGTGATAAGCAGGATAAATCTCAGTCCCAGTGAAACCGACACCGGTGCCGCCTGTTTCTTACGCAAACGATAAGCAAACATAACTTTATTCATAAGGGTGTTCGAGGGGGGTTAATTCAGCTTAACCCGCCTCCTACCAAACCCCTCTTAGGTAATTCCTAATAGCGAGTGGGTACGTGAGTTTCACCACAAGGGTTTCATTGGTATTTTATGAGACTAGGAAAATCACCGTAAAAATCAAATGAGAAAGCTTTTTATCTCATAGAACTAATTGAAAAATCGTAATAATGAAGAAGTTCCAGTCATGCACCATGACCAAGTATATGAACGGATTTTCGTAATTTCAAGCCTTACATTTATGTTAAACTGTATCGAAATGTGAGCAATTTGTGTCCACAGAAACTTTGAATTTCGAATTTCGGGAAGAAATATATTAATATCATGGTTTAAATACTTACAATGAACTTTTGAACGAGGACTCTCTGGGTATAATATATAAAAATCATAATTATAACCTAAGAAATCACTCTAATCAGCAGGAATCACTCTAATCAGCACATCATATCTAACTTGAGATACTGAAATTTGAGACGGGGTAGATTTGTGGGTTTGGTAGAATATAACATTACAGCATGAGAAACCACTTCAGTCAGATGAGTGGGAACTGTAGATATAATTTTGTTCGAACTCCACTAAAAATGCTGAACTTTGAGGAGAGGCTTCCATGGTGTGATAGTAAATAATAACAATTAGTGCGAACTACTCTAATTAGCCGAGTGAGGTCTTCAACAAACTCTGCTCCTATTCAACTCACGTTGCCGAGATCAGGAACGGGGTTCTCTGGGTGTGGTAGACATAACAACTGCGGATGGTATTTCCCTGGCAGTACTGACTCAATAACTGATTATAAATCTATATGATGGTTTACTGTGATCTACATTTATTTCTTGAACGATCAAGCCTTATCAGTAGAGTTAGCACTGTAATATTAATTTTTCTAATAAGCTGAGTAAGATCTTTGGCTTCTTCGTTTCTTATTGAGCTTAAAATCCTTTCCAAATAAAAGGATGAGTTTTTGGGCAGCACTATTACAGCACACTAAATTGATCAATTCCATAAAATGTGATAAAAAAAATCACTAAAAATGGGAAAAACGGCTAGACATTTTTAAAAAGTTAATCGACTATAATTTAGAACATTAAAAATTGCATGCCTGTAATTGTGTTGTAAAATGCCCATAAATTTAATTTATAATGTATCAAAGGACTTAGGTCGCCCCCCAGAGGTGCCATGGGGCCTAAATCCTGGAGAGAGGGGAGTGTGACAGTATCCCGAGAGATACGACTCGTACTAATATCATTTATGTGCTATGTTCGGAGAATATTGATTTTCCGGTTCTCGGATCCTCATCTATCGCCAAACGCAGCATTTCAAGAACTTGAGCATCAAGCCCGAAGCCGGAGCGACGTTCGAGTCACATATTTGTTCGAAAATCGATTAAAACTGTTCAATAACCTAACAATCAGAAATAATTTTTTAATTGCAAACTATTATTTACACTTACTTTTTTTGGCATAAAATTTGTATTAAACAATTTCATTCCACTTAAAGTGACAACATTTCAAAACGATAAGTTAAGAAAATTTGCTAATACGATCATTCTGTTTGACTGGATTTTTTCTCCCCCCATTCCGATTTAGATACACACGGACGGAATCACGTTTTATTGGTATAAAAATTAACACTCTCGTGAATGCCTCGGCTAGTGTTCGTCAAAAGGTTCATTTAATTGCATCGACCGTTTGAGTGTTAATCTCTGGTTACTGATTACAAAGTCTCTAATGCGGTAAATAGTAAAAGCGAACGTGATGGTTCAGTGGATAAGCGGTGGGTAGATGAAAGCTCGAGAGGTCAAGATGAGGTGACTGGGTGGGGCCCCACTTCATGGATCAAGTGCCTATTTTTAGCCAAATCCTCGCTCAGGAATAGCTCAAGGGAGTTTACATTTTAGAATTCCGCCGCCCACCCACGCTTCCCTGGCACTCCGTTCCATCGTCTCTCATATCATTTCATTGATAAAAATCCGAATTAAAGGTAACGGATAGTCCCTTAGTTGGGCGCAGTTCGCGGCCACTATCTGACTCTGTACAAAAGCTATTCATAATTAAACACAATGTTCGAGCTGTAAAGCGTTTCTTGAGAAAGTTGAAATATTTCAAAACGAGAAATTAATCGGAAAAATTACATCCCAAAGCCTTTAAAAATGCGTATTTTATTCACAATGTGGTGACGTCTGAAGAGGTTTTCTGAAGAGAGAAAAAAAAACTAGTAAAGTGAGCAAAAAATCAACAGAAGTCAAGAAGTGAATTAAAATCCACAATGATTATAGAAATAATTCTATTGAACACATAAGATCTCAAGCATTTCGATGAAGAAGAAGAAGAAGAAGAAAGAAAAACGTTTATTGAACACATAGCTCTTCACAATGAAAAATACATTCGTTATTAGAATAAACATTACAACGTGGTTGGTGTAACCGTCCGTCGGAGGTTCGAGCCATAATCCTAACTCATTGGTTTCTAAAGCTACAGAATAATATTAAAATAACGCAAAATTTTCCAAAAAAATTAGAAATAGAATATAATAAATAAATTGCAAGTAATAGTCATGTGTACTTTGTATTAATATATACATCGGGAATCGGCCTTATTTTTTTTGTTAGAAATTAAACTGTTCTACAAGAAACTTCCTGTAACGCCAAGCTTCTTTACAAAATTGTATTAAGCAAGACCATCCCATACCCCCATTTAAAATTTGTATTGCCCTATCTCTCGAGAGAGTTCCACTGTTAAATGCAGCCCATCTATATTCTTTAAGGATAGGACAGATACACAAAAAATGAAATACGTCTTCCCGCTCTCTTAAATTGCACAATGAGCACTCTTCTCTTGTGCTCGAACTATGTGGCCTACCATTTAAACTCAACGTTTCACTTCGCAACTTGAAGAGCCAACGAGCACCACCCAACCCAATATCATCTGTCTCCTTTATGAAGCTAGCGCATTTCACTGTGGGATCTAATTCTCTATATAATGTATAGGTCTGCGATTCGTTCACCTTGAGTCGGAAGCTGGAGAATTTCTCATTGTGATAAATTGACAGTAATTTCCCTACATTTTCTTTTAATGCACTGCCATCGAGTGTTTCTAACGGGTTGGGAAGCCGATATCTCTCTGTCATTTCCCCATAGTGCCCCGCCCAAAAAATTCTCCTACGAGCAACCTCACCCGCAACAATCCTTGGCAGGCGAGAATCGGACATCCCAGCTACCTTGGCAACATAACCAAGGTGCAGACCCAAGGTATAGGTGGACAGCGTGCTTAGTTCCGTTTCCAGGTATACAATATAATTAGGGGCATTGATGGGTAGGTGAAAAAGCTTTTTTAAAAATAATAGCTGCACAGCTTCTACACTAGAGTACTCCATATATCCCCAAACCTGCGCACCATACGCTAAGATTGCCCGTACTATAGCATTAAACACCTGGAGCTTGGCCTGCAAAGGAAGGCTAGAACTGCCCAGCGCATTACCCCAAACATAATTCATAGTGAACTTTGCCGATTTAGCCTTCAGCTGGAGGTGCTTCGCAAATGAAAGTCTGGGCGTTAATGTCACTCCTAAATACGTATACTTAGAGACAATATCAATTGCATCACCTTTATAATCCCATTTTTCGGTAGCTCGCCGCCTTCCCCCATTTTGGAAAATGAGAATTTTGGATTTCATTAAATTTACAATTAGCCCCCATCTTTCGCAATAGGCTTCCAAAATAACTATGTTTCGCTGCAATTCTTCCGGATTTTCCGCCACTATCACCAAATTGTCCGCATAAAGTAGAATCTTGACTGTCATTGCAGATTCCCCAACCCTCACCCCATTTTCCAGCTCGTCAACCAAATCATTGATAAATAAAGCGAACAGAAGGGGGATTTCGATGAATATAATCTTCTTAATGGAAAACAGATAAACGAATATGAAGAGTCAATAAATTATGACTACAACAATGAAAAATATTTATGATTACATTTAAAATCAAGACTTGCAAAATTGACAGAACTATTTTCTAAGAACAGAAGATTACCATCGTGAGTGTGAACTGATAAAAAAATTGATACAAACAATAATAACAACCTTGTCTGGCATTGAAATTTATAAGTATCTAGGTGTGTCAGCTTTCTCGTTCAAGCATAAGTGTAGATCACAGAATACCATCACACACATTTCCAATAAATTGTGTCAGTACTGCATCTGTCTACATCTTACTTCGAATGAATCGCCTTTTAATTCGAGAATATGATGTGTTATAAAAAATTGATGCATTAGAAACGTAATAATTAGCTTTTAAAACGCTTTTACCAGGAACTAAAAGTGGAAAATGTCACAAAATATGGTCACGAAATTTTGTCATAAAAATGGTCACAAAATATTGTCACGAAACAACGATACTAAACTAGCGGTGGACCTGATTTCTTTGCTATTCAACCTTTGAACTGGAATTTGAAACAGGGAACTCATCCGACGTCTTAAAACGAATGGTAAATTCTATAGCCGCTCAGACCAGCTGAGTAAGATCTGGATCTAAGTTTTTTGTTATTCAACCTATGAAGTATATTGTATGGACAAACAATTTTTGCCAGGGTACGCACGGAAAAGAATCAAGCTGTCGCGCTTGTAGGTTGACAAAAATCTAGATGAAGAAACTTTACACTATTAAGAGTCTGTGTTTTAAAGGTTTACATGGGATCGCACCGGTTTTATTAATCTGTCACGGCCAATTTTCCAATCTGTTTGAATTTTGGTAAGCCTCCAAACTACGTAGGAGTCCACGGGGGTCTATCTGAGATTTGCGCGGGTAGTGTTAGAATGATCGTCGACCCCAGCGTTTTATGTTTCATTCCCTGCATTTTTCATTTTTTTTTTTTAAATTATTTATTATGGATATATGTATGCATATATATATATATATATATATATATATATATATATATATATATATATATATATATATATTTGTGTGTGTGTGTATTTTTGTATATACTCATTAATAAATAAAGTAGCCAAGCTAATATTTGTACAAATGAAAATTATGTATTGCTTCCGAGTCTGCAAGGCAGCGGAAGCTTTGTTTTCACTTTCGAAATGAACAAAATTTGTGTGCTCCAAAATCAAAATTACCACACACATTTTGCGTTTCATGGCCTCCTGAACAAATTTGGTTTCGTGTCTGTCTGTCCGTCCGTCTGTCTGTCCACATTTCCTTGCAACAGCCATAACTTCCACAATTTCGATTGATTTTCAATGAAATTTTCAGTAATAGTGTGAGTTTATCTCCAAATGGTCCCACATTAGTTTCATCATGATTGAATCAGCGGTACGCTCTGGGCATGCATGAACGTCATTTTCTTGTTACACTTTTAAATCCGTCAATGTTGCGGGGACCAAAAAGATTTTGGTCAGATTTTCAGAGATGATGCGGGGAAGGTTCCTTGAGGTATCTCACGACATTTATCATGATTGAATCAGCGGTACGCTGTGCGCATGCGCGAGCGCTTGTCTGTCTATATTTCCTTGCCACAGCCTTAACTTTTATTGGATTTCAATGAAATTTTCAGGAATAGTGTGGATTTAGCCCTAGACAGTCCCCTATTCGTTCCATCATGATTGAATCAACGGAATCAATGCGTCAACGTAATTTTCTTGTGATAGACATAAGTCCGTCAATATTGAACAGATTCCAGTCGGGTTTTTAGGGATGATGCGTCGAGTCCTTGAGAACTTGTGCCCGGTGGGCCCTTTCATATCATATTTCCAAGGAGCGGCCGAAAAGTGGTCAACCGGGTTGCCAATGGTCATACCCGTCTTACTGAAAGACACCTACTTAGCCATAAGCTCGAGATATTGTGTGTGGGAGGTGTGGGGGTTATCTTTCCATCCACCACTTTCTGGAGGACTGCCCGGACCTTATGAAACTCCCAGTCCAGCATAGGTCTCCTCAGTGGATTGACGATTATTCTGGAGCAGACAAAGTACAACCCCTGTTGACGTACCTGAGAGCCGGTGAGCACTGCTTCTAACTGTGATATCTGATCTGTGATTATAAATAGTAACATGTATTTAATGTTGTGAATATTCTTCATCTAGTCTAAGTTGTATAATACTTGGGGGTTTTCATTCGCTTTAGAGGCAATACCGTGGTTATCACTAAACCCCTCGTGTGTTCCCCTCCAATTTGCTAGAGGAGCCCATGTTGGCATTCCTTTTAGTGACGGAGGACACATGGCTCAGAATCGAGCCACTTGCAGTGTCCCTTTAGCCATCTTGTTCAATGCCTATGATGACCCTTCAGGTTGGGGTAAGGCTTGAAAAAAAAAATAATGATAATACCCTGAGTCTAACGGTGAATCGAGAAGCTCGTTTAAAGACTGAATTGAACTATAAGAACTTGATTAAGTCTAATAACGCCTAAGCAATACCTGTCGTTGGCTACTCTTTTGGTGTTATTTCTTGGAGCGAAAAAGAGTTAGAGAGTCTTCAGTGGTTGATCAGAACGAAGATGACTGCCCACAGGAAGCACCACATTCACTCTAATACTATCAGGATGATGCTTCCTCGAACGGTGGGAGGGCGCGGGCTCATGGATATCAGATCACTCTACCTGTCCCGGATTTCTCAATTGCGAAAATTACTTTGCGCGACGCAGGGAGAACTTGCCAATGCATCATGCTATCTACGATTCAGATAAACAGCTGACACCACTGCATCAGTCCAGCTGTTCAAGGGAATAATTCTCACAGGAAACAGTCGAGAGTCAAGTGACAGAGAGGGAGAGTAAGGCTCTCCATGATGAACATTTCCATGAATTATGTCTTCCTTTACGTTGACAAGCAGGCTTCAAATGCTTAGTTCACAAACAGTGATCTCTACCCAGAGACAGAAGGATTCATGTTGGCCATCCAGGATCAGGTGATCCGAACTAGGAATTATGCGAAATGCATTATAAAGGATCATTCAGTCGAAGATTTGTTCAATGTTACCGGACATTGCCTATCTGGAGCGGCATGAACATATGGCTGGGTTATTGCACCAAAAGCTAGCATGTAAACTAAAATTATTGAAAGAAAAAACACCACAATATCGGTGCAAGCCTGATCCTACCTTAGAAAACGAAGAATATTACCTCCTCTCCAATAGAACCTTAGTAAGAACTAAATCACTCGCGACGAAGTTGTGGAAACCCATTTAAAAATGGAAGTTAGTGAAAAATGTGGGCGACGGCTCCAGTGCTCCCGTCGAGTCCGAGGGGCGAATGTTGAGACACCCGAGTGATCCCCTTCACTTCGCAATATCGAAAATAGATTGTCCCGAGTGATCCCGTAGACGATAAGAGAAAGTGCACCGGAATCGACATGAATCTTTGGGACATTTACCATCAGTTTGTGAACCCCTTGTAATCGACAAGATTACCTCTCTCCGTGCACCATGTCGGACGTGAAATTTGTTAGTGGCGGAAGCCGTCAAGAGGCTGTTGTTGTATTTATTGACGGATTCAAATATAATTATCATAAATTATTAGCTGGGGGTGTGAGAAAGTGGAATTATAGTGCAAGGGGTGGGCAAATCCGCTGTAAATCATACTCTATACAGATAGATGTAAGGTGTTTCTCAAAACCCCACATAACCATGAACCCACGACCACAATAGAAACTAGCGAATTACGGAATTGTTTATGCTGAATTGGTTAGAAATTCGGGCAATTAGAGGAAAAATATATCGCTATTTATACATATTATTCCAAATACACTTTTTCAGCTGCACAAAACCAATTTTTAGATTGTTGAAATTTTTGGGTTTTTATTAATTTATTAGCTTGTATTAATGAAATTGAATTAAATTTTTATGTAAGTGTTTAAATGCCCTACTTAATGTCCGATCACCTTTTTTTTAGTACTACTCTTGTGTTCAAAAATATTGTGTACTGAACCTAATGTACGTGACACGGTTATTGCAGAACTTGAAATTCCTTACGAAATGTCCAACCATCTACTTAGATGGTACGTTTAGCTACGAAGACTGATGACTATGTAAGTAATAGTTGATTACAATGACAAAATGTATTGGCTACTTTTCAAACAGGGGGGGCGACGGCTCCAGTGCTCCCGTCGAGTCCGAGGGGCGAAAGTTGGACACCCGAGTGATCCCCTTCACTTCGCAATATCGAAAATAGATTGTCCCGAGTGATCCCTTAGACGATAAGAGAAAGTGCACCGGAATCGACATGAATCTTTGGGACATTTACCATCAGTTTGTCGATTACTTCTCTCCGTGCATCATGTCGGACGTGAAATTTATTAGTGGCGGAAGCCGTCAAGAGGCTGTTGCATTTATTGACGGATTCAAATATAATTATCATAAATTATTACCTGGGGGTGTAAGAAGGTGAAACAGATGGATGTGAGGTGATTCACAAAACCCCACATAACCATGAACCCAAGACCACAATAGAAACTAACGAATTATGGGCGGCCGTCAAAAGAAACGTCATCGCAAATGAATTTTCTTCCCGCCCATCGAAAGTTTTCCTCTAATCGGGAAATTAGAGGAAAAATATATCGCTATTTACATGTTATTCGTAATAAACTTTTTCAGCTGCACAAAACCAATTTTTAGATTGTTGTAATTTTTGGGGTTTTATTAATTTATTAGGTTGTTTTAATAAAATTGAAGTAAATTTTTCTGTTGAATTTTTTATGTAAGTTTTTAAATGCCCTACTTCATGTCCGATCACCTTTTCTTGAGTAGTACTCTGTGTCCGAAAATATTGTGTACTGAACCTAATGCACGTAAAAGTTGATTACATTTACAAAACGCATTGTACTGGCGAACACATTGCTCACAAAGTAAAAGTAGAAATTTACCCCAGTCAACCCGGTGAGTAAATTCTGGAGGACAAGGTAAGAAGTTTCCTTGAAATGATAACCTGTAGGGTTTGATATCAATAGTGAATTCTCAGAGAAAGTCGGTGGACTTTCATATGATTCTCTAACCTTTAAAAAGCCCCCTTATCCCGTGTGGCCTAATGGCTACGCGACAAGTGACTTGCTCCCCAGCAAGCTTCGCTTGTGTTGTTTATCGGTAAAAAGTAATGTTATAATACACTCAGACGCGAAATTATGTATAGGTACACATTTCGAAGCTAATATATCCTCGACCTTCGATTCAATATCATTCAACCGAATCTTGCGACGTTCTATCATAAAAGATGACCTAACTAACCGAAAATGGATGGAATTAAGTTACGGAAAAGAACGTGTCCTCTCACAGATTTTTTAATAACTTTCACGTACTGTCGATCCATCGTCAGTCAAACATAATTTTGCCATTTTCCACCATAAGTATCTCCTGAATTTCTTCTACACCAACTTTCTATGAACAGGTGAGTTAACTGAGTCAGTAGTAGTAATGGAATTAATATCGAGTGCTACCTACAATCTGTATTTAAATTTTCTGTATAGTAGATCAAATGGAGGAGAAATTATCGTTCAAGCTCATTCAGCTGATCATAGTAATTCGATTTGCTCACTAGTTCGGGTAGATCACAGCGTAGCATCATAAGTGTTGCTGATCAAGTGTTTCAGTACTGCCTGAAAAATAGTACCTCCCTACAATAATTGTTCTCTACAGCATCCAGAGAGGCCAAATGGGCATCAAAAATGGAACAAGAACGAAATAAATTTAAAAAAGTAGCTCACTCAGCTGCTAATCACAATGGTCCCATAAGTTGTTATAATACTCTACCACACCCTGTTCAAATGTTGTGCATCTTTAGTTGAATAGAAACAAAAGTAGCTATAATGTGGTTATGGGCTCAATGCCCAATAACCAACAACCCAAGTTGATAGGAAAAAACTTGGTTATTTATATAGGTTTATTGGACAGCTAGGTAAATAAGATAGATAGGTATCACATATAATCAGTGGTTCCGAACTGAAGGATATCATGCTGAATATAAACTAAACGAGTTGCAGAACTTACTCAACTGATTATAGCGGTACCGCGAGTTGAAATTATGCTCAACCACACCTGTAAAGACTCGTTTCTGACGTGCAGCTGATTAGATTGGTTCCTCAAGTTTTAAATATACACTCCCACATCAAGAGAGGCTCGATCAAATTTCTACATCTAAAGTTGTATATGAACTAAATTATCACTATACTATATAAGGCTCACTAAACTGAATAGTGTTGATTCCCTAAATTGTAATTATTGTATTTTACCACACCAATAGGGGCTCCGTTCCTAAGTTCATCATCTAAAGTGGAATAGGAACAAACGTGCTTAATTATTGGTATATAGGATAGCTGTACCTGTTGCTTCTACGGCTCGTTTAAAATGCCACAAAACATAATTCGAGTGATAATCAGTAATAATCAGTGATTACCAACTGGTGAGTCGCAACGTTCCCAGGAAGAAAAAAGTAAAACACGGAGAAAATAGTGGTTACCTATTAAAACTAGAGGGTCCGCTGATTAGGTTTCTTACGTAGTTTAAAAAAGTAGAATTTACTTGTTGCAGAAATCAAAAAATATTTTAAATAGGTTTGTATCAAACTTTGCATAGGACTGAAATAGGACTGAAACTTATGGAGGATGAGAGTACCGTCTGTTATTGCCAAAAAACTCACTTTCGAATTGCATCCACGCGATTTACAAGGGAATATACAACATTTTCAGCCCAAAAAGTGGTTACCCAATTAGCTAATATTTTTAACTTAAAAAAACGAAGAAAAAAAAAATTGAGATTTAAACAGTGCTAGTCCATTCAATTCAGCTTTAAGAAAAAAAAGGAAAAAACTAAAGTAAAAATGTATTTTTGAGATTTTTCGTCCGATATCTTCTACGATTAATGACAATAGTATCGTCGTTGCATGGGATTGGGCGCTCCAAAAGACTTTTTTCGAACTGAAAAGACAAAAGCTAACAAGGTCCATACTAAAACATATATTTCTGAGATTTTTGCAAAGTTTCAAGTCGATTGCTCGAAAATTTCGGCCTGTAGTGCTGAGCTGACATACACATACATACAAACCAGTGCAGACCTATTTAAAGTAGAGACCGTTCGCCAATAAAACTGTCCACCAAAGAAGGTACTGTCACCACTAAAGTGAATGGTTCACCGATACAGAACACAGCATTCCGAATTCGAATGATTTTATAAACTCACATAAATAATAAAGAAAAAAGAAAATTCAATTTTTTTTCCTTTGGTTTTATATTTTTATTTTTTATTATTAATATTATTTCCATTCTAAGCAATAAACTGAATGTTAAAAGGCATGCACAGGACAAAGTGGGTTTCAAAATTAGAAATAGTCTCAGATCATTACTTGGTTCCGTTAAAGACAAAATCAATGTTCAGGATAAAAGTGGGGTTCATAAACTAAAATGTTCTTGCGGCTACGAATATTGCGGTTAAACTAGTAGGGAATCCAGGGAAAGAATAGAAAAGCATCACGTAGATTTCAGTAAAAATAAGGGTAGGTCTATATGTGCAAAACATCCTACGGAATCCAATCATACTTAAAATAATTTTGAATTGACAGACAGAAAGTGTGTAGAATTTCTTCATTTTTGTCCAAAGGGAGGTATATTGAATGTACTTGAAAAATTCAAAGTTATTAAAAGTGACGGATCTGGTAAATAGATTTGAATGATGTTCCACCATTCCTCCACTTCCAAAGTCAACGAAAGTTGACGGCATCTCAAATAGCAATTTCAAGATCAAATTCAGTTTCTCATTCGCTAGATTCACTTAGCCAGTTCGAACAGTTACCAAAATACCAGCGTATTATATCTTACTTAAGGAGTTCTTGGCTCAATCAGGATATCTTTTTTTCTTTTTTAGTTGTGGGTCCAGTCTATAAAATCCCCAGGAAAAAAGTTTCTTCGACTTTGAAGTGAAGCCCACCCCAAAATGTGATTCTAGGGTTGAAGTAGAGAAACGTTTGTTTTCATCGTGAGTGGGAAGATCAAACAATCTCGTTGGGCAATAGCAGTTGAGGAATGCTCTCCTTCATTGCTTCTCTTTCCGTCTCGGGGTTCTCTCCTAACGCCAAAACTCAAAAACCATAATTGTCAACAGTTACTCCCAACCAAGAGTCTCTCCAAATGGCCAAGTTCCGTCAAGTGTCATTGTCCTGGCAGTAAATTTCACTTTGAGTGACCGTCCGCCGGAAAGAACTTGAAACACGCTTATTTCTGACAAGTTCTCGCGAAGGGGCTCATTTGGCACGAGACAGCCCTGTAAACGTCTGCTCTCAAGACGGTCGTCAAGCAGATTCATTGGTTCGGAAGAAACATAGTCCTCCAACTATATCAAAAGATATAAACCTCTGCTGTTTCGAAATAATTATTTTATAGCCCGCATTTTATGTTTTAGTCCATTACTCCACAATGTGACTTATGCATGTTTATATTGTGCAGCAACCTCCTAAGGAACATATATATCTTCTAAACCTCAATGTACTAGTCCCAAGAATAAGAGAATAAGCAGTAAATTGGAAGAGATCTCTAACCACACAACATAGGGTACTATCTAGTCCCAAGATCGTGAAATAAGCAGTAAATTGGAAGAGATCTCTAACCACACAACATAGGGTACTAAAATCGGCATTCGTTTACAGCGAAATACCGTAGGGTGGAGGCACCGATAGTAGCCACCCCTGCCAGTAGTAGCCACCCATGAACTTTAGATTTGAAAAATAAGGATTTGGCACCATCAAGACATTCGACATTAGCACCATTTTAAATCAGGAGATGTCAGCTGAGCATTCTAACCGTTCTCGCCATAATCAAGAAACCAGTGTGATTAACAACACGCCTTATAACCCGGATGGGCTGCCAGTTGATCAGATGAGCTCCTCACCTACGGTTTTGATTAAGGACGTAGTCCTTGTTTACCTCAATATTTCACTTCATTCTAGGAATTTTTGAGATAGTTTCGTATTATTCACGTTCCTTGGTGATTTCTTGATGTATTTCAAGTTGTTTCACGTAGGAGTTTAGACAATTAGAGTCATATTTGTGGGGTGGCTACTACCAGTTCTTGAAAACCTAGCGAATTTCTGTAGTAGCCATGATGTGGCCACTACTGAGTTTTCGTGTTTTATCTCATTAAACATGAAAATATGCTAGATTTTCATCAGGATCACAATGATATAATTAGTTTTCCTGAAAAATTAGAGGTTCCAGTAGTAGCCAGGAGGTGGCTACTGTTGGTCCCTAACAGTGGCTACTAATAAAGATTTTGGTGGCTACTACCAGTTCTTGAAAACCTAGCGAATTTCTGTAGTAGCCATGACGTGGCCACTACTGAGTTATCGTGTTTTTTCATATTCAACATAAAAATAAGCTAGATTGTCATCAGTATCACAGTGATATAATTAGTTTTCCTGAAAAATGAGTATTTCTAGTAGTAGCCAGGGGGTGGCAACTACTGGTCCCTTACAGTGGCTAGTACTAAAGATTTTGGTGGCTACTACAAGTGACAGATCTTGGTTTCCTTTTCTTCGATTTTCGTAAAACTAATCAACGCATTCGATTTTTAAAAATAGCCATTCGATAGAGCAGACATTGAGAGAAAGGAAAAACACGGGATTGGACGAAAGAACGGAGAAATGAAGAAATTACGTTGTAAATACCGAAACTGGGCTGCTTAAGGGTGGCTACTACTGGTGCCTCTACCCTACCCAACTTCCAAAATTTTCGATTTAATGACGCAATAAATATTCAATGATTATGGGAGGCCCCAAACGCAGTTTCACGTCGACTAATCAATCGGAGCCTTTTCTGAATCTTCGGAACGTCAGTTTTTTAAATTCTAGTCTTATTGCTTATCAGCACCCACAGACACATAATACGCATTTCATTTATCCAGACGTCCGCCTCATCTGGAAATCAGGCAGCAGAGTCAACTTGAGAACTTGATCACTTCGGAGACTAACTGTTTCTTTCCTGTCAAACCTAAGCTGCTGAGATAGGTTTTTAAGTGTTTTTGAGGATCCTGGGATGGAAAAAAAAAAATATATATATATATATATATATATAAATTCAATTTGATAGAAATTTCACAAATATAAAGAAAAGAACGTTTTGATATTTCGATTAAATCTTTTTCAAAGTTGGAAGAATAATGGTTTTTTTGAATTCCTGGACCTGGTATAGTATCATGGAAGCGAGTTACCTCGTAAACATGTATGGCTTCGATACTGATAATCTTGTGTGACCCAATGGTTTAGGTTGAGACCAGGAGGCCGCATGGATCACGATAATCATATTTGAGCCCGTTCAGTCTACTATCCCAGGTAGTAATCGACTCTTGTTGTTCCAGAGAGGCTATCTGAGAAATTTGAATATCCTAGGGTGAACAGGAGAGCATTTTTCTCACTCAGCTGATCAGGAAAGAGCTGAACATTTTATTCATTTATCGATGTTACAGAGAGGCTCCTTGTCCAATTTCAAATTCCTTTGGTGAATAGGAAAGAATATACCTAAGTCAGCTGATCTGGTTGGAACCCTACACTGCATTCGTCTCATAATGTCCTGGAGAGGGTCCCTATGTCAAATTTCACATTCCGAGGGTGAAAAGGAGATAATGTGACTTACACAGCTATTGAGGAAACAGCCCATCATTTCATTCGCCTCTTGACCAGAGAGTAACCCTATCAAATTTCAATTCCCTTGGGTGAACATAAGACAATATTTAGCTCTCGTTTGAGCAAATTTTTGTAGAAAATGAAGCAATTCCAATGGCACGGAAATTTTTAAAATCAAAACTTTTGAAAAATTTCTCCATTAAAATCCGTTTTGAGGCATTCTGAATCGATTCCTGAAGTTAAAGATTTTTCATATATACATATATAAAGTATCTCCGTAAGATTGAGATAAAAATACCGGTCTTGCGCCAAAAAATCAAGCTTTCCGAACGAAAGGACGATTTTGTGGGCCAACAATTTTTGAGTACATAAAATTTGTCAAATTTCAACAAGTGCACTAAAAAAAAGTCACTAAAAATGGCCAAAAATGGCTAAAAATCGTTAAAATGAAATGTTTTTGAAGATTATTGCTCAAATAAAGCTTGCTAACTATAAAATTCAACATTCGAAAATTCATGAACAGAATAGTGTTGAAAAATGAACTTAAAATTCATTTAAATTTGCTAAAACAATCAATAGAAATAGCAAAAAAAAAAATCCAAAAAGCTCTTTTTGGATACCAGATTATTATATATATAGAATAAGTTTTTAGCCATAAAATTGCTAGTTAACAATTTCCTTGAACTCAAAAACATCAAATTTTAAAACAATTTAACATTAGATATACAATACGATAATTTACGAAAATTCGATCATGCTGCTTGAGTAGAACTTTTTTTTTTTTTTTTTTTTTAAATTCAGAATTGGGTATTTTCTTAGGCGACAGGTACTGTTAAGAACGTCCCGGTTTTTTTAACCCGAATAAAAGTTAAAACCCTACCGATCAACTTGATAGGACGATTTTAAAATCAATTTTTGATGATCTATCTTTACGATTAGAAACTTCTCTCAACTCACCAAAATCGTTTAGGTATCGTTGAATTTGTTATAGAAAGTGGCCTGAACCCACCTCATCAACATTTGACGTGAAAAGGTCGATGCGTGTTCTGTTTTTCCTTAATTAGGTCATTTTCCCGAAAAGGGCAAATCGCTGTCCGAAGGGATTTACGTCTTCCCATTATTACGTAGATTAAAAAAACAAAAGTTTCCGGTCTCTACAAGTTGCTCTTAACATAGGTACATAGGTTTCAAATAAATTAATATTTTATTTAACACTGAAAAATCAATTTGAACAGCGAAATGTCTCCTCCCCCGCGGCGTCCAGACCTGACTTTTCCGACTTTGCATCCATCTTTGGAGTAATTGTGACTGGATTTCGAAGCTGAAACTTTCTTGGTTATTATAAATACTTCCATAGAGTGAGAAAATAGGGTAGCCATAATTTTTGGAACTTTAGATAAAGAGGGGGGGAGAGGAAAAATTTTGTCCAGAGTGAGGTGTCTTTCCCCCGCTCAAAAAGTGTTTTCGAATTTTCGTGATCTTGGGTTGGTTTGCGCGCGTTCGGCTTTCCCGCCAAGTGTAGGTTACATCCTTGGCTATCAAACCATGTTGGGTTCAGGATGATCTCAGTCCGTGTTATGCCATTCAGGAAGAAAGAAGTTTCGTTGGAACAGCCCGTCACACAGTACCCGTCTTCCCCCCGCGCCCAATTTTCATGGTAAGTCACTGAGAATAAATTTTTCCGTCGCTTTGTGCTTGTCGAGGTCGAGTAACTCTTTCGATTGGTATACTGCTTTTGCTGAAAATCAATGACGGAACTCTCAAATAATTGTAAAAACGAGTTGTTCATTTGCACACCTATGTCTTCCCCCGCCAATCACCTCCGCGGGGGAAAGACAAGGAAGACGGGGGGAAGACGGCCTCTTGTACCTTGAATTTACATTGTTTTTATTTGATTCAGTTGAATTTAAACATACCTTCGTCGGACTCGGAGTTTGCTTATGTTGCTGATTGAAAAAATTAAATTAGAGTTCCAGTCATGCAGCATGACCATGTGAGCGAATTTTCATTAAATTATGGAATCTAGTGAACGCGGCTTCTGAGAGCGAAATGGACTTCCAATTTGAATTCAGCGCATCGAATAATATAAGGATACCAATATTGGTGAATTTTAGACCATTTAAACATACCTTCGTCGGACTCGGAGTTTGCTTATGTTGCTGATTGAAAAAATTAAATTAGAGTTCCAGTCATGCAGCATGACCATGTGAGCGAATTTTCATTAAATTGTGGAATCTAGTGAACGCGGCTTCTGAGTGCGAAATGGACTTCAAATTTGAATTCAGCGCATCGAATAATATAAGAATACCAATATTGGTAAATTTTAGACAATTTCCAAGGGCATTTTGGGGAGATTTTCATGAAATTCATGAAATTTTGGATATCCGGTGAATGAAGCATCCTAGCGCAAAACGGATTTCAAAATCGGATTCAGCAACTCAAAATACTCTCAGGAACGCATTTTCGTCAAATTTACTGTGAGTTGTAAGGGAGAAATTGCGAATTTAAGAGAAAAAATAAATTTTTAAAACAAAAAGTTATTCCAGAATGAAGCCCAGGTGGGTCCAGTGAGTGCCCGCTCGGCTTTCTTGGCAAATTTAGTTTCGTAAAATTTGCTTTTTAATCTTCATCTTTTAGGTAGGGTTATCCGCATATATTGTCGATTATTTATTGATAATAGTTATTGTAATATTTCAATTCATTATATATCATTTATTTAATTGATCAATTTAATTAATTAGCTAAATAATTATCATAAATGTGTCCAATGAACTGGGACACAATGTGTCTAATAATCCTGGACACAATGTGTCAAATAATCCTGGACACATAATCCCAATGAGTCCAGTATAATCAGACACAATCGCTTATGTGTCCTAATTTGTAGGACACATCTTAGTTTGTGTCCCAGATCATTGCACACATTGTGTCCAGTCAACAAGGACACATTTCCCGTCGTGTCCAATAAACAGGGACACATTTCCCGCCGTGTCGACTATCTTCTAGGACACATTAAGACCAAGTATAAATACTTCAATTCTAGAATATTCAAAACGGGTATAAGTTTTCTGCCCCCACCAAGGCCCTGGAATTCGATTAAAATTCATCAAAATGTGTTCTAGTAGGTAAATTAAGTCTCTCAATCCGAATTTGAAATCCGTTTTGTTCTACGACGTTTAGTTCTTCGGATAAATTAAATTTAATCAATTTCATGAAAAACTCCCAAAATTCATCTTAGAAATTGTTCAAAATTCATCAACTTGTGTTACATCACGTAAATCAGGGCGCTGAATCCGAATTTGAAATCAGTTTTGCTCTAGGACGTTCATTTTACCGGATTTCCGAAATTTCATGAATTTCATGAAAATCACCCCAAAATGCCCCTGGAAATTGTTCAAAATTCATCAGAATGTGTTCTAGTAGGTACATTGAGGGCTGAATCCGAATTTGAAATCCGTTTTGTTCTTTGACGTTCCATACACCGGCAAATGACAAAAACCACAATTACATGAAATTTCCCGAATTTCCTTCTTATTATGTTTCTTTGGGTGATTTGAAAGGAAAAACTAAATATCATATCCTCATCACTCCTCATATCCTCATCCTCAATTGAAGAAACTGACGTTCATTTGAACGATTTAGACCATCTAGAGTACTCGTTTCATCGTCGATGTCTTTCCCCCGCTGAGGGCGTCTTTCCCCCGCTTTTCACTGTTTCTTTTATTTATTTTTATTGGCTAAATAAGGACTGTGTTGCGTGACCGAGGGTAGGAATATGATCAGCACACTGTACAGATCACCCATGAATTTTCGGGAAGAGTTTTAAGCACTTTTGGTTTTCTGAAAACTGGAAGTTGAGATTTGCCCTTTTCAGGGAAAATGACCCAATTACGGAATTGTTTATCCGGGCAACGTCGGTAGGGAAATCCAAATTTATAATGAAGGAGTAAAGTCTGTCTTGGCATATTTCTCAATTCAGAGAAATGATTCGACAAGGTACTTTACGACGGTCCATTGTATTAGATCAAACCTCACCTACCTGATAAATATTATTATCGTCTGATTCGATCAAACCTTGAAGGTCGCACCAACTCAGTGAGGTACGAAAATTCAGTATCAATCTCCCAAGCAATCAATTCTGGACTGGAGTACCCCAAGGAAGTGTACTTTTTGTATCTTATCTATGCACATGATGTTCCCCATCCCGAGTACTCAACACAAGGACAAATCGTCGATGCCGTGGCCCTACTCAGGTCATATGATACCTTCGAGGATACTGCAAGTAAAGTTCAATCTGCTCTCAACGAGACCGAAATTTGGTGTAAGAAATGGCGAGTCAGGCTGAAACCTGTGGAATCTAATGTGGTCCCTTTCACCAAGATAAAACCAATCTCCAGTAAAATTTGCATATCAACGTCAGCACAATACCAGAGGCTACAAGTGTTCGGTACATCGGTGTCTACATGTACAAAACGCTGACCTGGGAAGTTCACATTAACATATTGGTCAACAAGACTAGACAGAGAATACACCAATTAAAGCCGCTCATGGGTGACCGATCTCCATTGATCATGTCAACGAAACAGCTACTTTATCTCTCTCTTTCTCATTCGACCGATTTGGAGCTTTTTCATCTGGTCTTTGGGCGTCAGCTGCCAAATGTCATATACAAAAGATACAAGTGACCCAAAATTAGGTCCTTCGAACGGTATGTCCGCAATGCAATCCTGAGCCTGCAGTCTACGTTCTTCACGTTCAAGTTCTATTTGTTTTAGTCAGAGGAAATAGGTTTCTTATCAATCTCAATCTATCTACCAGCCTAAAAAAAAAATTGTTTTTTGGCGTACTAAGATTTGGCATCTATCAGTCTAGTAGCATGCTAGGGCCAACCAACGACCAGGGAGAGATGACATGTTTTCGTATTTACGTGATGGGAATGATAAAAAAAATGATGAAAATATAATAGTATTTTTTGAGAAATCGGAATATATTTGTTCGCTAGAATTTTGAATTGTACCGTTAGAATACCAATAAATGTAAGTTGGGACAAAAGACTCAAGAGTGTAATATAAACATGTCTCGGACTTTCATAGTGGAGCCCAAAATGTATGATAGAATAAAGGGGTGCCTTATGAAATGGGTGATTCTCTCAGAAAAGTCAGTTTTGAGTTTGACTTTAAAAAAAAAAAAAAAAAAAAATATTTGAATCGAACGAAAAAAAAAAATCATGGATGCTCTCTATACCGTATGTATCGAGATCGATGACAATGCCAGTCGTTGATGCGACCCGTAGATTCTCAAAATTTTCGTCATCGCTCTGTCAAAATTTCCTTCAATTTGTTTGCTTGGTCAATAAGAGAATATTGGATTCATAAATGCAAGAATACGGAAATACTTAAAATTAAAAAAAAATAATGAAAAAACGTAATAGATTTGTTTTCTTTCTCATTGTCCTGCCTCGAATTTTCAGGAGGGGACAGGTTGATGATGGACAGGTAGTTCATGATTCGTCCATTTTCCTCAAATGTTTCACTTTTTGCAAGCTCTCTCTCAAATTCGGCATATAAAATAGATCTAGACCGACCGGTGCACAATAAAAAACGCATTAGAAAAAATTGAGTTCAAGTACCCACTTAGAAAAAGTGGACATCTCCCTGACGATTGTGTTCGACCATCCCACGATCCAGAACTTGTCTGCTCCCGTAAAGAATGACAACGAATGGCGGGTTTTCTGGTAACTGAAAAGCGCGCAAATAATATGGGCACACAAAAAACGGCTAAAATACACCTTCCACCGCGAAAACTCGAAAAACGATATTGGACAGGTCAATGACGGTGATGCCCAGTTACACCCTATTCCCGTCGTGCTATAATTTTCTAGCGGTTCCAAATTTATTTCAATGATCAGAAACGCATCTCAGGAATCGTGCTAACGTAGAAAAAATAGAATCGAATCCAAATTCCATAATGGAAAAACCTTAACTAAAGTTGAAATTTGGAAAGTCGCTTTGTTACAAGACAGGTTGATGACGATTTCGCTATATTTTGTTAATTTTCCATAATAAAGGAATAACAATAACTCAAAAGGAAAGAAAAAGGTTCTAGATAAAAACCTATACTAAAATTTAATATATTCCCCAGCTCTCAAATATTTTTATTCTGTCGCCACTACAGGTCGGTACATCGCTTCTGCCCCTTTCTGTGAGAATCACCCAAATACGAATCTATGGTCGGATAAGAAATTACGCAACTGCCTAACACCCGCCGCCCTGCCCTGCCCGCTTACCTATCACGTAGGCGGGTACAACTCGCTGGAAAGATGTCGCCGATTCTAAGGGTTGTATTTTAACGCTTATAATACAATATATAGGAATTACTTTAACAACCAGGATAACTAAATGCACATCACCTCAACTTGCTTACCTCAACTTTCCCGGGATCGGTTCTGACGAGAAGTGAACCCAACTACAACTGCGAACAAGAAGAGGCGGCTGAGAGAATTTTATTGGGTCGCCTATACAATATGTACCCTTTCGCGAGGTGGTACGGCTCCTTTCACCCCGTTTGATTGATGATCGCAAAACGCTCACCGGGCCAGAGGTAGGAACAGGGCATAGAGGTCGTTCACGGAGGGTGTTTTTTCTCTACTGTATTAGTCATTTTCTTATTAAACAAACAGTTCAATACGTTGTGAGGAAGGGGAAAAGAAGTTGGGTAAACATTGAGTGTATCTAATAGCTTTGACGGGTTTTCCGTCGTGGTTAAGGGCCTGGTTTCCTTATTTCTTGAGACAACAAGGTGTCAATCAAGACCGACCCTCCCGGTGATGTTCTGCTCTAGTTTTATCCTGCTTTGAAGTTAGGAGAAGAGATCTGAACGTGTTCAGTGGTTCACTCACAATTGACTTTCAACTTCACTCTAATGTTAGTTCTGTTCTTACTTCAATGAAGATTAAATTGACTAACACGTCAATGTGAACTTAATTTGAAGGTCTGTTATTGAAATCAACCTGGACTTTTGCTTCGTAACTCCTTTGGTTTATTATTTACATCAATTAAATTTTGTAATCGGCAAAAAAATAAAATAAAAACACCCCCCGGTTTATTTCTTTTTCCATACTCTGTATGAAATCATAGGAACACAGAATGTGTTTTTGCTTGGTTGCTTGGTTGCTTGGTTGCTTGGTTGCTTGGTTGCTTGGTTGCACGTAAATAATAACAATATTTGGCAATAATAAAATAAATAATTGATAGACATTTAATTTGGTCTAAAACCCTATAAATATTATATAAATAAATATGTAACTACAAGAAAAATACTATATAAATTGAGAGCTTTCCAACGAATGGTGAACAATTTCTGTGCAATGAACACTGCGGGAGTTCTATTTCCTTACCAACGGCTTGGTTGTACGTGAAAATCATTATAAAAGGCGCATAACGGTTTTTTCTGTCGGTTTTTTGTGACGATTTTTTTTCGGTAGGTCATCGCAAAAACACATTCTGTGTTAAAAGGTTCATTTTTGTCGATTTTCTGTTGCAACCAATAAATAAAAACCATGTATCATATTTTTTCACGTCGTAATGTTGATCATCACCAAATCGTAGCTCCCTCCGTATACCTACTAGAAGAGAAAAGGGCTTCCAAACCCACTCAGCTGATCAGACTGGCTCTTCACTTGGTCAATCGTACGCAGCAGGCCTATAGATGCTCAATACTAAGTGAACTTCTGGGCTCCACTATGAAAGTCCGAGACATGTTTGTATTAGCTCTTGGGTATTTTTGACACAACCTACATTTATTGGTATTCCAATTATACAGTTCAAAATTCTAGCGAAGAATACAATCGGATTTTTCGAAAATACACCTACCTACATTTTCATCATCTATGTACCATTCCCATCAAGATGTCATCTCTCCCTAGCATGCAACTAGACGGATAGATTCCAAATCTCAGGAAGCCCATAAACATGTTTTATTTCGGCTGGTAGATAGATTGAGATTGATAGGAAACCTATTTGCTCAGGCTAAAACAAATAGAACTTAAACATGTAGAACGTGCACTGCAAGCTCATATTAGCCCACACCAATTTTGTGCTAAGTTTGAAATCACCAGGGGCACTGAAGTCTGACAAGGGCTCGACCGCATCAATACCAGCAAGGAGCCTGGCTGGGAAGCTACTGAGGATCCCAATCCTCTCTGACCGCATAACTATGATTCAAGTGTATCAGTGAGCTGTTCGGGTCATTATGACCCGTACAATACAGTAGATATATTAATTTCAGGAAAAAGTAAACTGGAAATCGCATCGTTTTGCATTTACTCAACTTTGTGTGGATCTATTTTACTCATCGAAGTGAATCCAATGGAAAAACTTGTCACTGTTTTGTCAATATATTCGATATCCATTGGACGTGTGGAATATTCAAAGCCACCTTTAGTTCTCACTTTTTTTTACAGCCCATACCAAACTAATCCAGAGGAGCCGAAACATTTTAGCCAATTTTCATAAAAGATGAAGGCTATTGCAATGTCTCGAAAAATGTTAAAATCAAAATTTTCGAAAAATTTCTCCATTGAAACCCATCTTGAGATATTCTGATACGAATCCTACAGTTTACGCATTTTTACATGTATATGTATATATATATATATATGTGTGTGTGTGTGTGTGTGTGTGTGTGTGTGTGTGTGTGTGTGTGTGTGTGTGTGTGTGTGTGTGTGTGTGTGTGTGTGTGTGTGTGTGTGTGTGTGTGTGTGTGTGTGTGTGTGTGTGTGTGTGTGTGTGTGTGTGTGTGTGTGTGTGTGTGTGTGTGTGTGTGTGTGTGTGTGTGTGTGTGTGTGTGTGTGTGTGTGTGTGTGTGTGTGTGTGTGTGTGTGTGTGTGTGTGTGTGTGTGTGTGTGTGTGTGTGTGTGTGTGTGTGTGTGTGTGTGTGTGTGTGTGTGTGTGTGTGTGTGTGTGTGTGTGTGTGTGTGTGTGTGTGTGTGTGTGTGTGTGTGTGTGTGTGTGTGTGTGTGTGTGTGTGTGTGTGTGTGTGTGTGTGTGTGTGTGTGTGTGTGTGTGTGTGTGTGTGTGTGTGTGTGTGTGTGTGTGTGTGTGTGTGTGTGTGTGTGTGTGTGTGTGTGTGTGTGTGTGTGTGTGTGTGTGTGTGTGTGTGTGTGTGTGTGTGTGTGTGTGTGTGTGTGTGTGTGTGTGTGTGTGTGTGTGTGTGTGTGTGTGTGTGTGTGTGTGTGTGTGTGTGTGTGTGTGTGTGTGTGTGTGTGTGTGTGTGTGTGTGTGTGTGTGTGTGTGTGTGTGTGTGTGTGTGTGTGTGTGTGTGTGTGTGTGTGTGTGTGTGTGTGTGTGTGTGTGTGTGTGTGTGTGTGTGTGTGTGTGTGTGTGTGTGTGTGTGTGTGTGTGTGTGTGTGTGTGTGTTAGGCGTTGCTCCTCCTTCGCACGTACTTACTGCCAAAGCTAACCTATGGGTTAGTCTTTGGCAGGCTTACTGCGGGGAGGCTGCTTGAGTTAGACCGTGAAGTACGCTCTGCTGTGCGCTCTTGGCTAGGCTTTAAACCTGGTGTCCCAAGTGCCTATATCCATGCACCGGTTAAGGCCGGTGGGCTCGGCATTGTCTCTCTCTCGGCCGCTATCCCATCTTTACGCCGCCAGCTCCTGCTTGCCCTAAGGGGCTCTAGCTGGGGAGTCACCCGCACTGCTGCTGACCTTGATTTCGTCAGACAGCAGTTGTTGTGGTGCGATCGAGCAACTCCAAATGCTCCAAAACCCAGCTCATCTGCTGAGTTCGCTGCTGCTCTGAATGATTCAGTGGATGGTAAAGAACTCCGACAGTGCTATGGATCCCCCATTTCCTCCCAGTGGGTTGAATGGGCTTCAGAGGGCATTGGGGCCGGCGACTACCGACATTTTCATGCCGTCCCCGTGGCAACATTAGCCACTGCGGTGAGGTGTTCTAGAGGTAGTCGTGGGACTGTAGATACCCTTTGCCGTGCCTGTCGGGGTAAAAATGAGAACCTGTATCATGTAGTGCAGCAGTGTCCACGGACTCATGGTGGCCGCATTCTACGTCATGATGCGGTTGCCAAGCAGATAGCAGGTGCTCTGTCATCCAGCGGCTGGGATGTGGAGAGAGAGAGACTGTACCATATGCCGAGTGACCGGAGCAAGAAGCCATATATCGTTGCCATCAAGCCCGATGGGTCTGCCATAATCCTGTATGTCCAAGTTGTCAGTGGCAGTGTGGACATGGAGCAGACCTGGAGGGCTAAAATAAGTAAATATGATAGGAACGACCTGCGACAAGCAATATCTGAGCTAAAGGGAGTGGCCGCGACCGTGTCATGGCGCGGGGTGTGGTGCGGGAAAAGTGCCACGGAGCTTCTCGAGTTGGGCATCTCGGCAGGAGTGCTCCGTGGTATCACCACCCGCGTCCTTCGGGGCTCTTACATCAATTGGTGGTCATTTTATAGGGGCACTTCCTTTCATCCCTCTCTCCCTCCTCCATCTTCCTCAACTTCCCTAATCCCTAGGGCCGGCGTCGGGTAAATCTGGGCGTCCTCCCCACTTTTTAATTTAGTTTTTTCGTTTATTTTTCTTAATGGCGTGCCCCCTGAGTCTTTGAGGGGAGGTTTCTTAAAAAAAAAAAAAAAAAAAAAAGTGTGTGTGTGTGTGTGTTATTGCAGTTATTCCAGACGGTAGCTCTCCTTATGATTGAGATAAAAATGCCGTTCTTGTTTGTTGGCCAACACTTTCTGAGAACATTAAGGACGAAATTCAAAAAATGTGCTTAACAAAGCACTAAAAATGAATGAAAACGTCTAAAAATCGTTAAATTTATATTTTCATCAAAATTTAATTCAAATGAAGTTTATCGAGGGTGGACTAAAACATTAAAAAATTTATTCACAATAATATGTTGAAAAATGTACTTAAATTGCATTATTGTTTGCTGAAAAAACGCTAGAAAAAGAAGAAGCTAAACTGCTGAACGTAGGATATGATTAAAAATGAGTTTATTTACCATAAAATTGGTGGATAACCAAAATTTTTTGAATGTTTACTCTTAGTGCTCAAATTTCAAAACTAAGTAACATAGAAATTAATTAATAGTTAACAATTTCCTCGCACTTGAAAAGCTCAAATTGAAAAAACAATTTAACATTAAACATTACGATAATAAATTAACGAAAATTCGCTCATACGATCATGCTGCATGACTGGAACGTTTTGCATAAAAATGAAGAAAACGTACTTTCCGTTAGTCTATCGTTTATTCTTGTCTTCCAGAAACGTTTTGAGAAAAACCATGTCACTCATAAAGATTCATGTAAACACTCCTTAAACTTTGATAGCGATATCCCTGAACGTGAGAGCACTAGTGGTTCAGCAGACCAATTTGGAAAAATTTCGACTTAAAATAATTTTGCTTCTATACTCCCAAACATAGGGAAGCATTGTGATTGTGCAAGAAATCGAAAGGATTGCTGTCCTGAAAATAAAAATTCTAACCTGCTTTTTACGTTTTGGAGCTTGCTGATCAATATTGGTTCCGAATCTGTACATCTGCGTGACTGGGACAGTTCCTTGTCAAACTCAAAGTTATGTGGCAAAGTTTTAGTCTGATTTCGAGGAAACTGATCGAGATGGTGCGGTATGGCTCCTAGATTGTCTCCTCTAAGTTTCATTGACGTTAGAACAATAGTAGCGTGTGCGTATGTAAGCGCAACCGTGAACTTCTCATATCTGCGATTTCTCATGATCTAATGATTCGATATCGATCAAACTCGGGGCTTGGTTGGGTTTAAGTTTCAGGGTGGTTTTCTGAAAATCTTACCGCAATTGCTCGATTAATGACTATTGCTTATGCGTAAAACATGATTGGTTGACTCAGCCAAAACTCTGGGAGAAATGGAACGATTTTGAAGAAATTTTCAGGAGCTATGCGGATTAGCTTCTAAATGGTTTCCTTCAACTTTCATAACCGTCGGATCAATAGTGGTCTACGCGCATGCGCAACCGTGCATTTATTTTTGGATAATTCTTTGTTTTCCAACAAACTCTATATATCCTTGTTACAAAGTGTCAGGATGCATATATATATACATAAATGGACTAAGTGATTAAAGTAGCGTATGTTGACATGGATATGTCATTTGCGTCATTAAAAAATGTGCGTGACACTAAAAAATTCGACGTTATTTAGCGCAAACCCCGTGGTGGTAGAGACTTGAAAAATTTGGCATGTGGCCTCCTTAAGACTTACACATTAAGTAGAATAGGGCCGGGAGCAGCCGAGTGGTTCCTACAGTAAATTTCTACGCTAATTCTTATCATAATCATCAGTAAATTAAAGTAAAGGATTAAGAAGAAAAAACTCAATGCTGAGCTCAATTAACAATATCGTGTTAGAAAAAGGTTGGGTGATCGGCTGAGTGATCTGAATTCTCTCCTGTTGAAAATTGGTTCAGAGAATCTCTGGGTCATTCAAGAGACATTTTAAATTATGGGCTCGTTCCTGATCAGCTGAGTGAGCTGAATTCTCTCCTGTTCACCCTAGGAGGCTGTTTTCTTGGGCCACATCAAGGATTTACAAACTATGAGTAACATTTCATATTTTTCGTACCACAAGCCTTTACTCAGCATTACTGATACATCAATCTCTACATGTAGTGTTTGTGGTTAGAATAAATCAATTTTTTTTTTTGTCACTGCAGTTTGCTTTCTTTCCCGACTTGAATCATCTATCACTCTATGTTAATTACTTAATTTTTTCCTCAGGGCAAAAAACAGACATATCCGTGATTAGATGTTTTTCCCAGTAAGAGAGAAATTCAGTTTGATCATTATTATATTGTCTTATGGCTCGGGTTCATTCCTAAATTTTCTTGATACAAAAGAAAGTGATTTGTCAAAAATTTGAACGTTATTTAATTTTATAAAAATGCGCTAAAATTTGGTACGTTTTGTAATTATTTAAATTATGATGATAGAATAGATAGCACGGTTTGTAGAGCTCTGATTCATTTAAAAATTGAAAGTTTAACTAAATCAAGTACCAACTAGGTATATCGAACTCAATTTTAATCAACCCTTTCGACGGGGGGTCAGAAGTCACGACATCGCGCTCCCAAATAACTTCAGGACAGTGTGAGGAAACGAATATACATTGCTCGTGAACGAATGTTATAATAGCGTTTGTTCAAAAACCATAGTTCCTAATAAATGGGTAAATAAATATTATTTCCATTAGGAGAATGCAATTATATGGATATGCTTAATACTGTGTTCATCCTCTTATCTGGGTTGTCGCTGTAGGTAGACAACGGGGTCCAACGTTCCCATGCTCGCGTGCAAAGATTGAAATAGTGGCCAATCACCGTTCAATCAGTAAACGACAAGGCCAAATTCCCCTCCCCTCTCCCCACTCTTACAACAATCACACACCCATCTCTCCTGTATCATGATTATTTCTTCATTGCTAAATTCGATAGACAGTGTAGTGAGCATTTATCATAAATACCTCATTCAACGTCACAATCACCCTGGCAACGCCGGTAAATGAAAAATACAAACGATATTCTATATTTAGATCCACTAAAATTAAGGATCCAGCTCAAAATGTTACAAATTAACAGCAATGAGTAAATTAGGTACAGCAATTTTTTTTATGATGCATTATGTTTATTTTGAATTGATTCCAACAGGTTTTACCTATATTCTAATTAAATGTTGTTACTTTGAGTACACCCATGAATACATGGGGTATCTTAATTTGGACATTTAAACCATGAACTAAATCTTGCAGTTAATTGCGTATAGAACATATCTGGTAAATTTCTTCAAAAGCTCGAGTTCAAACTTCAGGGATCGTTTCAGAATACCTCAAAATGGATTTCAATAAAGAAGATCTTGAAAATTTTGATTTAAAAATTATATGACCCTGCAATACCCTCAATTTTTATGAAAATTTGCCAGAAATTTTAATATTATGCCTGTTTCTACCCAGTATCATTACAAAATTGATGGATTGAAATTCTAGTTTTAAAAGAAGATTTAAAATTAGGAGAACCAAAATCCTCCTAATTCTAAATAATGCACTAGAAAAAAATATCATCTTTGGGAGAAAAACTACCTACAGCATTCACATTCATCAACAAAATGAATTTACTTTTCAAAAAAATTCACACTTTGACAACCACCCAAGTATAATTATTACATAAACAAAGTTGAAATGTGTAATTAATCAAACTTAAATAGGCATCAAGCATCAACGAACAGCGATTAAAAAAAATGGAATGACACCAGGAGTATGTCAGACTCCTATGGTATCTTTGTGTCACCATGAGAGTATGTCAGACTCACAATGTCAGAGACATACGCAATTTGAGAGTGATGAGCCTAGCTAGAGCCCCCTCGTTCAAGACCTAAATCCAGATGACAATAGGCCATCATCTTTATATAAAATTCCGAACGGTCTTTGAAATTGTGAAGAACTTCGCGGTCCGATTTTATTGTTAGACTGCTCATTCGAATCAGCACGGCCCCAAGTTTGTTGCAAAAGTGTCGCCGTTCGTCTCTATACCCGCCTTGATCGTGTTCTATGCGGTCCTTATCGACGAGAGTTGTTTATTAGGCTGTGGCGGTAACAACAGTTGCCATCAATTCAAGGTAAGTAAGAAACGAAGTGTAGTTACTAATATCTAGGCGAGTTATTTCTGAACGAAGAAATTGAAACTGAAGAACTTAGTGGACTTTATATCATAGTGGCGAGGACCACCTCAACTGGTGATATTTATTTTATTACATTACTTACAGTTTGATCGGTATTTCCTCTTTTTTATTCATTTAATAACATCGCCTTAGCATTGCACCGCAAATAGGTAGGACTTATATCGTTACTATAATGTTCTGAGTTCCTGTTAGGTACTACTGTTATACGGACTTGATTAGGGCTTTCCAAGTATCTCTAGTATTTATATATTTCTAATCAATGTTATACCCGTCATCTGGCTCTCTTTATCTCATAAGAATAGAATCCCTTATTTCATACGTCTTTTGTTGTCCTAAAAAGACTCCCAGTCAATTCAAAACTTGTTGGGATGAAGAAGAAATGATGTAGTAACACAGCTGATTAGAAATGAGCCCATCATTTCCATCGACTGTTGTTGTTCCAAGGAGGCTTCATATCAAATTTCCCAGGGTTGACAGGAAAAAAATTAGCTCACTCAGCTAACCAGGATGGAACCCGTCGCTCGTTCTTGTCTAAGTGTTCCAGAGAGGCCCGTTTTTTATTCGTCTCATAATTTCCCAAAAAAGCTCCCTCCGTATCTGTATTAATAAAATCGTAAGTATGTCTGTATTTACATTGATTGGAATCATGAAGTTTTGCGTCTCTTTTCCATTTCATGATATTTTTAGACGATTGGTACCTTTTTCTCAATGTTTCTCTGTCTGTCTGTTTGTCCGTATGTTTGTCTCTTTTCACGGTTACAGGCTTCATTGTACAACTGATATGAGTTTGGTATCAGTCCAACTTAAATCATGCGCTATTTGAAGTTTTTAAAATTTGAGCCAGAGGGGGTATTTTAGGGGAGGGGGAGGGGGTGGAATGGGATATCTTTGACACCATTGAACGAACTCGGAGTCTGATTGGAAGAATATGTTTGGATTATTCTAACTTTAATCACAGGCTCCTTGAAATGTTTCAAATCTACCCCATTGGGGGTGTTTTAGGAGAGGAGAGGGGGATGGGGTATCTTTGTCGTCACTGAAAAAACTGGGAGATTTAAGTGGTGGGTAATGTTTGGATTACTCCAATTTCTAACACTATTCTATTTGAAGTTTTTAAAATTTGAGCCAGGGGAATGATTTATGGGTACCATGTGGTGAAATGGGGTATCTTAGACACAATTGAACGAACTAGGGATCTGTTCGGACGAATATATTTGGATTGTTCTAAATCATAGACTACTTGGAAATTTTCAAATCTACCCCATGGGGGTGTTTCAGGAGAGGAGGGGGGGGGGGGTGAGTTATCTTTCTCATCACTGAACAAACTGGGAATTTTATTGTCGACTAACGATTGACTCTAATTCAAGTCAAAGACTACTTTCTTCTAAATTTTCAAATCTGACCCACAATGAAGGGAGAGGGGTGATGGAGTTGAAGTGTTCCGAACGTCACTGAACCAACTGGGGATCTACGTTGTCGAATATGCTTGGTGTATTCTAACTTAAATCTCACGCTACTTGCAATTATTCAAATCTGATGGAAATGGGTTGTTTTCTTAGAGGAGGGCGGTAGGGGGAAGGGGGTGAACTGATATCTTGGTTATCACTTAATAAACTGAGGACCCGACTGAATAAATATGTTTGGAATTATACTCTACCTTGAATCACAAACTACTTGAAATTTTCAAATCCGAACCATAACGGGGTTTTTTTTTTTTTAGGAGGGTGGGGGTTGAATGGGGGTATCTTGAACATCACTGAATAAACTGAAGACCTGATTGATATAATATGTTTTGATAACACTAAAAAACCACAGCCTACTTTTTTTTTTTTTTTTTTAAGCTTTTATAGCACCGAGTAATCTCATTAACAATACAAAATCTGACTTATATACTACAATACACTATTCAGGGCCTAACTTTGTCCCTTGTCACTCGAACATATCACATTAACTTCCTACACAAGCTCATGCGGTTTCAAACGCTTAAGGCGTCGAGTTAGATCTTACACATCCAGGAGCTTTACAGCTTCCTCATTCACATGATCTTTTAGTCTGGCAAGATGAGCCGTTGCTCGCTTTTTGATCACCTCATCCACACTGTCAACTTGAAGTTCACGGTGGAGTGCCTCATTTCGGAAGTACCACGGCGCATCAGTGATACATCGTAGTACAGAATCCTGGAAACGTTGAATGATGGTTGGAGCTGTGCAGCCCCACAACTGCTCTCCATACATCCAAACTGGCTTGATTACTTGATTTTTAAGGAGCAGCTTGTTAAGAATGGTCATGGTGGATCGTCAGCCGATTAGCCAATACGTCCGTCTAAGTTTCAATGCGAGCTCTGTCCTCTTCTTTTTGACATGTTCCTTCCACCTGAGCTTGGCGTCTAGCGTCATGCCCAGATATTTGGCTTCATTCGCGTAGGGAATGGCCACGTTGTTGAGGAAAGCAGGGATGTAGTTAACTTTCCGGTTGGTAAAATCAACGCGCACCGATTTAACCTCATTCAGTTTGATCCTCCATTTTGTTGTCCAAAGACTGATTTTGGAGATGGACTTATTGAGTTTTGATATTGATTCGTTATTGCTGTCACCAACTGCCAGGGCAGCCGTGTCTTCTGCAAATGTTGCTGTGGTGTAATGTTCGACTTCTGGTAAATCGCTGGTGTACAGAAGGTACAGGAGTGTGCCCAATACACTTCCTTGCGGCACTCCAGCATTTATTTTCATTGGGTCTGAGTACGCATCGTCAATGGTGGAGTGCAGCTGTCGAAAGCCAAACTGATGCTTTGGGATCAGCTTACGCTCCTCAATGAGATTCAGCAATCGTTTATTGATGAGTTTTTCAACAAGTTTCGACATCACAGGCAGCAATGAAATGGGCCTGTAAGATGTTAGCTGATCAGTTGATTTTCCAGGTTTTAGGATCGTAATTACCTCGGCAATTTTCCACAGTTGTGGGACATGGCGATGTAAGATAGCTGCATTGATGATTTGCGTTCTTTTGACGATAGCTTTTCTAGGAAGGTTTTTCATTATCTGCCCATTTATGAGGTCAAATCCAGGCGTCTTCTTTGGATTAATTTCCAGCTTGATCATTTTAGCAACTTCTTTAAAATTTACACACAGCCTACATAGAAGTTTTCAGTTCCAAACCAAAGGGGTGTTTTTGGGGGAGGGGGTTCGGAAAGGGTATCTTTGACATCACTGAACGAACTGGGGATCTGATAGGGCGAATATGTTTAGATTGCGTCATCCTCAATCATAGGCTATTATCTACCCTCAACCATAGGAAGGTGTTTGTGGTAAGGAAAAAAAGGAGGGGGAACGGGGTGGTTAAATGGAATAATTTGGTCATCACTGAATGAACTGGTGATTTGATGTTCGGACGAATGAAATTGAATTAGTCAGAACGTTTTTTTGGGTTACCTATCAGAATATTATTAATCTAAAATATGGGGGGTGTTTGTGGAGAGGGAGTGGGGGTTGATTTCAGTAGTTAGGTCCTAATAGGTAATTTATAAGTAAGTACTTTAGATAAGTGCTTTTAAGTAAGGACTTTTTGAATCAGATCCATAGGGCTGTCCCAAAATGTGATGGGTGAGGAAGGACTTGCGTATATTCAAGTCAAACTGTGCAACGCACGGGTGAAATAGCTGGTTTAATATAAACTTCCCACTGAAAACAGAAGAAGCCAGTGTAACCACCTTACATAATAGTGGTTATCCTGATTTATAATGATAGATCCACAGTGTGGAGCTACTTTGTTAATAATTATGTTTACCGTAGAGTGATATGTTTTAGCGAATTTTCACAAAAAACGAAGCTATTGCAATGGCTCGGAAAATTTTAAAATCAAAAATTTTGAAATATTTCTTCATTGAAATCCGTTTTGATGTATCTGAAACAAATCCTAGAGTTTAACACTTTTTCATATATATATATATATATATATATATATATATATATATATATATATATATATATGAATGTGTCATTACAGACGATAATTCTTCTTAGGATTGAGATAAAAATTCTATTTCTGCGCCAAAAAATCACGCATTATATATATATATATATATATATATATATATATATATATATATATATAAATAATGAATGTGTCATTACAGACGATAATTCTTCTTAGGATTGAGATAAAAATTCTATTTCTGCGCCAAAAAATCACGCTTTCCAAACAAAAGGATCAGTTCGTTGGCCAGCGCTTTTCAACTTCAAAAAGGAGGTAGTAGAGATAATACGAATTATAAAAAGCCTCAAGTACAAGCCATTTCACGTTTAAAAAAAAAAGCACGGGCAGACAGACACGGTACCAAAGTTGTTCAGAATGGTTTAAAACCAATATGCGAGTGGAAATTTTGATTTTGGAGACCGAAAATTGTTTTTTCTCCCGAAAGTGAGAACAATGCTTCCGCTGCCTATAGGTAGACTGGGAACCGAAAAATCTTATGTATTAATAAATTTGAGTTTTACTTTATATTCGTCTAAAAATTGAGTTGGTGGCCAGTATGTATTAGAGGGAAGCAACAACAGGGTTTCATTTGAAAACCTATACGCGAATTTCTGCTATGTTTTGACCTTTCAGTCGAGGCGTCATTCCTTCTCATGGCAGATATTGTTGGAAATTTTATGGAATTTTGGAAAAGAAAATGTAGCTATTGTAATAACTAGAAAATTTTCTAAGTAGACATCCGCTTCAGTCGAAATTAGTTGAAAACATTAAAATTGATTTCTACAGCTGAATACTATTTAAAAAAGTATTTGGCCTCGAATATGTTAGTTACAAATTTAGTGCAGGCTAATAGGTACTCCAGAAAAATTGACATCAATAAAATGTGGAAATATTCTACTGTTTGACCATGAAGTCATGCTGCACGCCTGGAACTTCGCACCCTTTTAAAAACATGAGGGACTCCAGAAGAAGCCCAAATAACCAGTACTGTAATTATCGGCCAGAATAGCAAATTCCGACGTCATAATTTTTGCGGTCGTCTCGATCGAAATGGACAAAACGTGTTCCAACGGCCGCCAGATGGTACATGGAAGATGCTAATAACCAGAAGCTCGGCCCCTGTACCCGGCTAATATCGTAAACATACTTTCCTGAAATAGAAACTTATACACAAGTCTCGGAGAGCTGGTAGAACTTAACCTCCTCCTCCCTTCCACTCCTACATGATCCCTTCTGCCTATAAAAGGCACCCCACCATTCAAAAATAGATTTACGCCCCTTTCCTCACCATACCCCCCTCCGATGTTATTTATCGGTCGTCAGAGCTTTCGGCATGAAACCTAGGAAACGCCTCGGAGATTCCCCCCCCCCTCCCCCCTCCCCCCTTTTTCCACAAATCTCGGAAATTATCCTCGTGGACATGACTGACGCGCCTCGACTTGTCACAACAACGCGATCTCTCGCCTCGGTTTCCAACAATTCTCTCTCAGCTGTCAGTTGGTCAAATCAAAGAGAAGTAGGAAGTCTGGAGAAAAATCATTGTAGCTTCTTCGAAGATATAAATTAATAGCTGCTACAAATACCCAAACTGGATATCGGCCCACTGTAGCATTCTGAGCCTACCAACGTTGCCTACTATTTAGAAGTGTCTCTAATTCTTACCTAATATAAGTACCTACTAAACGGCCAGAATGCTCTTAAAAGCCACTTTATCTTAATTTTAACGATTATTTTATGCAAAAATTTCTACGTGGATTTCACTCCCAATGACCTGAAAAAGTCTGTATCAGTCCGAAAATTTTGGTAGTTCTCTTTCGAATTTCTTTGGAAATGAGGTTTCGGATTTTCCTTTAATAAATTCTTGCACAAGGACATTTTCACGTCACTTTTAGCGAATTTTTGTAGAAAATGAACTATTGTTTTATATTCAGTCCAATTACTTTGCTTTATGCAATTCACTCCAAGTAAAATTTGTTTACGGGCCACAGGTTATAATTATTTTCCAAACTGCATCCTTTCATTACACTCTCATTTTCTTTGTTCTCGTGTTTGCGTAGGTAGAAGAGATCCCCAATCAATTTACCGTTAGTATGGAATCACCAACTTTTTCGTAAGCTGTTGCATTTCATTTGCCAAAAAAAAACAGTATCACCTCTGTCTACTATTTTACTATCGGCCAATTAGGTCTGGGACCAACAATGTTTTTTCCAGGATTGTGTTACAATTCTGTTCACCATTGCACACATTTACTGGTACAATACCTAGTCCAACAACAGTTATTACACTCCGTCACTTACAAGTTTTACTCGACCTTGTTCCGTTGTATCCACATTTACAATACTTCCCTCGTCTTTGCACATGCGTGATGAGCAACCGCTATCAAGGGACCAGTTTGACACAATCTGATTCACCTGCTCAATGCGGGTGAAGTACTGGCTTCCTGACTTTCTCCTTTTGATTTCTTCTTCCTTAGGTAATCAATAGCTTTTTGTCTTGCGAATTTCTTGCAGATATGGCATTTTAATTTTTATCGTTCTTCGTTTTTACCTGATTTGGTTTGTTATGTTGTTTCCTTGCTATCGATGTATCGTCAGGCAGGACAACTACTACTAGTAGCGCCCACTGGAATAGTTTGCAAGTGTACATTGAAATGTGAAAGACTTTTTGCTGATTGGTATTGTGAACAATTTGCTTCGGCATAGTTAGGAGAATAAAAAATGAGGGTGCATAAATATTAGTCAGTGGAATCCATGCGAAGCTTTTTATTTTTTACAATCGCGCTACCTCATTCGTAATTTCCATCATTCAATGGTTTCTTTGAATGAGAAGTTGCTTGTTTGAAGCAATCGGACTATGAGAGACTATTATGTTAAGATAGCTTCGTAAATACAGCGATGTGTGTTACACCTGTGTGGATGAATATTTGTGAACGACACCCAAACACAGTTAACTATTCGTTGCTTACGACCCTGCAACTTCTTTCTTATTAATACAGTGGTTCCAAACTGGTGGGTCGCATTTCCTTAAGAATAAACGCTGCAAACTATTACACAAAGGTTTATTATTTGCATATGAGATAGCCCTTCTGCGCAGATCACTGTTCTCTACATGATTCAGTCATCACTCGCACCAAGTCTGTTTGGTATAGCTCGAAATCCGAATAAGATCAAGCCGAATTTACAGATGTTCAGCCAACTCTAGCATGTCAAAGTCACTCTACGATTCACATTCGTTATGACGATTTTAGTTTCATCCAACACTTAGACCCCACTTCACCGCAAATGCTTGGTCGCTCCATGTGGTCTTAAATGGTTCTTTGAATCGATTTCTAAGTCCATCAATCGGAGAATCAAAACTACTGTTAACTTTCGAATGCTATCGAGATCCCGATTAGTGAAAATTTAATCCATCCAATTTCACCCTCTAGAATTAATCAAATTAGGTGCCAAAATAAAATGCTCTCCCTAGACAGATGGTGGATTTTTGAGTCGAATTCCATAAACTGTGGTCCAGGAGTTTCAGAAATTTCTAATTTAAGGAATCTACTTATTGAAACATAAACCAACAAATTTCAAGCGGGGCCAATTTTTTCCTCGGTCGATCCCAAAGATTCATCACTAAATTAATAATACAAATGGAGATACTTAAATGAATCTTTTTGGAACCAGGAAATCGCAGCTGAGACATGAATAGTGTCACGATTATCTTGGGGTGAAAGACAACTCAACAGCACCTTTGAGTTTCTGTAAATTAGGGTGGACAGTTATTATGGAGACGTGATGAAATCGTTTCACATTAGATAGTTATTATCCCTCTCAGAGTTATTTGATTAATTTTTAACTTTTATGATAATTAAAAAACAATTTATTCAGCAATAATTATTCCGCAGTTTCAATATTACAGTGGAATGCGTGTGTATATATATACAGAATTATCCATATATAACGAGCTTTCATTAATACAATAGCGAGCGGACTGTTGTTATAGTTCAAAGAAAATTAATTCCTGATCACACACCAAACATTTTGTTTCTGTTGATGAAGTATACTTGACAATAGTACTATATACTCGTAGAGGATTGCGGAGGGATATAGAGGCGAAAAGTTGGTTCTATATTGGTTGTTCGATAAGTTGTGAGAACCCCCACCACTCTAATGGCTTTTGAAATCCAAATTTCAAAGTACAGGTCTATAACGAAAAGGTTTTACGCAAAAGCCATCACAAATAAAGGTGCTTTAAAAAATGTTTGTTGAGACAAATGAAAATCTTGTCACTACCCCAAAAACATTTTCTTCTATGTTACATTGAGGTTTTATATAAATCGTTCTCACTAGACTGTTAGGACCAGTTTAAAAACAGCATTAACCCTCTCGAACAATAGTGAAGGGGATTACACAATAAATAAACATAAAATCACACGCCCTTGCAAAGATTTTTCCCTCCAAAGCTCCCCTCCAAGGCGGAGGAGGCAATACCAATGAGTAAAAACACAAAACTAACATTAAAAAAAAAAAAAAAAAATTTTTTAAGTGGACGACGCCCAGGTTTACCCGACGCCGGTACTTGGAATCAAGGAAGTTGGGGAAAAAGGAGAAGGGAAAGAGGGATGAAAGGAAGTGCCCTCATAAAATTACCATCAAATGCGGATTAAAAGCCCTTGTACTGGCGATACCACTAGGGGCTCCCCCTCATGCACAACTCGAGTAACTCTGTGGCACTTTTCCCGCAACACACTCCGCGCTGTGACATGGACCCGGCCATGACCTCGATGTTATTTGTTGCCAGTCCTTCACACATGCCACCTCTATCAAACACCTCCTATCATTGGACTAAATGCAACTATCTGAGCATAGAAATTCCACAATCCTAATCAGTATTGTTTCTAAATTAAATAGTTTCCTCGTGAGTACTTATTTGGTGCACTTTGGAGCTTTACTCGAGATCATGTTTTAGTTGAGAGATTGATTCATATTTATATTTTTCGACTATTTAGAGACTCGAAGATTTGAAGAAAAATTCTGTGCATGATGTTAATGACCGAACCTGTTGGATGGAGATAAATAGGGTGTTATGTTGAGTGGGAATCATCCGATCTTGGGAATTTTGGTATCAACCACGCTCTCCTACAATCAATAGTTCATTTTCTATGATTGATCAATATATGAACTGTGAACTGATTCACTACCTATTCGTTACTTTAATTTCTAAATACAATGAAAAACTAACATAACCATCATTCGCCGAATCATCATCGAACCTTCAAGCCGAGACAGTAGCAACATTGTTGCTTAATGCACTTGTTCCTTTTGATTATACACCTATGGTATCAAAAACTAAACATTTGTCGTGTAATTTTCATGTAAATATCGCAAGCTAGGTAAGTATCTACGTAACTTAGCTTACTGACATACCCATACTCCGGTATTTTACCGTGTTGTGTTCGACACGCCACTTCAAATATTTGGGTTCCTTCGGGCTGGCGATTTATTGACAGTCAATCCAAGATTTTGAGAAACAGAAAACTTCAGAATTCGAGATTCAGAGCTGGAAAAATGAGACAACTCAGCGGATTATGGGGTGGTATTCAGTGGGTAGCTGTTCCGATTTCCTCAGATTGTAGTGAAGTCGTGGTATGGTTGATAGGTACTAATAGTTCATAGTCAGGCAGTACTAATCGGTTAGCAGTACATCAGTTTGGGTTATGTTTGACATGGAAATGATCAGAATCATGAGAAGAAAACACATGGTTGACGAGCATCAGAAATGCAAATAGCTCAACAGCTTCACTTCGACTGAACGTTTTCCGAGCCGCGTTTCCTTATCAGGAAGTCGGATGCGGAAATCGCGGCTATGGAGATCCCTCGGTGCCTGGCACTCCCTCCTGCCCGCCAAAGGGGGCGATGCGCTTCAACGAATAACTCAGTCTCACGGCGAAACGAGCCGAACGAGGTCAAGGATGTTCCGACTTTTAATTGGCGTTCGAGAGCGAATTAGTCAATGCGGGGGTTGATGGCGTTGGAACTTTTCATTTCACTCAACCCCGCACCGGAGAGCAGTCGAGTAACTTCCTCCCACTACGAACTCAATTGAAAATGTTCGGAAGTCGAGCGTCAGGGATTTTTGTGTCCATTTCTACTTAAACGAAACCCGTGCGAAATTTATGTGGCACCAGTTTCTTTAATATCCACGTAAGCATTGCTGTTTGGATCACTGGAATCATTATAGGATGGTCGAAGCGATTTTTTCCTGCTATCCTTTTCTGGAGAGTGAATTACTCAATGTTCATGTCAATGTTTTCACACGATTGAAATAAGATGAACAGTTATGCAGCATTTCCCACACGCTATTGATATGAAGTAATATTGCTATATGGAATTAATTTGAAATAACATTCGAAATATTTTATTTCAATTGCTCGTCTAGGAATAAGAGGAATATATCCTCTCAATGTTGGAACCAGTGTTTCTGCTCGGTTGAAATACAAGTTCCAGTCATGCTGCCTGACTTCGTGAACAAGCTTTCGTAATTTTTAGTAGTATAGTTTTGTGAAGCTATTTGTCAACTATTACTGTCCAACTTATTTACTTCTGTCAAATTAATTTTCCAAACGAGGTCAAGAATATTTTGACTCTTAGTTGAAGTTTCCGAGCGAATTGATCAATGCGGGGGTTGATGACGTTGGATCTTTTCATTTCACTCATCCCCGCACCGGAGAGTAATCGAGTAACAACCTCTCACTACGAACTTCATTGGAAACGTTTAGAAGTCGAGCGTGGGGGATAAATGTGGTACTACCTAAACGAAACCCATGCGAAATTTATGTGGTACCCAAGTTTCTTAGCTACCCAAGTAAGCATGGCTGTTTGGATAATTGGAACCGTTAGGATGGTCGAAGTGATTTTTCCCTACTATCTATTTCTGCGTGTGCAGAAATAAGAGAGAACTACTCAATTTTCGTGTCTGTGTTTCCACTCGATTGATGTAAGGGTACTAGTTATGCAGCATTACGTACGTACATGCTATTGATTTGAAATAAGATTGATGAATGCGTTTGATTTGAAATATATTGTTTCAATTGCTCTTGATTTCTGCTCGATTGAAATAGAAGTACCAGTCATAATTAACGACCTCGGGAGCAAATTTTCGTAATTTTTCGCAGTATACTAATGTAAAACTACTTCTCAATTATTACTGTTATAACATTGTGCGAAACGAGAGCCAAACGAGGTAATATTCAAACAATACAAGGTTCTTGGTATTTTGTGATTCGGTTTTTACAATTTAATCACAACCATTTACCAACTTCTCTCTCGCCATTTCCTCTTCGTTCTAGAGTAGAGAATTTCCGTAAAAAATGTAGCTGTTGCAATGGCTGTAAAAAAATTAAAGTGAATACATTTGAGAATTTCCTTCATTGAAATCCGTTTTAAGGCATTCTGGATTTTAACAATTTTCATATATATATATATATATATATATATATATATATATATATATATATATATATGTGTGTGTGTGTGTGTGTGTGTGTGTGTGTGTGTGTGTGTGTGTGTGTGTTGCTGGGGTAGGGTAACAGTTGGTGTTTTTATCGCGCTCGGGGGCGCTCCAGGCAGGGGCGTCGGCCATCCTCTCCCTCATCATCTTCATCATCATCCTATCCCTCCTCCTCTTCCACAGCCCCAATTAATGCCCACCAATGTGCCCATTGTGAAAGAGCCTTTAGCACCAAGCGTGGCCTTGGGGCCCACGTCTGGCAGAAGCATCCTGTAGAGGCCAACGCAGCAATTAGTATAGAGCGAGACCGGCCCAGGTATGCTTCTGAGGATTTGCGGCGAATGGCAGCAGAGGAGGCAGAGGCTGTGCGCAATGGGGTACGTCAAATTAATGTTTATTTGCAGCAACGTTTTCCCATGCGCACGCTTTCTGCCATTCAATCTCTTCGCCTGAGGCCCCACTACAAGCAGCTTGTCCAGGATGCAATCCTGGCAAATAGCAGTGGGGCCTCTCCCGCATCTCTGGCAGACGTGGGACAACAGCCCGCCATTCAGCAATCCTCCCCCGTGACCTCCGGTCTTCTTTCAGACTTGAAGACTGAAGTATTGAGGCTCGGGGAGCAGGTAGGCAATATTGTTGGTTATGAGAGTGCCTACCTGCAGGATCTGGCGAGGCGGGCTGTTGAGGGGCCAAATGGCTTGGAGGACGAGGTCGCGGCCTATGTGCAGAGGATCTTCCCGCAGGTTGAGGAAGCGACCGTGGCGAGGCACCAGGGAGGAGTTCCTCCTAATGTGGTGCCTCGTGGAGGTCGCAGAGCGGCTAAGCAAGCAAGGAGGCGGGAATACCAGCGGGTCCAGAGATTGTGGAGGAAGCATCCGGCTCGTGCAGCTGCGGAGGTACTGGAGGGAGCTGGGGAAGAACAAGTTATGCCCCCCCTCCAGGAGTTTGTGGATTACTGGGAGCCACTTATGAGTGCTCCCAGCCACAACTCTGGTGAGCCAGTTGTACCCCCAGCTTCCACCAGGGACTCCTTACGCAGCATCATGTGCACACCGGTGCTTCATGACGAGGCACATAAGTGCCGTGTCAAAAACTCCACTTCTGCTGGACCCGATGGTATATCCGCCCGACGCTGGAATAAAGCTCCAAAGAATATAAGGCTGCTCATCCTCAACCTGTTGCTACTATCTGGAAGACCCCCGAAAGCGTTGACCCGTGCCCGGACAGTTTTCATCCCAAAGAAAGGGGGAAGTGGGCCTGGAGGCTACCGTCCAATTTCTATTTCGTCGGTGGTCTTCCGCCACTTCCAAAAGGTTCTGGCATCTCGCCTCCAAGTGGCTGGTGTCATAGGTGACGTCCAGAGAGCATTTCGGCCAGCTGATGGCACAGCGGAGAATCTAACAGTTCTCCAAAGTGTCATTTCGCTGGCCCGTATCAAGAAACGGCAGCTCCATCTTGCCGCTCTGGACATCGCTAAGGCCTTTGACACAGTAAGCCACAATGCCCTGACCGATTGTCTTCGTGGTGTCGGGGCACCTACTCGTTTAATTGAGTATGTTGCCTGTCTGTACCACGAAGGCGTGACGGTCCTCGAGGCACAAGGTGAGATGTCAGGGGATGTTGTTATTGGGCGCGGGGTACGCCAGGGGGATCCTCTGTCGCCACTCCTCTTCAACCTGGTCGTGGATACGGCCTTGGGTAAGCTGCCAGCTGAAATAGGGTTCGATCTCGCCCCTGGGGTGCGAGTAGGTGCATTGGCTTTCGCTGATGATGTCATCCTACTCGCAGAAACCCGTGAGGGCTTGCAGATCTCCCTCAACGCATTTGCTGAGCAGCTAGCCAGGTGTGGTTTGGTGGTCAACCCAGCTAAGTGTGGGTCGGTCTCCTTGGTCCCGTCGGGTCGCCAGCATAAGGTGAAGGTAGTGGATGAGGAGTGTTTTGTCTTAGGACAAACTTCCATCCCTGCCCGATCCGTGCTGGAGGTCTGGCGGTACCTTGGAGTCGACTTCATGGGTGTTGCTACCATTGCCGCAAGCCGTGTGGACCTTCGTGGAGCACTAGCTCGTGTCACCAAGGCTCCACTGAAGCCACAGCAGAAGCTGCGCCTCCTTCGCACGTACTTACTGCCAAAGCTAACCTATGGGCTAGTCTTTGGCAGGCTTACTGCGGGGAGGCTGCTTGAGTTAGACCGCGAAGTACGCTCTGCTGTGCGCTCTTGGCTAGGCTTTCCACCTGGTGTCCCAAGTGCCTATATCCATGCGCCGGTCAAGGCCGGTGGGCTTGGCATTGTCTCTCTCTCAGCCTCTATCCCATCTTTACGCCGCCATCGCCTGCTTGCCCTAAGGGGCTCGAGCTGGGAGGTCGCTCGCACTGCTGCTGACCTTGATTTTGTCAGGCAGCAGTTGCTGTGGTGCGATCGAGCAACTCCAACTGCTCCAAAACCCAGCTCATCTGCTGAGTTCGCTGCTGCTCTGCATGATTCAGTGGATGGTAAAGAACTCCGACAGTGCTCTGAGTCCCCCATTTCCTCCCAGTGGGTTGAATGGGCTTCAGAGGGCATTGGGGCCCGCGACTACCGACATTTTCATGCCGTCCGCGTGGCTACGTTAGCCACAGCGGTGAGGTGTTCTAGAGGTAGTCGTGGGACAGTAGACACCCTCTGCCGTGCCTGTCGGGGTAAAAATGAGAACCTGTATCATGTGGTGCAGCAGTGTCCACGGACTCATGGTGGCCGCATTCTGCGTCATGATGCGGTTGCCAAGCAGATAGCAGGTGCTTTGTCATCCAGCGGCTGGGATGTGGAGAGAGAGAGACTGTACGGCGACCGGGGCAAGAAGCCAGATATCGTTGCCATCAAGCCCGATGGGTCTGCCATAATCCTGGATGTCCAAGTTGTATCTGGCAGCATGGACATGGAGCAGACCTGGAGGGCTAAAATAAGTAAATATGATAGGAACGACCTGCGGCAAGCGATATCTGAGCTAAAAGGAGTGGCGCCTAATAACATCAAGGTCATGGCCGCGACCGTCTCATGGCGCGGGGTGTGGTGCGGGAAAAGTGCCACGGAGCTTCTCGAGTTGGGCATCTCGGCAGGAGTGCTCCGTGGTATCACCACCCGCGTCCTTCGGGGCTCTTACCTGAATTGGTGGTCATTCTATAGGGGCACATCCTTCCATCCCTCTCTCCCTCCTCCATCTTCCTCAACTTCCCTAATCCCTAGAGCCGGCGTCGGGTAAACCTGGGCGTCCTCCCCACTTTTTAATTTAGTTTTTTCGTTTTTTTCTTAATGGCGTGCCCCCTCCGTCTTTGAGGGGAGTTTTCTAAATAAAAAAAAAAAAAATAAAAAAAAAAAAAAAAAAAAAAAAATGTGTGTGTGTGTGTGTGTGTGAGTGTGTGTGTCGTTCCAGACGATTACTCTCCTTAGGATTGAGATTAAAATCCCGTTTTCGCGCCGTAAAATCAAGCTTTCCAAACGAAAGGATGAGTTTGTTGGCACATTAAATTGGTCAAATTTCAAAAAATGTACTAAAAAAATAGCCAAAACGGCCAAAAATTGTCAAATTTTTTCATATTTAGTAGAATTTCAGTGAAAAATAAATTAAACATACTTGAATTTCAATAATATTTGCTGAACAATCAATAAAAACTGCAAAAAACCTAAAACTCCAAAATCTTTTATGAATCATGAACTTTCTTCTAGTATGAGTTCTTTTGCCATCAACTTGGTTTTCAACAATATCTTTCTACTGAAGTCGCTCAAATTTCAATACAATTTAAATTATATTACATAGCAATATAATAGTTAATGTAAGAAAATTCACTAACACTATCATGCATGACTTGAACTTTCTGTATAAGTACACCAAGTTCTAAGTAGTGCGCTAATTTGAATAGGTTCGTAGTTCGTCGATAGTAGAATGTTGTATAACGCAGGGAAAAAGCATCACGGAATCGTGAGCATGAAAGGCTCAAGTTGTCATTATTCAGAGGAATAATAGTTAGCCAATGTGATGCTCCACTTGTGCTATCAATGGTTAGTTGCTGCTGAAGGGACAATTTATAGAAGATGTGAGCTCTTATTGTTCATCGTTGCCTTGCCTCCTCACGATACGACTTCCTCTCCATAGTCAGGCATATTTAACCTGTTCCCAATCATTGTGGCTTCCACAGTAGTTGTTTATTATTTTCAGTAACGGTTCTTTAGATTATGAAGAGAGAGGTGGAGAAATTGCAGTTTGTTTTCTGTTTTCATAGTTACCTCATTTCGATCCCTTCAATTGATTCGATTTTACGCTATGGAACCGGATACCTCTTCTTGGACCAATACTTGCATAAGTACCTACTATTTTTTATCGTCCCACGCATTCAGAAGTTATCGAAAGAACGCCCGGCGGAGAAACGCTGATACAATTATTTTCGCTGGATTAAAGGTGTCTTGGAATATTGGAGGGGAAAAAAATGTTTATTAACGGTAATATAGAGATAAAATATCTTTTCGTGGAACTTGATCATAATAAACACATAATAATATATCCTTATACCGCTTTCCAAATGGCTAGACGACGAAATGCGAAGTACTTTCGTCATTTGAGATAGACCAAAATTTCTCAGCAAACAAATTTTTAGGAAATCATGCTCAACAAATGTTTTCCTGTCTAGAGGCAATACATAATACCTACCATCACATGAGGAAAAATCCCAACGTAGCTGCCTCGATGCCCATAGGTGATTACAATGTGTAATATTGCATTATTGCTAGATGTAGCTCAAAACCCGAATTTGGGTGTGATTTTATAAGTTTGCGGATTGCGGTTGAGGAAAATTGATGGGTATTTATGATCGAATTAATTTATGAGCTGCGTGACATCACAAAGGGCTTTGACCCGCGGCGATGTATCGATTACTTAAGAGATACTGACACTGTATAGACGATGCCGGACCAACTCTGATAATACAAACGATTGCCATGGGCGAACCCCGCAAGTAAGTATGCAACTCATGCATAATATATCGATCTGTCTAAAAAGCCTCTAATTATTTCGCAGTGGTTCATTTCTGCATCAGATAAGATCTGCGAGCTTCTCTGTGGATAAATTATTATTCAAAAATAAAAACGGACGGAAGACCTACGGCTCTACATTCAGATCATTCGATAATGATCAATTTTACACATTATTAGTTCACTAGAGGCCTGTTAGGACTTGGAAAGCCGTAATCTAGTCCGTATAACAGTAGTACCTATCAGGAACTCAGCATATTATGTATTTATTTATTTATTTATTTATTTCACGGGACGAGCCCAATTACATTCTATAAAATTAGTAAGTATGTCATTTCAACCAGGGGAAAAATGAATATGATATGAATATAAAGTGGATATAAAAATGATAAAGGTAAGGTACAATGAAAATTACAGAGTAAAAAGAAGCAATATCTCAAGAACAATTTAAAGAAAAAAAGGAAAACTGTCTCTAAGTATAAATGATAGGGGACGAGGAAAGTTTTGATTTTAACGAGGCTAGGGAGGAGTAAAAAAAATCGAAATCGGGGTTCACAGTCAGGAAGAGGTTCGCACTGCGAGGAATTCTGCGTAGGGGTTGGCTTCTCTGATAGTTGGTAGGAGAAAAAGGGACGTAAAACAGCACTTCCCTCCCGATGTCTGTTACCTTGTCGTGGTGGGAGGGCTTAAGCCACGGCTCACACTGCCTATTGCACGATAGTATCTCCTAGGAGTATACTGGGCAATGTGAGCCATTGCACTGGCAACTAAGTACAGACACCAACCCTCAAGACAAAGGTGTCCACGCCGTGCCTATGGTCTGCATGGTGCAGAGGGTAAAGTGCACCTCAAACGGCTGCCCCAGGGTACCGGCCGACCCCCTGGGTGTAATTAGGCTTACCTGTGCATGGGGGGCTCTGCGCGGGTGGACTGTTCATTTCCCTAGCTTCTTGTGGGAACAAAATGGACCACATAGAAAAAAATGAATAATACACATCTAAAATTTCTTCAAGTGAACTTGCACAGGGCAAGGGGCGCGTCGGCGGTCCTGAGCCACAAGTTCACATCTGAAGACCACCACATTGCCCTTATCCAGGAGCCGTGGGCCACTGAGGGCAAGGTGATGGGACTATCTGCACAGAACAGAAAGGTAATTTTCCACCGTGGCAAGGATAGGCCAAGATCGGCCATCCTAGTAAACAGCCTAGTCAAGTTTTTGGCCATGCCTGAGTTCTGTTCCAGAGACCTCACAACTATACTGCTTGAGGACAGCAACGGAGGAAGATGTGTTGTTGCCTCAGCCTACTTTCCAGGCGATGAGGACGAGCCCCCTCCGGTGATGGTGCGGCAGCTAGTGTCACACTGCCAGAGACAACGGCTGCATCTCATCATTGGATGTGACGCCAATGGTCATCATCTGCTGTGGGGATGCAACGACATCAACAAAAGAGGTGAGTCCATTGTCCAGTTTCTGACTGCGGAAAATCTCGCGGTTTTGAATAGGGGCAGTGAGCCTACTTTTGTTACTCGGGCAAGGAGTGAGATTTTGGATATCACTGTGACGAGTAGTTTCTATGCAAATAGGGTCACAGGGTGGCATGTGTCGGAAGAGGCTTCATTGTCGGACCATCGGATTATCGGGTTCCGGCTGGAGCATCCGAACTGCTTCACTGAGACATATCGGAGTCCTAAGAACACTAATTGGACTCTGTTTAACACTCTTCTAGCTGATGAGCTGGAGGACCTGGACACTAATATCCAGACAACAAGAGATCTTGACCGAGTTAATGAACTCGTTTGGGCAGCCATTCAGCGAAGCTACGAGCTAAGCTGCCCAGTCAAGACTGTCAGAACAAACAGGTCTGTTCCATGGTGGAACAGGGACCTGGGTCTCCTTCGCAGAGAGACGAGAAGGCTTTTCAACAGGGCAAAGCGGGATGGGAGATGGCAGGCCTATAAAGCTATGGCCAACTCCTACACCTGTGCCCTTAGAAAGGCCGGGAAACTGTCCTGGAGGAACTTCTGTCAGGACATTACAGAGTTGTCTGTGCTGTCCAAAGTGCAGAAGATCCTTGCCAAGGACAGACCAGCTGAGCTGGGCACTATACAAAAGGCAGATGGGGTGTATACTGGAAGCTCGGAAGAGACCCTGGAGGAGCTCCTACGGGTGCACTTTCCGGGTTCTGCACGCATACACAGTGAAAGTTTTCCACATCAGCATACTGATGACATCTGCCATGAAAGGAAAGCCTTGTATGCAGCTTCTGGCAGGATATTTACACCCCATAGAGTTAAATGGGCACTTGGCACATTTAAGCCCTATAAATCTCCGGGCCCGGATGGGATCATCCCAGCCATGCTACAGCATGGAGGGGGGGCTCTCGTGCCGGTGCTGGTCAAGATCTTTAGGGCCAGTTATACGCTGAACCACATCCCTAGGATGTGGAGGAAGGTCAGGGTGGTCTTTATTCCGAAAGCAGGCCGACAGGGCCATGCAAAAGACTACCGCCCCATCAGTCTCATGTCCTTCCTACTGAAAACCATGGAGAAGATTGTGAACCTTGTGATCAGGGAAGAGCAATTAACCCAGGTACCACTCCAGGCGGCACAACACGCGTATCAGAGGGGGAAATCTACTGAGACTGCTCTGAATGAATTGACGGTGTTGATTGACAGGAGTCTGGAGGCCAAAGAAGTAGCTCTCTGCTGCTTTATGGATATAGGTGGGGCATTTGACAACACGTCATATGACTCCATCATTAAGGCAGCAGAGGATCGAGATGTCGATCCGCAAATCACCAAATGGATACATACCATGCTGAAGGGCAGGGTTGTATCCTCGGAGTTGGGGGAAGCAACCGTCAGTGCCATTCCAAGTAGGGGATGTCCGCAGGGCGGTGTGCTTTCCCCTCTGTTATGGCTACTCGTGGTAGATAGCCTCCTACAAAAACTCAAAGACAATGGCTTTGAGGTGGTAGGATATGCTGACGACATTGTGGTCATTGTCAGGGGCAAGTTCGAGGAGACAGTCCGTGAACGGATGCAGATGGCGTTGGATGTCGTACAGCAATGGTGCACGGAGGAGGGGCTATATGTGAACCCTGATAAAGTGGCCCTTCTTCCGTTCACCAGAAGACGAAAGGTTGACATGCAGGTGGTCTGTCTGGGGGGCAGGCAACTTCCCTTCTGCACCAGGGCCAGATACCTGGGAGTCACCTTTGATCAGAAGCTAACCTGGACGCCTCACATTAAGAGGGCCGTGGACAGGGCCATCTTTGTTATGGCGTCGGGCCGACGCATGTTAGGGAAGACATGGGGCTTGAGCCCAAAGATGACCATGTGGTTATATACCACAGTGGTCAGACCGATGCTGACCTACGGGGCCCTTGTCTGGTGGACAAAGGTCAGCCAGGCAACGGCTGTGAGTCAGCTGGCAAGGCTGCAAAGGATGGCGTGCATTGGGGTTACAGGCTCCATGCACACAAGTCCTACAGCTGCACTGGAGGTCCTTTTGGACCTTCCTCCTCTGCATATCCATGTCAGGAAGGTTGCCTTCCTGCAGGGAGTGAGGTTGTGGAGGAATGGCTTTTTAAAGCGGGAATCTGGGCGTACTCACCATGCCATCTTGAAGGAGGTTGCAGTGGACGAGTCATCGCTCAGTGTTTCCGACCACATGGCGGAGACACGGAACTTTGATCTCCCCTTCAAGGTCTACATTCATAGTAGATCAATGTGGTCAGAAGGGAGGCCCCAATTCGAACGTGGGGCTATAGTGTTCTACACAGATGGCTCCGTCATGAATGGTAGGGCTGGCTCGGGTATTTTTGGCCCACGAACGGAGATTTCAGAATCTCTGGGAACAGTCGCCACCATTTTCCAGGCAGAAATATATGCCATAAACTCCTGCGCTGACAGACTGGTGAGTCGTCAAGTGAATGGAGTAAAAATCTACATTTTATCAGATAGTCAAGCAGCCTTGAAGGCACTAGCTTCTTTCACCATCTCGTCGAAGCTGGTGTGGGAATGCTTGACTAACCTCAAGACCCTTGCCAGGAACAATAAGGTTACCTTGCTGTGGTGCCCAGGGCACCAGGGGGTGGAGGGGAATGAACAAGCTGACGCTCTTGCTAGGAAGGGTGCTGCTTCTCTCCCTATGGGCCCAGAACCTTTTCTGGCCACTACGGAGAGCTTTCTCCTTGGAGAGCTCACCAAATGGGAGAGTAAGAAGAGGACTGCCCACTGGCTCCACGTCAAGGGCCTGAGGCAGGCGAAACAATTTATTCACTTCTCTAGGAAGAGAGCTAAGGAGCTGCTCAGCCTGGGGAGAAGGGAGCTGCGTATGGTTGTGGGGCTCTTAACTGGGCACTGCCCACTTAGATACCATCTCCATAAAATGGGCAAATCAGACTCCACTCTCTGCCGCTTTTGTGGGGCAGAAGACGAGACGGCGAGTCATGTGGTCTGCCATTGCCCTATATTGGCAAGAAATCGCTTTTTGAATTGGGGCAAAACCTCCATCGACCCCCAAGACATTAAGACGGGGGAGATTAAGACTCTCCTCGCTTTTGCCAAAACGTGGTGGGGAAGGATTGACTTCCCAGCTGTGGCTGGCATTGGTGATATGGCGCCAAGCCAGACTGGGGCTGCGACCCAGTAACTAACCGAGTGTGGAGCACTCGGGTCCCAGGCAGTGCCTGTTGGCTGGCAGGAGTGCCGGAACCAGGCAGATAGTGCTTGGTTTGGCAGGGCTGTCGGTATTGGGCCGATCTAGTGTCTGGGATGGGGAGGAGGTACGGCCTCCTCCTCCAGCTACAATAGGCCATTGCGGCCTCAGTGGCTTTAAAAAAAAAAAAAAAAAAAAAAAAAAAAAAAAAAAAACAGCACTTGCGAGCGGGTAGAGGTTTGCTGTGCGACAAGGTTGATCTTAGACAGAAGCGTAGGGCAGTCGATTTGGTTATTTAATAGCTTGAAAAGCAACGTGAGATCGGCCGAGCCACGACGCTTCTCCAGGGACTCCAGGCAGCACCGCTCACGAATAAAGTCGTAATCAACATCGGCTGAGGGGATACCCATCTTGAAAGCAACAAATCTTAAGAATTTGTTCTGGACTCGCTCAAGCCGGTACTTGTGCACAGCGTATGAGGGGCACCAGACAGAAGATGCATACTCCAGTATTGGAAGAACCAGGGCTTTGTAGACCGTCACGATAGCAGGTATACTTGTGAATTCCCTTGTGTTCCTTTTCAGGAAACCAAGAGTGCGCATAGCTCGGTTAGCAAGCCCCTCCATATGCCGTGAAAAACACATCCGTTCGTCGAAAAGCACGCCCAGATCAACCATCTCACTCGACCTTTGCGGGGGAGCCTTGGAAGTTATAGTAACGATATAAGTCCTACTTATTTGCGGCGTTATGTGACCTGGTGCAAAGCTAAGGCGATGTTATTAAATGATTAAAAAAGGGGAAATACAATCAAAATGTAAGTAATTTAATAAAATTAATATCACCAGTTGAGGTGATATTACCTCGCCACTATGAGACTAAACAAAAAGTTGAATCGGGGAATTCAGAATTTGGGCATGGTGAGATGATGGTGTAATTCTATCTCGAGTCTTCTTCGTTTCTTTGTAAGTGTGGGAATCTGCGCGTCCGTGTCTTCTATCTCCTTCTGTATGTCGTTGATTGTATCTTGATCGGTAGTACTCGTAAATGTCGAACAGGTGAATTTGAAATTTGAAAATTTGCTTATACTATTATTTTGTAGTAGTGGAACTTTTTTTTCTTTTGAGCTATCATATACGCTAAAACTAGAATATATAAGTTTTGTGCTAATAACACTTCATTTCTAAATTTTCAGTATCAAATAAGTTCAGGTGGTGAAGTCCTCATATAAATATTGTTGACGAATATATATATATATCTCTATCTCTATCTCTATCTCTATTATTAATAAGAATGAAACTCCGTCTGTTTGTCTGTTTGTCTGTTTGTCGTGTCTATGCACGGCCAAACGGCTGAGTGGGGGGAGTGTACGAGTGGGGGGATCTTCTTGGGATTTTCCAAAAGTGGGAGCGAGCGAATTTAAAATTGTTTAATCCCACCCGAACTATGGGCCGTAGGGCGGGAGGGGGGTCGAAGTTCCGGTTAATGTGCGCTTTTTGGACTTCCCCGCTTCCCCTACCCCTCTAAACGGCCGTTGACAATTCCGGAAAAATACGGGTTTCGTAGGTTTTCCTACGAGGAAGACGACGGCGCGATCGGATCGCGAAAAAAGTATCGGGAAATGCGTCAAAAAAATGCGAGAGTACGGACCCGTTTTCTCGAAAAGTCCGCCGAAAAACTTGGTTTCTTCCCATTAAAATATACCCCATAAAGGTACGTTTTTCGGAACGGTTTTTGCGGGCGAAATACAGCTTTGATCCCGCCGAATCTGAATCCGAAGTCGGATATCGAAAAAAGTGACGAAAACTCGGTCAAATTGCGAGCGGAATTGCGAGGGAAGCGTTTAACATGAGAAATTAATAGACCACGGGCCGCCGTTAAACAACGTTGCTTACCTGAAAGGGACGCGATGACCCCCAGGGGACTCACTACGCACTTGACTCATTTCAACGGAATTTCATACGGGTATTTCCCAACACCTATGCAGCAATACCTTGCGAGCGAAGCGAGCAACATTCCCTAATAAACTTTTCGTGGGTCCACGTAGTTTTATAAGATTTAATTTGTTTGTAAGAATTTCCAACAGAAAAAAACGTCTGCCAAGTTGGGTGGGCAGTATAACTTCCTCAAGCGAGCGAAGCGAGCAGCATCCCCTACAGAAGTTAAACCTACCCTTAGGGACCTACCGTTTGCGAGCGAAGCGAGCATCATTCCCTACATGCCATACTTTGCGAGCGAAGCGAGCAACATTTCCTACATGCCACAATTTGCGAGCGAAGCGAGCAACATTCCCTACATGCCAGAGTTTGCGAGCGAAGCGAGCAACATCCCCAAATAAACTTTTTTGTGGTTCCACGTAGTTTTATAAGATTTATTTTGTTTGTAAGAATTTCCAACAGAAAAAAACGTCTGCCAAGTTGGGTAGGCAGTATAACTTCCTCAAGCGAGCGAAGCGAGCATCATCTCCTAATAAACTTTTCGTGGTTCCACGTAGTTTTATAAGATTTAATTTGTTTGTAAGAATTTCCAACAGTAAAAAACGTCTGCCAAGTTGGGTGGGCAGTATAACTTCCTCAAGCGAGCGAAGCGAGCAGCATCCCCTACAGAAGTTAAACCTACCCTTAGAGATCTACCGTTTGCGAGCGAAGCGAGCAACATTCCCTACATGCCACATTTTGCGAGCGAAGCGAGCAATTTAATGGGGGGTCCGGGGGGCTTGCCCCCCGGCTGGACGTGGAGGCGAGTGTAGCGAGCCGGAGCGGCTAGTTATTAATAAGAATGAAACTCCGTCTGTCTGTCTGTCTGTCTGTTCGTCTGTTTGTCGTGTCTATGCACGGCCAAACGGCTGAGTGGGGGGAGTGTACGAGTGGGGGGATCTTCTTGGGATTTTCCAAAAGTGGGAGCGAGCGAATTTAAAATTGTTTAATCCCACCCGAACCATGGGCCGTAGGGCGGGAGGGGGGTCGAAGTAAGAATTAATGTGCGGTTTTTCCACTTCCCCGCTTCCCCTACCCCTCTAAACGGCCGTTGACAATTCCGGAAAAATACGGGTTTCGTAGGTTTTCCTACGAGGAAGACGACGGCGCGATCGGATCGCGAAAAAAGTATCGGGAAATGCGTCAAAAAAATGCGAGAGTACGGACCCGTTTTCTCGAAAAGTCCGCCGAAAAACTTGGTTTTTTCCGATTAAAATATACCCCATAAAGGTACGTTTTTCGGAACGGTTTTTGCGGGCGAAATACAGCTTTGGGTCCGCCGAATCTGAATCCGAAATCGGATATCGAAAAAAGTGACGTTAAGTCGGTCAAATCGCGAGCGGAAGCGAGGCGAATCGTTGAAATTACATTTTTAATCGACCCCGCCGCCCATTTCACAACGGAAGGGACTCGACTTCTACGCAATACCTTGCGAGCAGGCCAACGCACGCGCGCGTATAAGGATGGAACTTTCCCTTTCGAGCACCATTTCAACAGAATAAATAGGTACGGGTTTGTCCTACACATATACAGCAATGCCTTGCGAGCAAAGCGAGCAACATCCCCAAATAAACTTTTTTGTGGTTCCACGTAGTTTTATGAGATTTAATTTGTTTGTAAGAATTTCCAACAGAAAAAAACGTCTGCCAAGTTGGGTGGGCAGTATAACTTCCTCCAATATAACTTCCTCCTACAAATCGAGACCGCCGCCGTTTCACAATGTTGCTAACCAGAAGGGACTCGATGACTCATTTCAACAGAATAAATACGGGTTTTTTCCTACACATATACAGCAATACCTTGCGAGCGAAGCGAGCAACATTCTCTAATAAACCTTTCGTGGTTCCATGTAGTTTTATAAGATTTAATTTGTTTGTAAGAATTTCCAACAGAAAAAAACGTTTGCCAAGTTGGGTGGGCAGTATAACTTCCTCAAGCGAGCGAAGCGAGCAGCATACCCTACAGAAGTTAAACCTACCCTTAGAGATCTACCGTTTGCGAGCGAAGCGAGCAACATCCCCTACATGCCATACTTTGCGAGCAAAGCGAGCAACATTTTCTACATGCCAGACTTTGCGAGCGAAGCGAGCAACATTCCCTACATGCCAGACTTTGCGAGCGAAGCGAGCAATATTCCCTACATGCCACACTTTGCGAGCGAAGCGAGCAACTTAATGGGGGATCCGGGGGGCTTGCCCCCCGGCTGGACGTGGAGGCGAGCGTAGCGAGCCGGAGCGGCTAGTTATTAATAAGAATGAAACTCCGTTTGTCTGTCTGTTTATTTGTCTGTCTGTCGTGTCTATGCACGGCCAAACGGCTGAGTGGGGGGAGTGTACGAGTGGGGGGATCTTCTTGAGATTTTCCAAAAGTGGGAGCGAGCGAATTTAAAATTGTTTAATCCCACCCGAACCATGGGCCGTAGGGCGGGAGGGGGGTCGAAGTAAGAATTAATGTGCGGTTTTTCCACTTCCCCGCTTCCCCTACCCCTCTAAACGGCCGTTGACAATTCCGGAAAAATACGGGTTTCGTAGGTTTTCCTACGAGGAAGACGACGGCGCAATCGGATCGCGAAAAAAGTATCGGGAAATGCGTTAAAAAAATGCGAGAGTACGGACCCGTTTTCTCGAAAAGTCCGCCGAAAAACTTGGTTTTTTCCGATTAAAATATACCCCATAAAGGTACGTTTTTCGGAACGGTTTTCGCGGGCGAAATACAGCTTTGGGTCCGCCGAATCTGAATCCGAAATCGGATATCGAAAAAAGTGACGTTAAGTCGGTCAAATCGCGAGGGGAAGCGAGAAGAAGCGTTCAACATCAGAAATTAATTTTGCCGTGTTCGCGAGAAGGCTCTACGAAGTCAGGGGTTCGATGAGGCGGGGCTTGCACCTGAAGGGAACGGGTTGCGAGCAGGTACACGCACTTACGTCTTGAAGGGTATACAGGTATACCTTGCGAGCGAAGCGAGAGCCATGTCAACAGAATAAATTCGGATTGTTTCCTACAAATATACAGCAATACCTTGCGAGCGAAGCGAGCAACATCCCCGAATAAACTTTTTGTGGTTCCACGTAGTTTCATAAGATTTAATTTGTTTGTAAGAATTTCCAAGAGAAAAAAACGTCTGCCAAGTTGGGTGGGCAGTATAACTTCCTCAAGCGAGCGAAGCGAGCAGCATCCCTTACAGAAGTTAAACCTACCCTTAGGGATCTATCGTTTGCGAGCGAAGCGAGCAACATTCCCTACATGCCACACTTTGCAACGAAGCGAGCAATATTTCCTACATGCCACACTTTGCGAGCGAAGCGAGCAATTGAATGGGGGGTCCGGGGGGCTTGCCCCCCGGCTGGACGTGGAGGCGAGCGTAGCGAGCCGGAGCGGCTAGTATATATATATATGTTCAAACAATTATTAGGAAAACAAGAACGTACGACACAAAACTAATTTTCATATTTCAGCTTAATGCCTTTTTCAAAACTACAAAGAAGAATGAATTTTGGGAATGGCTAAACGAACGTTGAATATTTTATGATGTGTCGTGGCATATTGGCTCAGTGGTAACTCTTCATCTCTTCTAACAACAGTTGCCCTGTGGTTGTTTACTCTTAAATTAAGGGATGTTTCGTAACAATCAGTTCATAACAACTGATAAACACACATTGGTGTTTGGCATTTTGCCGACCCTTTGCACTTGTAAGAGTTGGGGTTGTTTGCCGACGTGAGCAGGCTCTTCTTCGGTGCAATTGGGCAAACTTTGCAACGCCTTTGGAATCCCCTTGGGGATAGTTCCGTCCTATTGGATCGTCTATGTGTCCGAATGTCTCCAATCGACGATCCTTGACGATAGGACATTGACGGCACTTGTGGGAAAACCTCTCCCATAGAGAGAATGAACAAAAGTCTAAAAAATTCTAAAAGATCTCTATCCAATTCTCTCGACTAATCCAACTGTTAAAAAGGTTTTCACAAAACCATTTGTTATTCTACTCAGAAGTGCTCAAGAACTAGAAAAAGTCCCCATCATATCAATATTTCAACAATATCCAGAAATTCATTTACCAATTGAATTTAGAGGAATACACTGTTATTTAAGACTGAAAAAAAAACACTATTTTGTCTTGTATTGACCGAAAGTTGATCAAAGATCTTCTCTATATAGGACCAGAACCGATTCTGGAACCACCAGGTACTGCTTATAAAGTAGACAATTTGGCCTATTTTATTTTGCCGAATGATGTGGCCCAGAGCTTTCTATAGAGGTGCAATTTGTAGGGTATCGGATGTTTGGAAATGGACAAAGCACTTGTTGAAAAGAAGCTTAGTTTAGTCATATGGGAACTACTTCACCCCCTTGTCCTCCTAGTGGGAACCTCAGTGCCTTCATTGGGACTAAAAATCATCAAGAGATTTAAACTTAAAATTTGAAGTCGGGGCTTTTCAAGGGCGCTGAATCCAATACATAGATCAAAAATGAAAAACTACGACACACGAATGGTACCATTTGGAAAACAAAAGGGTAAGTTCAATGATGGTGAACCCTAACATTCATGAGACGTGCAAAACATCTTGCGGCATTCTCCATGAAAAGGACGACAGAACTAGTTGACATGCCTAAGAAAGCAGAATACTTCTCATCCGGTTAACAAACCATAGCCCTCTTCAATGTCACTTGGGGAAATTCGGAAAACTGGCAACGGATACTCGTCCCTTTTGTGAGACAGAAAGACAAGGTGCTGAACTGGACAACTGAGATGCACTTTCAAATCATATGAATACAAATGGTTGAAAATGATGTCTCATCTCCTGATGTCATTCCTAACATTTTATACTTATTCAATTTCGTGGAGAGGGGAGGAGTTTAGAGAGGAACCCTTTTCATTGGGTAAATAGAGAATGGGGGTATGGGGGTAATAGATATTTCAAGTCACAGTGAGGGGTGGGTTATATATATGTTAAAATATTAAAACTCATAGGTACTGTACTCCTACACCTCAGCACCGCTACCAATACAGAATACAATCCCAGCAATGTTCCTAATTACAAGATTTCATATATTTGAATCAATACGCTGTGATGGATGTTGATATTGTTGGTTCGCCAGATGATACTAAACATGTGAACTATAATTTCAGCTAAGAGAACAGATGAAAGAGGGGTCTGGCAGAGTTTGTATGAATAGGACCATTTATTGTTCGATCAGAAAAACGTGTTAGAAACACGATTGCTCATTTCTTGGAGACGGATGTATAAATCAAATCGAACAAGTAAAATGAAATTAGTAACAAAGTGTCTACTGATTTGAATTAGAAACGCTGCAAATTATTACACAAAGGTTTATTATTTCTTTAATATATAGCCATTCTACGCAGATCATCGGTCTATATTTATCAAACTCCGTACTATTTAGCATATCATCATAACTTGGCACTTCGCGCCTCCCTACAGGGTTCTACCTAGTTCTCTGGTGACGGTAATTATAAATCTAGAATCCCTCAACCAAATAGGTGTAAATTATGCAAAAAATTTTAATATACTTTCGGATGCTAACTGAATTTGAATTTTTTATCTTACCACTACCACATGGAATCTGGCAGGCCAAGTTTGAACGTTGTTAGTTTGATGTGAAATCTTTTAGTTTGAAGAGTAATGGTCTGTGTAGATCAAATATTCAAAATGCAATTTTGATGGGTTTATAAGGCTCAAAAATCTATTATTTGTTATGCCGCCCCTCTCAAGTATGGCATGGAATGGTAATGGACAGGTTGTGGTTTTTTTGTTAGAGCTTTACTGTTCTGAATGTTTCTTTGAAGTGTACAATGTATGATTTGGTCTACCATGTTGACGAGGTAGCCATTAGCCTTGAGGATCCCTTTCAACTTAGAGATTTTTTCATTGTGACATTTGAAATCAGGAAGAGTAACCCATAGCTGTACAAAATTTTTCACGATTTTCTAGTAGCTACTCGGAGCATGAGTTTAAACAATTAGCAATCATCCTTCTTTTTTTTTAAATTTTATTATCCGAAATTTTTTCAATATTCTCTCCTTTTGCTGTGGACTGGAGAGAGGGGCAGTGACTAATGAAACTATTCAGAACTTCTGGTATGATGATTCGATCAAATAGAAATTAACTGTCATTAACACATTTCTTCATTATTTGAATTTTTACGCACGATTTCCTTTTAATTAGATTGAAAAAGTCCTCCATGAAGATATTAATCCTAATTGGATTTAATGGATTTCCTACGGCTAGTTCTGTGGAGTTTCAAATACACTACATCCTTTCGAATGAAGATAAAACTCACAATACACAAATTCAACGCATCTAGTTACGTTTTTTTCTTTCTGAATTATAATTCTTTCGTTGGATGACGTCCCATTTTGTTGCCACGATTTATGCCACGATCCCATTTGATATTGATGGGTGTGGAAAAGTGTATGTGGAGTACACCCACCCCCCCATCCCTCCATGATGGGTGTGGGTGTGTATGTGTCAGTATGTTCGTCACCATTTCTTCGAAACAAAAATCAAATCTACGGCAACAACATATTACAAGAAACGCGTTGGTTCCCCACTGCCGATCTTTAGCACTTGTCATGGATTTTCGGAATCAATAAAATAGACAAATTAGTCTGGCAAATTAGCCAGACGATCCTCATCCTCAACCACTGGGACCCCACAGATGTATTTCGCAATGAATTGCCCTCGGTACGGTTCTAAGATCGGGCACCGTAGACAAAAATTTCAGATGGTGTCAGCTTCTTTCATATTGCAATTATTGCATAAGCTCTCGCTTCTAAACTTATGAGAAGTACTCATATAATAAACAGTTACGAAAAACTTTGAAGACAGACGCAACTGGCACAACACCCTCTCAATCTGGACATTTTGAATGAGTCCCAAGTACTTCTGTCTACCTGAATAGTCCGCTATCCTCCTATAGAACATATTAAATCTGGCACTGTAAACCAGACTGATGTCCTGGCACCAAAAATGGTTGTAGAGTTTTTCGATTAGTGACGGTAGGATCGATTTCAAATTTCGAGGGTCCTCAGCTGTTAGGATATCGTGGGGGCAAAGGACAGCGAGCATGTTAAAAATTCAGGTATACCATTTGTTATGATCAGTTGAACTGGTTGAAGAATTATGCATGCTCTCCAATACCCTAAAACAAATCTTGGGCCACCTACTCTCATCCATCATAGAAATCCTGACCCAGTAATTAATTGTTCTTTCATAAACGATGGCCTTAAATGCAGGGAACCCAGTCTCATTTCGTAAAAAATGATTCGGTGTATTACGTGGGAGATAGAGGAGACCTTTCAGAAATTGGGATTGCACTGGCTCAAGCTCGTCGCCATACCATACCCCCCAGACCTTAGCCGAGTACAAAAGCACTGACTTCACCAGCGATCGAAAAAGTGCTCGTTTGGTATCCCATGACGTGACTCTGCGTTTTACGCAAATATCTCTCAAACAGCCAGCCATCAACAATAAATAACAAATTATAAGAACGAATAGAAATCCATGTTTAACTATACATTTAAAATCAGTCTTAAACTTTTTCTAAATCGGAACCGTCTGAGGTTCTTTCGAACAAGTAACAATAGCTGCTGACAAGAATAATTGGAGATCAATAAAATAGACAAGAATGACTGGAATCTATGTAACATTGAGCTAAAGTGTTTGAACAATGAATTGAGATTCACTAAAAATGAAGTTCCATCGAATTAGCTGGGGAACTACACTCGTCACACGCAGTTAAATTTTCCTCCTTAGGCTCGACTTCCCCAAGTCCCAAACAGGAATGATGAAATTGCTTCTCGCATATATCACAAGCCCTCCCAGATCGTTGTTGTGAAATAGAGGCACCATACCGAAAGCATAGCCCCACGAGTAGGATTTATTCTTCACATCTCATGTCACTATCCACAATGACTTGAGTGGTCATCAAATCTGTATCTAATATTTCAACTGATTCAAGAACTGATTCATCTTATGATTATCACTGGTATGAAGGATGCAATTTCAAGAGCCCGTGAGTTCGTTGGAACAGCGGTGCAACCCCCTACTCTAATTGCATGTATGGATTCAATTTTGTACCTTCGTAGTTATTTTCCGTGTTGATTTTATTTATTTCTCTATTTTTAATTAGGTCTTGGATTCATCAGGTGAATCATGATTACTGTAATAAGTTTACGCGAACGGTTTAGCCGCATCTTGGATTTCATCACATCACCGCTTCATTTCTGCCACACATTTTCATTTCATTTTCAAGCCTTTCTTTTGTTTTGTTATTATTATTATTATTTTTTTTTTTTTTTCGCCTTTATTCTAGAGGGAGCCATATTAAGTATTTGACCTGTATAATATAGAAGTTGATATTAGCCAAAAAGCATCTTAGGTAACTAAGAAATTATGAGAACGTGTCAAACACTAGTGCTGGTAGCTGTCAAAGACTGAAACCTCCCCGACTCAACGATTGACTATTTATTGGACCACTGTTTGACATCACTTTCAACCATGTCATACACTGATCCAGCATTTGATTTTCGTCAAAATTTGATTAGGAACTACTTTATTATGATTTAACCTTCAATTAGAATGTCAAAAAATGTAGCAGAGGGAAAATTGGAAAAGGGTCAGTAATTGACAGCACTGTCAATCACTGAGAGTAGTATCAGTTTGGGGACTAATAACTGACATTTGCATTTTAACAGGTTATCTTTGATTATTTCCAAAAAATGATAGCATAAATGCAATCTATACGAAAAACTGATTGAAAAAGACCATGGGAACAATCGAATTTGAAAATTTGGAAGGCATGGTGAAACAAAATAAAACAGATACCTCCTTAGCTAAATCACAAGAAACTGCAATAAAGAAATGATAACACGAGGTACTGTTGGGTAAAGTTCGCATGTTTCATGAAGTTTGGTCGATTAATTTTGCAGGAAAGCCGAGAATCGGACAGATTTTTTTAATTTGATTTTTGGATTCTACGCATCTTGAAAAGTAATTTTATTATCCGGGGGGTTAAATTTCATTTCAATTTTTTTTTTTTTTTTTTTTTTTTTTTTTTTTTTTTTTTTTTTTTTTTTTTTTTGTCAAGTACAAGAGATTGAAATATTGAAAAGAATAAACCAAAATGGTTAGGATGAAACATTCAAACTCAGGTAACTTCCAGAAAGGCACTCGAAACTTGAGCTAAATTTACTCTTATTTATAATTTTCATCAGAGAACTAGGTAGAACATACAGGTAGAAGTCTCAAGTGACTTCTTCACTAGAGCTGACAACGCCGATACGGCGAAATATTCTCTCAATTTTATAAGTTACTAGCCGCTCCGGCTCGCTCCGCTCGCCTCCACGTCCAGCCGGGGGGCAAGCCCCCCGGACCCCCCGTTAAATTGCTCGCTTCGCTCGCAAAATGTGGCATATAGGGAATGTTGCTCGCTTCGCTCGCAAAGTGTGGTATGTAGGGAATGTTGCTCGCTTCGCTCGCAAAGTGTGGCTGTATACATGGAATGTATTACAATTGAAACATGTAGGGGATGTTGCTCGCTTCGCTCGCAAACGGTAGATCTCTAAGGGTAGGTTTAACTTCTGTGGGGGATGCTGCTCGCTTCGCTCGCTTGAGGAAGTTATACTGCCCACCTAACTTGGCAGACGTTAATTAAAATAGAAATTAAAAATTTTGACTAAAAAATAAATAAAAAATTTAGGGGTGGACTACCCCTAACATTTAGGGGGATGAAAAATAGATGTTGGCCGATTCTCATAGATACCGGATAAGCACAAAAAATTTCATCAAAATCGGTCAAAAATAAAATTAAAAAAATTTAGGGGTGGACTACCCCTAACATTTAGGGGGATGAAAAATAGATGTTGGCCGATTCTCATAGATACCGGATAAGCACAAAAAATTTCATCAAAATCGGTCAAAAATAAAATTAAAAAAATTTAGGGGTGGACTACCCCTAACATTTAGGGGGATGAAAAATAGATGTTGGCCGATTCTCATAGATACCGGATAAGCACAAAAAATTTCATCAAAATCGGTCAAAAATAAAATTAAAAAAATTTAGGGGTGGACTACCCCTAACATTTAGGGGGATGAAAAATAGATGTTGGCCGATTCTCATAGATACTGGATAAGCACAAAAAATTTCATCAAAATCGGTCAAAAATAAAATTAAAAAAATTTAGGGGTGGACTACCCCTAACATTTAGGGGGATGAAAAATAGATGTTGGCCGATTCTCATAGATACCGGATAAGCACAAAAAATTTCATCAAAATCGGTCAAGCCGTTTCGGAAGAGTATGGCAACAAAAACTGTGACACGAGAATTTTATATATTAGATATTTATGTGTTTCCTATATTGTGTTGCAATATCAAACTGCACCTAGATTGATCAAGTACCATAGAGTTAAGTTTAGAAGTTTCGTAGAGGAGATCAGCTGAACGTGGGTACTGGATCTGACCTTGCCAATCCACCTTTATTTACTGGTAGAGTGAAAATGTTAACCTCCTAATCTCCTCTGTTGAAACGACACAATTTAAGCGTCCACTAATAATCACAGGCACAAATTTGTGCACAAATAGAACTGACCACCTTTTGGAAGTATTACCACTAGAACTCAAATGATTTTATGATTGCAACGTACGCGTCCTGTCGATGTTCCTTACCAATGGTCGTCAATTTCTAAGAATGTTATAAAAAATCGCTACAAATTAAAAAAATTTGATAAAAGGTGTTAATTTTGTATTTCTTAACTGGATTTTAGAGAGACTTTATGAATAACTAGCCGCTCCGGCTCGCTACGCTCGCCTCCACGTCCAGCCGGGGGGCAAGCCCCCCGGACCCCCCATTCAATTGCTCGCTTCGCTCGCAAAGTGTGGCATGTAGGGAATATTGCTCGCTTCGCTCGCAAAGTGTGGCATGTAGGGAATATTGCTCGCTTCGCTCGCAAACGATAGATCCCTAAGGGTAGGTTTAACTTCTGTAAGGGATGCTGCTCGCTTCGCTCGCTTGAGGAAGTTATACTGCCCACCCAACTTGGCAGACGTTATTTTCTCTTGGAAATTCTTACAAACAAATTAAAATATCTTATGAAACTACGTGGAACCACAAAAAGTTTATTCGGGGATGTTGCTCGCTTCGCTCGCAAGGTATTGCTGTATATTTGTAGGAAAAAATCCGAATTTATTCTGTTGACATGGCTCTCGCTTCGCTCGCAAGGTATACCTGTATACCCTTCAAGACTTAAGTGCGTGTACCTGCTCGCAACCCGTTCCCTTCAGGTGCAAGCCCCGCCTCATCGAACCCCTGACTTCGTAGAGCCTTCTCGCGAACACGGCAAAATTAATTTCTGATGTTAAACGCTTCTTCTCGCTTCCGCTCGCGATTTGACCAACTTAACGTCACTTTTTTCGATATCCGATTTCGGATTCAGATTCGGCGGACCCAAAGCTGTATTTCGCCCGCGAAAACCGTTCCGAAAAACGTACCTTTATGGGGTATATTTTAATCGGAAAAAACCAAGGCCTTTTTATTCAAGTTTTTTAAAGTTATGTTTTGTGAGACAAGTCGGAGATGTCACAGATATATACCAATCACAGATATATATCCAAGCCAATAGACAGACACTGAACCAAAATTGAGCAGGGAGCTGAAAACAGGAAATTTGACAAGAAGTTTTGATTTCGGCGGAAAAAAAATTCCGATGGGGTTTGGAAGTCCTCACAAGTTCTAAAATTTAAGGAGGTTCTAGATTCATGATAGTTGAAACACTTAGATAGTAAAAAATTAAATTATAATTTGCAGAATATCTTACTAGTTTACAGTTTTACATTTCGGTGGACCAAAAAAGGAAATATATATATATATATATATATATATATATATATATATATTTGAAGAATGATGTATAGTTGTTATACATGTACATCAAAGTTTTACGTGTGTATTTAATGATAACTTGGAAACAGCTTGAAATTATGTATGTTGAACCGTGGCAAAGAAAATCTTCCACAAATTCATATTGTGGGATTCGGAGTTTTCCTTATTCAGTGACAATGTGATTCGTTTTTCGATGTATACACGACGAGGCCGTGAATTTTTATTATTTATTTTGTTGTGGACGTACCTGACCCTCCTGGGGTTCTTCGAGGCCACCATGATGTTGTGTTGACTTTCAGATGTGGACTAAGGGTCTAGGGCAGGAATCGCGAGGGGGCGGTGCCCCCTTGCCACCCTCGGCCGCCCCCGCCGTTTTCCCCCTTCGTCACCCTCAGTTTTCTCCTGTGAGGCCGCATGCCAGCTGACCACCCCTGACCTTGCCAACCCACCTCCACCTACCGCGGATCTCAAGATAATGGCATTTCCGTCGGCACGAACCCCACTCGCCAAAGGCTAAATCGTATTTTTAGTTGATTTTTTCAATCATCCCCACAATCTAAGTAGGCATTTCTTACTCGTGATGAGTAACTACAAGTAACATACTAGTATTACACATACTATTACTAATTACAAACTGACAATAACACAAACAACCTGCTAGGATAGAGTTGATATTGCAAAAGAATCTCGTTGACCTATTGAATACTTGGCTGTATTCCTTTTCGTGGGGAGACCTTATTACTAGACTGAGGGAAACATCAATACCTACCAACCTCCACCATTTCCGGATGATGGTTTCCAGTTTGTGCGCTCGAATTTCCTTGTTAACGATCAGTAATTTGGATATGTACTGTTCTTATGTAAGTAAAACATGTTTTGTATAATAGTTATGAATTTTTCTGCTGGTCTTACCTTTTTCACAGTTAAAATTTAGATAACTAAGGTTGTTTGTGTTTATTTGTAGGTACCTACGTTTACTTGCTTAAATTTCTTTTCTAAATAATAAAATAAGGTAAAAATCAAGAAAAAAAATGAATAAATACCTAACATCCTGAATAATTAATTCTGCCGTAAACTATGAAAAAATCAGATATTTATAAAGTAAAATGAAGGAAAGGAATAATATACCTAAGTGAAAAGTGTGTATACCTGATTCAGAAAACTCTGAATTAGAAATACTCTCGAGTTTATTGTTCAAAATTATTGTTTTCTCCCTTTAATTTTGTTTGTGGGCAGATCTGGTTTTTGACACGAATTTATATACTTACCTACCTAATATCAATATCATATTATTTCTTCCGTGTTCCTCGAAGAAATCCAGAACTTGTGTTCAACAATTTCCAGTTCACCAAATAAACAAAAACTGCAGTCAACAAGATTAAATGAGTGTGATTTTGACTTGAAATTCCCATTTCCTGTGATGGCCTAAACTGTGTCTTTGTTAAAATCCATTTAATTAAAATAATTTTTTCTGACTACTCTTAACATTTGATTGCAAGGTATGTTTAAATTGTTTAATCAATAACAATGGCATTTGGCCTCTGATGACTTCCATTTATTATATATTTACCAATTATTGTTAAAAAGTAGTAGTGATTAATGTCCTCACATTTCTAATTGAGTCTTGGGTTTCCAGCAAAAACAGTAACATCCTTAACAATTTTAAAATTGTTTGATTTTTGTTTCTTGATTGAAAAGCCAACAACAGGCTAAATGGAAGTTCGTAAAAGAGAGCCTGGTGAACAACCCTTTGAATTTGTTTGTTTTGTTTATCCTCTTGGTATTATCAAGTGTGTAATTAGATTTTTTCAAATAAGAAAAGTTCCAGTCATGCAGCATGATCGTATGAGCGAATTTTCGTAAATTATAGTATTGTATAATGTTAAATTGTTTTGAAATTTTAGCTTTTTGAGTGCAAGGAAATTGTTACCTAACTATTGATTTTATGGCAAAAAACTTTTTCTAAATAATAATCTACTCTTCAAATACAGGTTTCAAATTTCTGGCTTTTCTCGCTGTTTTTATCAATTTTTTTTAGCAACTTTTAATGAAATTTAAATAATTTTTCAGCATAATTTTGTACATAAATTGTTTAATGTTCTATTCTATAGTTGATTCAATTTATTTGGGCAATATTCTGTCAATAGTATAAATTCAACTATTTTTAGTGGTTTTAAGCCATTTTTAGTGATTTTTTTAGCTTATTTTTTGAAATTTGACCGATTTAATGTACTCAAAAAGTGCTGGCCAACGAACTCATCCTTTCGTTTGAATAGCTTGATTTTTTGGTGCAAGAACGGAATTTCTATCTCAATTCTAAGGAGAATTATTGTCTCTGATGGTATATATATATATATATATATATATATATATATATATATATATATATATATTCAATTATTTTTAGTGGTTTTAAGCCATTTTTAGTGATTGTTTTAGCTTATTTTTTGAAATGTGACCGATTTAATGTACTCAAAAAGTGCTTTCATATATATATATATATATATATATATATATATATATAT